>VZRL01005054.1:149593-245320 GCA_013397895.1 Origma solitaria
GAGGGCGGGACGGCTCAGCGGGGCTGGGCGCTCCTTTGTGCGGCGGTGCCGGGCTGCCCGGCCCCGCTGTCGGGCTGCGTGCTGGGAGGTGTCGGGAGGCCCGCGGCGGCGGCGGCGGTCCCCTCAGAGCCGCCCTTGTGCACCGCTCGGGCTGCGGAGCGGCGCCCGACCAGCCGGACTGAACTGCGGGGTCAGGGCAGAGGGAGTAAATAGCTAAAAAATTGTGTTTCTGAATCGGTGTCACTCGCGTAAAAGGTGTATTTCAACGTACTCAACTGTGCAGTGAGCCGTGCAACTGCTTTATCTCTGTAGTGTTTCTGTTATTACTGGATTTGCATAAACCGTTTCTAGTTATATCACGTCTTGTTAGAGCTACACTATCCTCTTGGCCTTATTTAAAACAGTGGCTAAATATATCAGCTGTTGGGGTTGGGTAACAAAATTGAGTCTGTTTGCAGCAGGCAAGTGTAATTGTATCTTAGTGGAGGGCACACCTGGTTTTGCAGGTGTACAGGGAAAGTGGTTATAGAAAAATGCTGTCTTTAAAATAAATAATTATTACAATAGTAATAAGGCTTCTCCTTCAACCAGGATGCAAAAACACTCCTTACATAAGCAATTTTTTTTTCTCAGCTGTGTAAGTAGTATGTCTTTAGTCTTTGGTTTGTACCACAACATTTTGTGTTCATCCACAACCAACCTGGAATCCTAACAATAAGACTGGTTGTTTATGTTGCTGCTTTGTTAAATCTCTTCCTTTCATACAATAAATCTCTTTTGAGAATTTATTTCACAGGTATAATGCCTGCCCTCTGCATTTCTTCCTTCAGTAAAAGTGAAACTTGTTTTACAGTTCCACAGTTTTTCAGTTCACACTGAAATTACCATTTTGATTGTAAAAGTTCTGCTGCATAGAGAGTTCTGCTGCATATGCTCTTCTTTATTAGCCTTGTTCTTTGGGAGTGGATTTTCGTCACTAGCAAAGGCTCTTGGGTGCATTTACTGTACCAAGTGTGTATGCGTGTGTATGTCCATACACGCTCACAGGTACGCTGAGTGATACAGTAACTAATCTGTCATATATTATGGTACATAATAATAAAATTAGATAAGCAACAGTAGGACAAATACAGGCTGTTTGGGTTGGCTGATTGGCTGGACTGCAGAGCTGAGTGGGCTGTCAACTCATAAATGTGGGTACTCTGAAATACATAAAAATTATCTTCAGAAGTGCACAGCAAGATTCATGCTATTCTAAAATGAAGGCTCCACAAAAAATTATGAGCATACTTCGCACATATGAGCCAGAGATGGTAGTTGGAAAGGACCCCAAAAGTATTTGGGTAGTTAATGCTACAACATATTTGTATTCTTAATTTCTTTTTCTTGGGCCCCAAACTCTCCCCCTAAATTGTCATTTCTGGTAAGCAACTACATCTTTTCTGCACCTCAGTAAGTCATTTCCCATGTTGTTACAAGAAGACCTTTAGCATTTAGACCTGAGTTGCTGTGGACAGCTATTTTTCCCATGTGTTTGGAGCTCCCTTCAGGATATGAATTGATGTTATAAGGAGTTGTGGTGTTCTAACAAATGCATAATCAGGAAAGAAGTGGTCTTTCTTGTGTCTCATACACAAAAGAATGGGTAGGAGAGGGAAGCAAAGCAAATGGGATATGCTTCATGTGTTTCATATAATGGTTATGCCCATTGTTATTCTTTACATGGTTTTTTGGGCCATACCTCTGTCCAGCTGGCCCTGAAGACATCAATGACAGGTGGTCCACATTAAAAATTTTGCAGCATCAAATAGATGATGGCCTGCTGACAAATATTTCTGAGCTTCCAAGGACCAATCATTTTTCTCAGAATCAAAGTATCTTTGACATTAACTTTAAAGGAAAGGAAGCACAAGCATGACATTTCTGCTCTGGGAAGGCAGTGTTTTCCATCAGGTTCAAATGTCACTACAGATCATCATGGTTGAACAGTAGTGAATGATGGGCAGTTACTCTATCCACTAAGTGCTGCCATATTCTATCCAATTTATAAATTAATTCCTGCAGCAGCCAGCAATTTTCATTCACTGACTGCACAGTCCCAGCACTCCAGTTCTTGCAAGGTTTACAAGCAGTTGCTCTTTTAATTAAAATACTACAAACACGGTGGGGAGGAACAGAACCCATGAAACACAGAGGTGCCTTTGATATGCTGGGCCTGGGCTCGTCTGCCAGCAGCATTGTCAAATTAAAAATTGTGGCAGTGTAGAGCAGATTGTACTAAATAATGGAGGAACAATAAATGGTGTTCTTTATTAGTGTCTGTTATAATTCATTAAGGGAGATCATGATATAGCAAATTTGATATTAAGTTGGTTAAGATGAATTCTTATACAAAAACAAGAAGACCAGCGTGCTGCTGTTAGAGTGTAGCTCAAAGTCCTCTGGAAAATTGCAGTGTTTTGTGTATTTATATGGGACTGGAATTGTGTTGGTGTTTCTCATTGTGTGGACAATGAGATCTTGCTTTCTTTTTTTATGTACAAATTAAAGAAGCTTCTTGTTCAAACTTGCTAAATTTCTGCATCATTATGCTAGTGGAGGGACTGTGTCAGAACTTCATTACTTTGATGATTTGTAACTTCCACCTGATTTCTGACTGGAAATTTATTCATGGCCACTTCATACCTACTTGCACTTCTGCTAATATTTTCTGTTACGTTATATAGTTCTTACCTTTCTCTAGAATTTACAGAATCACAGAATCATTTAGGTGGAAAAGACCTCTGAGGTCAAGTCCAACCTTTGACTGATCACCACCTTATCAAGTAGGACCATGGGCCAGTTGTTTCTTGAACACCTCCAGGAATAATGACTCCATCACTTCCCTGGGCAGCCCATTCCAGTATTTAACTACTCTTTCTGTGGAGGAATTTTTCCTGATGTCCAACCTCAACTTCCCCTGGTGCAGCTTGAGGCCATTTTCCCTTGTCCTGTCACAGGTTGCCTGGGAGTAGAGGCTCACCCCCACCTGGCTACAGCCTCCTTTCAGGTCATTATAGAGAGTGATAAGGTCCCCCCAGGCCTTCTTTTCTGCAGGCTAAACACCCCCAGCTCCCTCAGCCACTCCTTACATGATTTGTGTTCCAGACCCTTCCCCAGCATCCCTATCCTTCTCTGGACACACTCCAGCCCTTCAAAGTCTTTCGTGTAGGGAGGGGCCGAGAACTGGACGCAGGGGTCTTACACAACTATTTTCACTTTTTGCTTCTGGGAATGCTTTGTTTCTTGCATGCTAGGCCTATAAACAACGTTTTCAAGTCTTCGTACTGTTTGACTCAATTATAATATGATAGGGTAACCACTTGTGTCCTTGATTTCATCAACAGCTTCCACACTATTGGAGAGTTTGTTTTTATTAGTCCCTCTGTGTAAGGTCTTGCTGTTGTCTGTTGTTAAATTGCACGCCATTATCAATACCCACTTAAGGTCATCCAGTTCTTTTTGTATTATGTTTCAATCCTTTTCTGCATATATGATGCTACTTAGTGTTATCAGGAAATGTCATTGGCAACCTTTTTTATATGTTTAATTATGCGAAATATCAAAGCATTTAAAAATTAAAAAGCATTGACCAAAGACTCATTCTTTATGAATTCCATTAGTAGCCTTCTGATCCAATAGCTTTCCATTCAGTGTACACCACTGTTATCTCTGCCATCAACATACTTGGTTCCTTTCCCATCTTTTTTATCTTAACTGATATAGCATTGTATCAAAAGTCCATACCCACACAGCATAGTGTAAAAAGTCCATATAAACTTCCTGCGTTTCCTTTATCTATAAAAATTAACTGTCTTGACAAAGAAAGATATCAAGTAAGTTTGGCGCAATCTACCTCCGGTGAACCCATGTGATATCTTCTTTGATGATCATTTGTTTTCTTGTTTTTGAATTTTGCAAGAAAGAATAATTTTTCACGGTAGCATGCTGGCTTTTGATCAAATTCATAGACCTGACATACTCTTGATTGCTTTTTCTCCTTTTAAATATAGGCACTATGCTTGGATTTTTTCTGCTTTTGAGTTTATAGATTTATTAAAAATCCTTTCTGCTGCATCTTTCATCTCCTGTGCCCATTCTTTCAGAACACAGGGATGAAGGTGATCCAAACACTGCATTTTCAGCTTCCAGTTTCTGCTTTCAGCTATGTCCTATATTTTAATGAGTTTGTGAAAGCATGTTTTTTTTTTTTTAAACCTTTGGATAGATATTAAAGCTGTGCTCACAGAACCACAGAATGTTTGAGATTGAAAGGGACCTCTGGAGGTCATCTGGTCTACCACCCAACTCAGCCAGGGTCATCTAGAACCAGTGGCCCAGGGCCATATCCAGATGGCTTTTGAGTGTCTTCAAGGAGGGAGATCTCACAATCTCTCTGGTCAACCAGTGCCAGTGCTCAGTCACCCTCACACTGAAAAAACGTTTCTTGATGTTCAGAGGGAACCTCACGTGTTTTCATTTGTGCCCATCGCTTCTGATCCTGTCACTGGGCAGCACTGAAAAGTGCCCATCTCTGTCCTCTTTGCACTCTTTCTTTGTCTGTAACACCCGCCTTGAGGTTTCTCCAGGCTCACCAGTCCCAGCTCTCTCAGCCTCTCCTCATGTGTGAGATGCTCCTTCCTTCAGGTTCACCCAGACTATTGTTGAAACCAAATCACAGAAAGTCACCCTTGCCCTGTCAGAGAGGTTCTGGTGGAAGGATTGTAGGTGACTCCTGTTGTTTTCCATTTTAATTCTGTGTATTCAGAAGAAAGTTACTCAGACTGCACAAATATATGATCTTGACACACAAAATATCAAACTGCCAGCACCTTAGATTTTTAAGGGCTTTTGCATATGCAGTGTTTGAAATACAAAGCTTTACATGTAGAATTGTGTAAAATGTAATACTGAATTTCACTGGCATAAAATCTCAATTTTAAAGATTTTTAATTAGGAAAGAACTATTTTCTCACTTGAGACATTGTTTTAATTAATTCATTAGTCTTGTGCTATTCCTCCAACCAGTTCTGTCCATATTATTTACTTAATATTGCTATTCATTAGCTTTTTCAGTACTAGTAGAAATACATGTTAAAGAATAGCCCCAATCAAAGGTCTAGCTGAGTGTCGTGATGGTTGTATCACTGTGGAATCTAATCTTTTATTCTCTCTTTTTAGTTTAGAGGATCTGATCATTACTGTAACCCCAAACTTTTAAATTTGGGGTTGTTTGGCCCATTAAAAATCAGACTGAACAATACAATATAAATTGTGTATGTGTTCTTTCACAACTTCAAACTTTCTTTTGTGCAAATGGGGTGATAATACCACGTTAACAAAATGAGACTTTCTTTGGTTCACCTGTCTGCATCAAATCTCAGAATCTATGTTAATCTGTATTTAAAAAGAAAACAAGCTGGGGTTGAACACAAAGAGCATCAAAAACCTCATGTTCAATTTCAGAAGTTTATATCTGTGTAGAATACTGAACATGGCTCTACTGAACCCACAAACTCAGAGCAAAGATTTTGAACATGTAACAGGTCTTCTTCTTGCACAATCAGCCCTTTCTCAAGCAGTCAGTCTTCCCATTGCTGGAAGAAAATATGCACAGACATGGAGTTACCCTTTTCAGAGTTTGAAGAGACATGTCCTGTGCTCTTTGTCTTCTTGCTGTAGAAGAAGCTAATGTGAGAAATTAGTCCCGAAAACAGTGGAGAAGTGGTTTTTAACGAGCATGCCATCCTAAGAGAGAAAGGAAGCACCAGGGCCCAGCAGAGCTGGCAACTCCATGGCACTTGGTCAGGCCTGTGTGGGGAGGAGGTAGGAATGGTGGAGTCTGCTTAGGAGAGATGTGGCACAAAAGTGAAATATTGGGCAACAACTTAATGTGTTCAAATGTCAGGTTCAGAAAGACAGCTCTCCGCTTATTTAGGCATCAAACCGAGATGCTGCTTGGTGCTGAGGGCCTGGAGGATGCCTGCATATAATGTTCTGATCCACAGATTTCTGTAAGATTTTGAAGAGAGATTCTAGGAAGAGGCACCACCATTTCCCAGCATAATACAATTATATACAGAACTGCCTTTAGCTGATGTGTTCTCTACATGCCTACAATAGTAAAACTTGTCTAAAACATTTCTTAGAATACTAGTGCATCACTAAAAGTTCAAATCCTTATCTGAAGCCTAGTAAACCACATGTTTAAAAAGTTGAGCTTTTATAAAGCACTCAGTCACGTGTTTTCACAAATGTTTTTTTTGCCTAAATAAACTGTTCTAAAATCACTTTGTTTTAAAAATAAAATAAAAACAAATGAAAACATCAGGGAATCTAACCTCAGAAACTTCTTGTTGTGAAGAGAATTTTAAGTTACTTTCAGTCAAAAAACTGAAAACTTTAGAACTTGCAAAATAATGTGATTTTTGTCAAGCCTCAGTCTTGTAATGTACTCTAAAAAAATAA
Source organism: Origma solitaria (assembly GCA_013397895.1). Classification (NCBI taxonomy): domain Eukaryota; kingdom Metazoa; phylum Chordata; class Aves; order Passeriformes; family Acanthizidae; genus Origma; species Origma solitaria. The sequence goes on from VZRL01005054.1 coordinate 156,101, forward strand.
TGTCTCAAACATAAATAAGAAAAAAGAAGAAGCTGAAAAAGAGTACTCATACACTTTCAATGGTACTGTCCGTAATGGTCCCTTAGCAGGATTTTTCTCACTGAATATTGGGTGGGCTAAAGATATTTTTTTCATAGGCATGAAATAAAGCCAGTTATCAATACATAGCTCTGTCAAAGCCACAGTTCACTTGTCGTTCTGATGAGCTGGTTTTGGGATTGTGCTTTGTCTGCCTGGACTGTGGGCTGTTGCCAGAAGAGGTGCTTGGGTTTCACTCCTCTTTTGCGGTTTATTCCCAGCCTCTTCTTTATGCTGGCACCTGGATTTGTGCGTGATGCTGTACAATGGCTCAGGAGACTGATTAGACTATAAACTAACCTGACTAAGAATTTGGAAAAAAAAAATCCATCTTTTTCTTTTCTATCAGATTGTTTCCTTGTTCTATCTCACCATTTGGCTGCATAAATGTTACCATCAGTGTTCTAAAGTGGTACTGCTGCTTTCAGCTGCACCCGCTGGTAATGGCAGATTAAATTGACCATGCAAATGCAGCCCGGGGAGATGGCTCTGCTGAAGATTGCAGTGTACTGTAGAGGCACTTGGGCTGGTGATGGATGGACTATTTCAGATATTTTGCTTCTCAGCAGTTTGCTAAGATGAAGGGGAGGACAGACTTTGCTCCTTTTCATCACATGAATGGGAGCAGGTGATACCAGAGAGAAAATAAAATAAACTGCAAGATTAAAACTATGTGAAGAATAGTCTGCAGAGGTTGTTGCAGAGGTCAAGTCAACTCATCAAGCATTTCTGGATATCAGAACAGATAGATAAAAGTATTATATGGGCCATATGGTGTGTAAGCCTATATTGCCTTCACTATTTTTAACGGAAAATTTGAAGATGAAAGTACATGATGATCCAGAGTACATTGTGAGTTCTGTTTTTTAATCTTCCTCTGCATTAGTTGCTCTGGAGTAATTTACAGGAGGGGTGATACTGTAGTACGTCTCTTACAACTTGTCATGAATCAGCTTCCTTGAGACACTGAAATAGAAAGAATTGCTCAGTATACTTTTCTTTTAATCTTCATAATGTGACTGCCTTTTGTTTCTTGAATACCTTTCTTTACAGTAAAGGTGTTAGCACAGTGTGTTGTCATTAGGAATAAGAATTGACATGATCTATAATAGATAAACAAGTAGATTATTTGGAGCCAATGTTTTAAAGAGGTTTCAAAAATCTATCGGGAAATACTTCACTAGTTTAGTAGTCAGATGCATTAATTAAATTAATTGAGTTTTGAATGTAAATGAAGAGTTAAATCTGTAAGTTGTTAGGTATAAAACAAACCAGCCTTCCTGTATCGTCAGCCTAGTCTGATGACCTGCATGATGATGAGTGACTTCCCACCCAAAACTCCAGGTACAGAGTCAACTGGCTTGTTACCTTGTCCTTTAGGGAAAGTAACATTTACCACTTTTACTTGCAGTTTTTCCAGTATTTTTCATCTCTGTCAGAAAGGACCTGCTCAGCTTTTCACCTCCATTTGCAGGTCCACTTTTGAATGGGCAAACAGTTCAGAGCTCTCAGTGAATTTCAGTGCTTTGTCTGGTATGTAATATTTTTTTCTAATGCTTTTCCACGATGGCAGTAATGTGCAGCCACCTGCTGTACAATGCAAAGCAAAGAGCATTCCCATGTCAGAGATACAGTGATACAGAAATATACACAGGCTGCAAAACTTCTCAAACTCTTGAGGACATGAGTGCATGCAAAATTAGGTATATGTCATAGAATCATAGTATATGCTGAGTTGGAAGGGACCCAACTGGGTCATGGAACCCAATTCCATGCCCCATAAAGGAACACCCCAAGAATCACATCATGTGCCTGAGAGCATTTTCCAAATGCATCAGACAGGCCTGATGCCATGACTGCCTTCCTGAGGAGCCTGCTCCAGTGCTCAGACACCACTGAGGCAAAAAATTCTCTCCTGATATCCAGCCCAAACCTCCCCTGACCCAGCCCCATGCCACCCACCCATGCTGAGTCCTTCCACTGGCCAAGATATTATGCATCAGAAAATATCTGGGAACAGTGATAGATTAATGGCTTTAAAGTAGTTCTCAGAGCCTACTTGTAAATCAGATGCTACAGTAGTGCTCGAGAACCAAGGTCTGTGCTGCTGTAGTGGTGAAAGCAGAATAGGAAATCTAAATGACTCTTTGGCTGCCTTGAAGTCATTGTCTAATATTAGCCCTGTCAGCAGCGCCTGGCTCTTTGTCAGTCGGCGCTCAGGAGGAGGTGGTTACCAGCCAGGAGAATATGACCAAGGCTTTTAAATACTGTTGCTTGGAAAGTCTTATTAATGGCTGAATATGAGATCAATGTGCAATAATTCTTTCAAGCAGCATCTTTTTAAAAGCCTTTAGCAATCTGTCATCCTCGTCTCCCTCCTCCCAGTTAGAAAGCCACATTAGTCAGGAGAAATCGCATGATCCTGGGAAGTTTCAGCCTGCATCCGCTGATGCTGAGAGGAAAATGCCACTGTGCAGGGACACAGGTGCAGTTACACTGAAGGCTTCTTCTCATCGTCATCTCGGATCATCCTGGAGGGACAAGCAGAAAGAAACGGGGAGGTGGGCGAGATTCTGTCAGGTGCATGGGAGCAGTACCAAAGAGAAAAATGGAATACGCTCTTCCAGGAGACAAAGATCGCACTGTCTGTGAGTGTTAGCTCAACTTTTTCAGATCTGATTTGAGAGAGGGGAAGATTTCAATACTGTTATTTTCTGACTTTAGCCACCTGTTCAGCATACCTTAGCCTTTGCTGTCATGCTGGTAGAAATGTTTAATCTTTTGAAGTTTTAAACTGATAATTTATACTTCATAGTTATCTCAGAGGTGGCTTAAGCTCCCACAGTGTTTTTGACATATTGGAAACCTCAGCTTCGAAAAATATCCACATTTTAAGAGGAACTCTTTAATCCTTTTATTTTGTGCAATGTCATGAAATACTATTTACAAGGTTAATCTGCTTCATTAGCTACTAAGTGGCAAATTTTATCATAGTAAAGAACATGGGTGAGGGAAGCCCCTGTCTTTATTGGAGAAATCCTGAGTCATTTACTTGATGATGCATCAGCAAAAATAATTGGGTGTGGTTTTGATTTTCAGCTGCTATTGTAACAGGACTATGAAAGCTAACAGTGTCTTAATCTAATACGTGATCGCAAAGGTTTTTCTCAGAATACGCAGGAAATGCCTCGCATGTTAAAGTATGATATCTGTGCTTGCAAGGCTTTAATAGGCTATAATGTAAGTATTTGAGTATTTATATATCAAAACCAAACTCTTTTCTGAGGCTGGGGAATCCTCCACTAAAACAGCCTTTCCATCACATAGTAGTAGGCAATGTTATGTTTGATTATCTTTATTGTTTGCCTTGATTTTGATTTTTTTTTAGATTTTTACTGTGGTCTTATGATTGCAAAAACTATGCTTAGTCTTCAGTTTAGATGTTTTTTTCTAACCCAAGTCAGTGCTGTATGGGAATTGGCATTAAAATAAGCACAGGGGAAGTGTTCAATGCCCATAGTAATTTAGTGGACTGTTCTTTAATCCTGCAAAATATATCTTGGGTTTAGAACGAGTCTCAACCACTTTCAGCAATCAAAAAAGGAGAATTGTAATTAAACATAGGTATACAAGTGAAATAATTTTTAGCAGGATGGATCTAAAATAAATATGCTCATAGAGTTGTGAATCAGGAGGAAAGAATTTTCTTCCTTGATTCTCTTAATGGGAGCTTAGATAAACCTGTACTGTACTGTAAATGGTTACAATTGAATGACTTTGCAGTATGACTATAGTGAATTAGAAAAGTCATAAAAAAATAAGTATTTTTTTTTGGTCTCTGCTGAGTCCATAGAAAAATGATTCTTAAAACTTTCAGAAGTCATGTTCCTACTCAGTACATCAACTGTTTCTGACTATCTTGCTTCACTTGTTAACAAGTTTTTCCATATATAATCTTTATGAAGTACACCAAAAAAAGAATGACATTTAATCTTCTGTCTGTTCTGGAACTGTTAATTTCCAGCACTCACTTTGGACAATTAACATAATTTTTTTAAAATGCCCTGGCTGTAAATGTAGTCCCTGTATCTTGTATCTAGGTTGTCTCAGAAAGTGACTTATAAGAAGAAGAAGCAACTTGGAGGAAACTTCAGAAATAAATAGAGCATATTGCTGAAAAACCTTGTTTTGGTATCATCACTTACTTTAGATAATATTTCCTATCAGTAACTGATAGTATGATGGTAGCATAATAATAAGCTGAATTATTTAAAAAAATTCCCTCTCTACTTCATACATTATTCATTACCATGTCATTCTGCCAGAGACAACTAGAAATAAGCAAACAAACCTGACTGTCAAACAGGAGTAATACTAATGATTCTAGCTATTATCTAAGTTGAGAGTGGTTGAAAGTATAAATTCAAAAGTACATTAGAATAGATTCCTCTAAAATAATATGCTGTATTAATAGGAAGATGAGATTTTATATTTTAAATTCCCTCTTCATGCCATCCACTGAAACAAATTTGCTTTTCCTTTACCTGACATTCTAATATAAAAGCTTTCTCTCAAGTATATATATATATATTTTTTTTTAGATTACAACCTATTACTACTTGCAAGGATAAACTCTTTGGTGTGTCCCGAATTTCTTAAAATACAAGTGTAGTGTTTATACTGCATGCAGAAATGTAAAAGCTGTTGTGCTTTTGTTTTCCTTTTTAGTGTTGGACTGTTGTAAAAAGGAATATATGAATTCTGGGCAAAGAGAATTGGGAGGAAAAAAGGCAGAGACCTCCTATTTTCCCCAACCAAGAAGTATATTTTTTTAATATTATCGTGATACTTGCAGGTGAAAACAGCTGAGCCTGACAGTGCTGATGAACTACAGCATGGGTTGAAACCAAGGAACTTTTCCAACAGTTAAAAGTGAATGTGCAAGAATATGTGCTTATCTGCAATCTTTTTTATGGGAGAGAAGGCTTTTAGGAGTGAGAGGTTTGGGGAAGGATCTAAGCTAAAAATTCAGAGCTATAATTTGTGGTACATCAGACATGTTATGAGATTTAATTATTGTTTTTAAAGCTTTGTGAGGATGAAACATGCTTTGTAAGCATTAAGTGTATTACTTCTGTCTCTTGTACTGAAACACACTGTATACAAAATAGGATATTTTAATGGTATCATATTGCAATTTTGTAGTTGCATAATTAATAATTTTCTCATTCCTTGATAGTATTGGAAATGTTGTGGGAATGTCCATACACATAGAATCTACCCTTCGACTTTTAAAAAGTGCTTTAATGGATTTTCTAGCCATTACTTACATATGTCATGGGAGATATTACTTATATATTAGTGGAGACATCATCCATTTTTTCTTCTTTTGATTATAGGCAACCATGAGTTATATAGACCACACAGCTTTGCAAGTAACAAGCTTGTTAGGCAGTAGAAAATGAAATACAATAAATAAAAAAATAAATAAATAGTGTGGGTTTATGTTAGCATAGGCTAATGTATGTATGCCATCTGTGGTATTTCTAATAGGAGTGTAATCCTCAGATTTTCTAAGCAAAATGTGAAGCTGCCTGTGCTACACAAGAGACCTCACTCTTAATGGAAGAACTTCGTGATTAGTTTGTTAATATTCTTAATAATCTAATTTCACAAGGGCCTCAACCCACTTCTTATTCAGTGCTTTCTTTACCCACATCGTGTGTGCTTCTAATGTATTCAGAAAGGGGAACAATGGTGGTTTTATTTACGTAAGGAATTTTAGTCACAGCATAGTTCTTGGTCACAGAAGTTTACAAAAATACAGGATTTTTCCAATATGCAACTAAGTTCTGCTAATAATATTCAGAAAGAATGGGAAAGTCAAAGCATATGGAGCCAAAGAAATCTGTTAGAGGAGGATTTTGTAGCCTGAGTACTTTCTGAGAAACTGAAAGAGGAGAACCATTATCTCCTTAAAGGAAAAGATGATACACATTCACGTTAAATTTTAATTAATTTTCATTTCTTAACCTAATAGAAAACTGGTTTCCATTTCCGAGCAGTGATAAAAAAGTGTGAATTTACCCATTGTGAGACCATGTAAAAGCCTTCTAAGAGTTAGTCAGAAGGGATTTGTGTAAAACTAGTAAGGTACTTATATTCTACCTTAATTACAAGAACAAATAAAATTATTCTTCTTAGTTGGGGCTGAAATTTCATTAACATTTGGAGAGATGGTGTATTTTTTACTATTTCTGTAGGGTAGAAAATCTACTAATTACAGTTAGATGGAAGGTTGTGACTTAGCTAGGTAATCAGTAAAAGGGAAGAATTCGGCATTCTTACATCTATGCCATATTTCACTTACTAGTGAGAGCTTTCAGGATTTTAGATAATTCAGTCTTCAGTGGACAATGTCTGTCTCTACCTCTCATTCTGCCTTCCTTCATCCATTTTTATGAGGAAATGGAACTTACCTAAACAGCAATAGACCAGTTTTCTTGATCAGCTTTTAAAAAATTATCTCATCATGGACCCCAAAGAAAGGTGCACCCTGAGATACTAGTAGAGAAACTCCTTGGTATTTTTGGGTTATTTTGCCAGCTGTCTGTATGTCAGTGAGTCCCGATGAAGTACAAGCATAGTTATATGTCATATGATGGCTGGTCTTGCTCATGGCAAGTATGGTCAAGATGATGGTCAGGTTTGCCAAGAGCCTGGATATGATTTCTTTGAAGTTCTACCTGGAGTGAGCCTTAAAACTATGATTTTTGAAGAAAACATTCTCTGTTCACCCACTGCTTTGTCTGCATCTTCATCTAAATGGGGAAAATTCCATGCTACCCTAAGGGTTCCTGTGTGGAGGTGTTCAGGTTGTTCCGGGTGTGTTGGCAGTGCACGGCCTGGCTTTGTATGAAAACCATTTTAAGAAGACAAGGTTATGCATATTCTGAAGTTATTAGGTGAATTTAACAGTGTCTTAAATAGAACAAGTTACGCTCTTCCATTTTAATTATGGAATTCTGGTAAAATAGCATGCTCTACTTAGAGAGAAACAACCAGTCCAGAACAGCACAGTTTAATTAGAGTTGGATGCATTTTGAAAAAGTACTCAACCATGGAAGAAGGGTGCTTGGAAAAAACAGGATTGTGTTGTCACACTGGAAAAATTCTCGCAAGGAAATGAGTCATTAACCTATCCTAGTGTTTTGCACAATCACTGTCATTGTGGGTGAATGTGATTGTACCTATGAGTTGGTACGAATATTTATGTTTCAGGTAATGACTGGATGCTGAATCTGTTGTGAGTAACTCAAACATAGTAAACAGAAGTATGATTTTGCATGCTTTAAATAGGTAGGAGGGATTAAAAGAGCACTTTGGTGATAGGGTTAACAAAATTCCTAAAGGTATCAAGTTAATTTGTTCAGCTGGTATGAATGATGACTGCCATGTTTTATTGTATGACAAGCAGTCATTTGAGATTTGGCTGTGTTGGTACATGGTCAGAGTAGGTAAGCCCCTTCACAACTTGCACCAGGAAGTTAATGAGAGTTGATGTAACAATTAGTAGTAAGTGTTCTGTTGGTGGTTATTTCTGCAGACCTCCACAACTGTGCATTATTTACTATAAAGTTTTTACTTTTTATATGCAGTGTTTTGGTTGATAGTACATTAAATTCTTAAGATGTTGGTGTTCTTTCTATGCAGTTTGCTAGCGTTTGCATACTCTTTTTAAGTTTTTTCAAGGGTCAGAATTAATACCTGTCTAACTAGGCTATATCAGACTGCTGAAAGTTTCTCTTTAAAATGAATTCTCTTTACATGTCCTGAGTAGAACTGGAGTTATCCTGGGTGTTGTTTTCATCAAATCTGTCCTAGATACTGCCATATATGTAGTTGTAAACATCAAAATAAGAGTTAAGTAAATGTAGATATCTGGTGCAGATGACAAGAAATTTCAGAGATCTGTATACATAAATATTTAATCATTCTAAATATCACCATTCTCTGGTGATCAGAATTCCATACTTTTTCTGGTTTTTTAAGGACTGCTCATAAATTAGTAGTTTTGTCAGCAGCTTAAAGAAGTTGGGTGGTTTTTTTATTTGTGTGTTGTGGGATTTTATTTTTTTTAAAGCCAGAATACTAGTACCATCCTTGGAGACAGGAGAAGCCTTTTTCTAATTTTTTTTCCATTTCTCAATCCATTCATCGCTGGTTTTGTGGTTGCTGAATCCATAGTGGTGTTTTGTGGGAAACGTGGAAGGATTTTTAACATTGTCTTTTTCCCTCATTTTTCTTTTTCTAACTCCCTTTTCAGAATTCCCCACTCTACCAATATCTGCAGGATTTGGGACACACAGATTTTGAAGTATGTTCCTCAGTGTCACAGAAGGCAGAGCAATGTGCAGCAGCAGAAAGCCAAAGAGAGCAGACTGTGCGTGCTGCCCAGAAGGTGAGTACTTTCTGTTCCTGATTATTTATCTTCTTAAAAGAGAACTGCACTGCTTCACAAATAGGCAAAATCAGAAGAGAGAGAAATCACTTCTTGTATTTAAAGAAAAACAGAGGGAAAAAACCCCCAGACAATAAACCACAGCCAGTTATCATATCTTGTCTACAAATGTGTTTGAAAAGTTGTGGTTAATCAGTATAGTTTGGAGTGTTTCTTTGCACTTATGTAAGCTAGGGAAGCAAGAGGCTTTGATAAATAATTTTTCGCGTGGTGCAAATTACCTTACGTAGTGGATCTTATTTTATGTTAGCTTAGCATGACGTTCTGGGAATAGGACCTGTAATTTTCTGGAACAGAATATTTATAGTTTCCAGCCCTTCCCAGGCATTCAGTTGCTAAGTATAGCTTTGTCTGTGACAAAACATTTTAAGAAAGTGGAAGTGGAAATGCAATAACCAATCTGAATGAGATAGTTCATGTGGGTAACTAATGCATTGGTAATAGTGATTGCTTTTATCAGTGGTCACAAAGCAAGGCTGAATTTAAATCAGGATTTAGCTCACAATTTTCTTTATTGTGAGCTACCTTTAAAAGTATTCATGGAAATATTAGGTTTACTGCTCTTGCTTTTCAGAACAGTCAGCTGGCACTCACCATAACCCTCAAGAAACCACCTGAAAATATATTTTCTCTGTAAAGCTAATGGCTGTTTTGTTCTATGTTTACACTGAAGATACCAATTCTGACTTAGTTTAGAATTATTTTAATTAAATGTTTATTTATTTATTAAATGTTAACATTTGTTCACTGTTAAAAATTATGATGACATATTTCATTGGTTGATATTCTGTTGGTTACTATAAAGTAATGCATGAATTGTCCCTTAGCTACATTATTTTGCATAGTTACTTTTGTGACAGTCAGAAAATCAGTATGATACTGTGTTCATGTATATAATTTCCACTGAATTTTATGCAAGGGTGCTGTGGGGATAAGAACCTCAAAAGTATTAAGATATACTGCTTTTAAAAACCTCAGGTATTCTGGTTTTTCCCCTTCCCCTCAAGCACTTCACACTTAATTTTATTGTGTTGGGAGCAATTCCTCCAGTATTGTGTCAGATGTAGAAGTAATTCATGGTTTGCCTTGCAGCTTGAAGGGAGTGGGTGTGTGAAAATGGGCTGTCCTTTTCTTACAAATGCTAGGTGATGTTCATGTTGTCTCATCTCTGTCTAGACAAGGATACGTAGTGGAAGTAAGGAAGAAACCTGTGTGTAATTTCTAGTGATAAATTGTCATTGGTTCTTCCTGCTGCAATTCCAGTATGAGTTGGGAACAGCTAACACTTTTCTTTTGTAATCTGATGTCAGAAAATCTGGTTTTGCCATTTGATTTCTGTGTCCCATTTTAGTGGGGTGTCTTAATAGAAAAGAAAAGGAGGGACAGGGAGCTGGCCATGCATTTAGAAAAGTAGACTGGATTTAGGAGGATCTGAAGCTTTGTTGCAACTTTTGTATGACATACAGACAAATAATTTGCATTCCTATCCAGTCATTTCCTCAGTTTTACATGAGACTGTTACGATTTCCCTTCTCTTGGCCTTCACTGGCCTAGTCTACTGAAATGATAAAATGTCTGGAAAACAAATGATTTCTCACTTCTGAATATGTACCTACCCACAGTCCTAATATAAAATTATCTTTCTTGAGGCTTAGTGTAACTATGATTATAGGGAGTAGATGGTGTTCCACACTGAGTGATTCCCAGTATGTGTACATCACTTTCCTTCTGTTCTGAAAAGCAAGTTTCCAAATGCCTTAAATACTTTATTAAAATAAAAAATGTAGAAGCCAGAGTATGGCTTTGTCTTTGGGTTGAGATTGTTTCTTCCTCTTGTGTTCAGTCAAGTAGGAGCCCTGTGCAGCTGAAAGCTGGTGACACACAGCAAGAATTTGGCTCAGCAAAGGTCTACTTTGGGATCTTCAGGGACTGAAAACGTGAATCTGGGAAGAAGAGATTCCTAGTGACTGATACAAATGTTTCTGTTGCTTCTTGCTCTCCTGCCAAGCAGAGCCTGTGGTTCAGGCGTAAGGAAAAGCAGAGGCACCTGTTGAATTTGAAGCACATCTTAAATACTTCTCAGGGCATGTGGTTTTGGTGGTGGTTTTTCTGCCTTTTTTTAAAAATCGGAATATGGTCTTAATGAATATTGAGTTAAAAAGCTGAAAAAGTGTTTTAAGGTTTTGTTCTGGGGGCTGATGAATGCCAAGCTCCCATCTGAGGGATTATAGAGATGTGATTTAGCGTAGTAATTGTAGGTCCAGTGTTCCTTGCTGTGCCAATCTCTGGAGAAAGTTACAGCTAAAGTCCTGGTCTCATGATCATTTGATACTCAAAAGCACTGTTAGCAAGAGCTCCTAGACTTGTTTTCTGGAATTAAATCCCATTTGGGTAATTCTGCTTGATCTTTACAGAATTTATCACTTCCCATTTACATCTTTCCTTTCTCATTCATTTTCCTAGACTGTTGTGCATATCTGAATGTTTAAATTGATTATACTGTCACACCTTGCCCCACCTTAAAATATGGTGATATTTTACCATTAGAACAGAGCCGGTGCTGGAGGCAGGTGCTGAGGGTTGTGTTGGGGCTAGCCATGAGTAGCTGTGCAGGTGACTTGATGTGGGAACCAAAACCAACTAGTCCTTTGCCTTTGTCTAGGGCTCCCACCCACTTAATGCAAGGTATTCAGTGGGTAGCATTATGTTCTTCTGAAATGCACAGAATTTCTCTACAAAGAAGAAATAGTGCTTAGAATTCTTTTTTAGATTCAAATTAATTTGCCTAAAATGTACATGTACTATGCTAATATTTTTTAAATGTTAGGAATTATGCATCTTTGTTGTTTAGTTTACAGAGAGTTTGACTGAGTGCTGTTGTAAAGTTGTAGGAATACTCCTCCAGAAGCATTGGCGACATGACCTGACTTGTGTGTTGGTGCAAGTTGTTTTACTTGTCAGTAACACTCCCAATGGGAATGCAAACTGTGAGACACTATTCCAAGGATCTGAATAATTAAGTGTGTTGCTGTACTCAACTGGGTCATGGCCCAAGACAGTGGGTTGTCTTGTTTTGTATTTTCAGGCACTGACTTGCCTGTTGAGTGTTTATGCAAGCTCAGATTTTTATTTTTAAACTAAACCATGGAGAATAAACTAAAAGATTGCTTATGTAGCACACTAGGGTTTTTTTCAGTAACTCCACAGTCTAGTTATTAAGCTGGTAGCAGTTTAAAACTACCATTGGTGTAGCTTTAATTGTTCATTATAAAAATCTAAAGACTTACAAAGTCTAAGCAGTTGAAAATGGTAGGCTTCAAGAGGCATAATCTTAAATTAAATGGATGATTCTTTCTGTACCCTGCTTTCAGTGTAAGGGAAACGTACTTTTCAGTGAAATATCTGTCTGAAATTCAAATGCAGAGCAAGACCTGTGTTCATTTAATTTCAGTTTTCTACAAATTGTAATTAGAAAATTTTGTTTCCTTTTGCACCACTCTGCAAGAAACTTGAAGGATAATCTAGTGCTACAATTAGTGACACTCTTCTGACTTAAGTCGTTGCCCTTGAGCAACATCAAAATACAATCACTTGGATTTATTCCATAGACTTAAGTGTGAATTGCTGGGATAGCTCCTCCTAATAAGCCACAATGATGTCAGTGTATCAGGAAGAGCTATCATTATGAGATCCCTGTTATTGGTTTACCTCTTCACTGACCTAAAAACACTTCCTTTTGGCATAGGTCTGAAAATCTACAGAAAGATGAGATATTTGTAAAGAAGAACTTGAGTTAGGTTACTTCGGTGGGCACCAAAATAAGTTATTTCAAAAGTCGTTGAAGCGTAAGTGCTTTAGGGTGACAGATCCTGATGTGAAAGCTGTTCTGCCCTGGCTTGCTGCACCAGACTCGTCACGGTGCCTTTCAGAAGGCTGTCAGGCTGGTCACAGGTTATCTACAAAACTCTGAGCTCCTGTTGCCTGGGTTTGCTTGTCTATTTCCCACCTTGTAGTTGGGGAAAACAAGAAAAAAACAAACAAGGGGAATAAAAACCAAATGAAAACAAAAAATAAAAACAAAAAAACCAAAACCAACTAACCAACAACAACAAAACCCACAAAAACAAACAAAAAACCGAACCCCAAACAAGAGGGAGAAACAGAAGCTGTCACCTTTTATACATTGAGCTATTAGAATCTGTACGGGGTTTTGTTTTATTGTTTTGAAACAGTATGCCACAAAATAAAAGAACTTCGCAATTAATTTTTTTTGGCATACATTCTGTTTGATTGTATTACATGTCAGCAGTCTGAAGATTGAGATAGGGCCTCAGAATTCATGAAATATAGGTAAGTAATTATTTTGAAAAATACTTCCTTGTCAGTTCAGTCTGAGGAAAGTAGATACAACTGTGTGTCAAAAGCTGCTTTTTTTTTTTCATTGAATGGCTGCAGACTGAAGCAAAACCATGCATCTATTCAATTATAATCTGTCATGCATCATGTTTTAGGAAGATACATGAGTAGAATGCATGATGACTGAGAGGGAGTCCCTCTATTAGTGGTGTTTGAAGTTATGTGTACAGCTCAGAAAAAAGTGTGGATTTAGGTTGTGTGGGAAACAGCATAGAGACAAAGTACCTGGTGGCACACACTGGTGTGGACAGGGAGTTTCTAGGGCATTTCTTCTTCTTACCATCACTCTTCCCTGTCTCTGTTCACAACTCCTCTGGAGTCTTGTCCTCAGGCTGCAGTGGGCTGCCAAGGAGAGGTTGTCCCTGTCCTGGTCTTTCGCTTTTCCTCAGCCTGTCAGTTGTTTAATCTTTGGGTTTTTATCCCCCAGGAGAGAGAAAGTCTTTCTTATCAATGCAATGGCTGCCAACTTGAGATCAATCTAATCCTAGCTGTAGTTATTTTTAATAGAACAACATAACAATCTATTATGCTCCAAATAGGTGGGGTTACTGAAGGCTTTATTTTATTCTCTTGTTCACAAGCAAACTGACGGGAAGCAGATGTTCTCTTAGTGTACTCTGAAGTTAGGCCAGATGCATTAAGTGAAACTTCCTTACAGGTACTTCGGTCTGAGTTAACAAGAAAATCAAATGCAGAAATAAACGCATTGTGTGTTGTTATTTATTTAATTTTGGCTTTGGTTTTTGGTTGTTTTTTTTAATTGGAGTAACTTCTGTTCCTTTCAGCAAGGCATCCTGTCAAAACTAGTTGAGTTTTTTAGAAGCTGGTTTCCTTTTCCACAGTATAAGAAAAATGATGACATACTTCACCGACTGGTAAGTGATCACTTTTTTTATTTTTCCATTTCCTTTCCTAATCCACAGGTCTTCCTCTCCTCTGTATCTCATCCTCTGAACAACATCCTTGGTCCATATTGTTGGTTTTGGCTCCGAGAATTTTACTTATTCTTTAGATAATACTAATTCTGGTTTTCAGTTACTGTGCCAAATTGGGCACAAAAGGAGAGGAACAGTATCACTAGCCAGATTGAAGATGTCTAAAATGTGGAAGATGATAAAATAAAATACGTGAGAAATTAAAGAACTTCTTGAAAGCTGAAATGAGTTTAATTGCAGTGTAGGTACCCCTTTGGTGGGAGGCGGTGGGGAGACACTAACTGAGAAAGTCCTCATGTTGCAGTCTAGTGCCTTGTAGAGATCACCTAAGACAGAACGTTCTAGAGCTTCAGCTGAGTATTGCTTCACCCACTGTTTCAGCTTGTTAGCTCAGGCACAGCACCATGGCAGTGCAGCTGCACGGGTCCTGTACCCATCCTGGCCTCTTTGCTTCTGCACTGCTGTCCACAGCATTTGGGAAAGGCAAAGCAAACTCTGTTTGCTCTTTCTCTGCAGCACCACTTTCCACTCTGGGCTTGTCTCAGATCTGCTTTAACTTGTACCCAGCTGCTTCAGCCTCCTTGTATGGCTTGCAAATGTTACTTTATTCAGATTGTTCCAGAATCTAGAATTTTGATTTATTTTTTCCACTACAATGTAGGGATGATTTCTTTAAATGGAGCTTCAAAAGAAAATGTTGAGCAACATGAGAAGTTAGGATTTTCCATTTCTCACAGAGTTCTGCTGTATCTCAATTCTCCTTTATCTCAGGAGGACAAAATTTCCTCTGAAAATCTCTTATTAGTGATCTCTAATTGACTTCTTTCTTTCTTCCTCTTCCCCTATGAATCGAGAGCATTATCTTAAGAGCAATTTTTAGCCTTGCTTTCTTGAGATGGAGGCCTAACTGAAGAACATGGAAAACATGTTTGTGCTGCTGCATGCTACCGTAGAGTACTGAAATGACACAGGATGCATCGAAGGAGGGCAGAGTTTCCTCTTGCACACAGTCCTGAAACAAATGTTTTCCATTAAAAGTAGAATGAAAGTTATCTGAGGTGACTTCTGTGCATGGAATTAAATTTCTAAACTAGCTATCTTATGGTTTCATAAAGAATCTCATTCTGTCAGTGACAGAACTAAACAGATTTTGTACTGTGAAATGTCACACTTGTGTTAAAAGCTTCTATTAGAGACTTTTCAGAAATATTCTCCTTTCTCCCCTGTAAGAAGTTAGATGCAGGAATGCACATGTTCAGTGTTTGTTGGGTTTTGTTACGACATTCTTAACTTGAAGTAATTATGGTTTGGTGCAGTATGCAAATTAAGGTTTCAGTGGGCTTCTCTGATGCTTATATTTGTCTTGAAGAGCTGTGTATTTTTCTTGAAGAGCTGTAGTAGGGGGAAAAAGTAGCAAATGCTTATGGCATCCAATTCACAAAAAAGTAACTCCCTAAAGTTTGCTTCAGGTTTAGCACGTGTGAGATCTTCAGAGCCCCGTGCTGTTTCATGTTTGGATTGAGTTCCCCTGGGAAAGGTACAGATTCCTGCAGGAGAGTACTCCACTGCCTTGGCTTGGGGCTTCAGTCCAGTGCATTGACTCTATTGTTATCAAGTGTCCACAAATGACTTTTTGTTGACTAATTCTCAATATCTCTCTTTCTCTCTGAGTTTTGTCTGTTTGTTAATAACATAAATGATGTCACATGACATTTTTTGAAAGTGTTTTCTGTTTTATTAATGATCTTCTAATAGATACAGTCAGTACCTCTCTGATTCTTATGCAAATATATTGGCTTACTCTGTGGCCTGTTTCCAGTTATTGTTACTATCTAGGTCAGATCACAAAGTCAGTGTGATGCATCCTGCAAGTCTGAACTGTTAGGTAGTGTGTGAGCTTTTAAAGTTACACAAGTTTAATAAAAAAGTAGCTACTTGTGATATATCTGAAACATTCCTGTACTCTGGGAACAGATTGTGGACAGTGAAATGTAGAGTGTGGGTGTTTTCCTTCTTCTGCTAAATGAATTTTAAGAATTTGCATATTCTTTACTAATGCCTGCTTTTTCTCCTGCCCATTTGTTTGTGGTAAGGATGTTGGATTTCGATTTGACACGCTCCGTACCATCCTGCAACAGGAAGTTCTGCTGCAGGAGGATGTGGAACTGATTGAATTCCTTGACCCCAGTATCCTGTCTGCAGGGCAGTGTAAGCAACAGGAAAACAGACAGCTTCCAACACTACGCTCCCTAGCAACTCCTAATATTTGGTATTGTATAGAGAATATCTACCATTATATTCACTGAGAAACAAGCAAAAAATATATTGTGCATTCTTGATAGAACATGCAACATTAAAGTAACTTTTTTTTCTCACATCCTTGGGGCTTTATTCTACTAGTCCCCACATTTTTGTATAAGCATGGTTTTTTTCACTGAGCATTTTATTGAAAGAGTGAATTTTAATCTGAGATAACTACATGAACATGAATGGATACTCCCAAGCTAATACATTCCATTAGGAAGAACTAACATAGTTGATTAATTTATTAATTTCTGAAGCTATTCTAAGGTGATTTTAATAAATGAGACATGATTGTGAAGACTGAATTGAAAAGTGGTTTTTTTGGTGTGGTCTTCATAAAATATGTTGTGGGTGGGAAGAGGTGAGGTGGGATGTACAATTAATTTTCAAACATAGAATATAAGAAGAATAAAATACAGACTATTTAAGTAAGATACATTGAAGTCAGCAGAGTCTTGTGGAATTCACTCAAGAATGCTGAAGGAGCTGACTGCAGCAGTATCTGAACATCTACCACCTCTATTTAAAAAATAACAAGGCCAGTGGTTGTTCTGACAGAGTGTCTTGCATGGAAATGCAGAAATCAGTAGCAAAAAAAATCACCTAATATGGCCCAGTGCTGTTTTCTCATACATACACTAGAAAAGTAGATAAAATTTTTATAGAGTCACACCTCAGCTCTTTAAGTTATGTCATTATTGATGCTCTCTGTCAAACAAGAGTAATTTTAACCAGATTTTTCTGGTCCTAGCATTATTCAGCTGATAAAGTACACTTACAAAATTTGTGAATGTTGTTCACCTTCTAGATGACATCAAGTTTGTGTTTTCATAGACATTAGCTTGGAGAAGTACCTTGAAAATGATAGAAAAGTCAATAAAGACAAAAGTTTAATGCTACACTTGGGAAGGAGAAATCAAGTTAGTAAACACTAAGTGATGAATACTTGGGTATGGAGTACTACTTCAGAAAAGGATCTGCATATCATTGGGATGGAATAGTGTTACAGTGTGTAGAAGGTGGTTAGTAGGAAGGTGGTGATCAATCATCATTTGTTCTGTTCAGAAAAGGAAAGGATATGAGGAAGAATAATGCAATTAATCTGCCAGTGATTCAGACTGGGACTTGGGGAAAATCTTTTGAACTCTAAGGATACCTAGGAGTTGAAATAGCTACGGCATGGGTTGTAGAGTCTCCGTTTTCATCTTTGGCCTGTCTCTGATGATCTGGGTTAACCAACCAGAAGCTGAAAATGAACAAAGGGAGTTCTTAAATCCCTTTTAGCCTTCCATTGTTGTGATTTATTTTATTTGTGGGACTTTATTTTTTTAATGTACCAAGGAAGTTAGAGACTGTGTGTCTGTCCCTTTTAGAGATAATTACATATTTGGAGTATTTTAGCCCTGGACCTTTACTAAAACCTATCAGTAGCCAGCAGCCCTGAAGAGTTAACACTTGTAAAGCTGGTTGAAATTTGACCACAAAACTGTGCAGGAAATAGAAACCCAGAGATTGTGCCTTATTTTAGAAATAAAAAAATATTCCTTGTGAATACTTCCAAACCTAAATGCAGGATACACAACTTTAAGGGATAAAGGAAAACATTGTTTTTCCTTGAAAACATTCTGGAATAGTATAGTTGCAATGTATCTTGGAGGTATCCCATCCATCTCTCTGAAGATTGTGATTATTTTACGAAACTGTATAATGTATATGAAACACAGTGTATTTTCTAGCAGTTACTTATTTATGTTGAGTTTTTCTAGATGGAAGTAACAACTTTATAAGCTTTTTAAATGTCTTTGAGAAATTACTGAACTGAGGTACTAGGAACTCTATTTCTTAAGGATTTTCAAAAGGTGCCAAATTATTTTAAATGATTATTCAAGCTATCTTTATAAAATTGTGTTAGAAACTAGTGGTGCATTGGTGTCCAAGTTAAATGAGTCAGACTCTAGAAAAAATACAGCTGGCACTACATGAGGGATTTGCTACCAAAAGAAACATGCCCTTCCCTACTGTACTCTTGAACCTGGAAGTACAGATACTGCAGTTCCTACACGCCCTGGCTTATAATGCTGAGTATTCAGATTTTTTCTATTTTCTTTTCTACTTTTTTAAAAGTCATATGTGTAAGAGAAACTGACCTTTCAAAGGGGTACATTACTCTCCTACTCATGCTGTAAAAAAGCCGAAGAATTACTTCCTTAGAGTACACCAACCAATTAATGTCATATACGTATTCATCTAAACCTGTCACTAGGAATAGCTTTCAGTGTTTACAGCTCCCTTCAGGACCTACATAAAAGCCCCATAATAAGATGTTGTAATCTCACCTGTAACTGAAAACCTTGTGATTTTCCCACTTGTTTGACCTCAGTGCTGTGTGGCTGATGATACTGTCTCTGTTTGCAGGGATGTCTCGCTGTTCCTTGCCTTTGTAAGTGCACTGCTTATGTTTCCTTCGTGGTGGAAGGAATCATCATGGCTGCTGTGCGGACTGGTGCTGCTTGTCTATGCAGTCTTTAGAGTGTGGGGCACATGGAGGACAGCCAAGCTGCAAATGTCCCTTCGAAAGTACTGTATCCAGCTGGAAGAAACAGTGGCGAATAGCCGAGCTTTTACTAATCTCGTGAGGAAAGCTCTACGACTCATTCAAGAGACTGAAGTAATTTCCAGAGGATTTACCCTGTGAGTCTGTATTTCACTATATTTAATACACAGCTCCATTCAAACCAGCTGTCTTCTTGTTACACTGTCTCTCATAACAAGTGCAATTACTGAAAAACATAATACTTAAAGGTTTTCATTTATATAAAATAGTATCATTACCGTTCATACTAAACGTATGAATTCTAACAACTCAGTGTTAAAATCCCACATCCTGAAGGTGAATTAAGTCTCACAAAACTCATATGCCTTTAAAATTTCCTGTTTTCTAGCAATGAAATATATGAACAGATGGACTTTGAACTAACTTAGTTAACTATTTTGGGGAGTCAGGTAGAGAGTTTTTTTAATCTTATTTATTTATTACCAAAACTATGTAAATAAACTGGTCTGCAAGTAAATATTCATATTTTAGAGAACAGGATGACATAAAAACCATTCTATTTTTATTTAACAAATGACAGTCTGAAGTAGTGAGAACACAGTAATAAGCAAAGACCATCAAACGTAGTTTCCCACCTCAAGTAAAGCTAACAGTCTTTTTTTCTTGTATACAAATGTTAAGACATTTAGGTTATTAAATTATTCACTGTGGAATTTGCCTCATTTCCACTTAAGAGATGCAAAAATGTTTCTGATTATTTAGCTCTTGTAGTTATTTAGTAAGTTTTGCTTATTTTCTGTGTGAAAGGACATCAGGAAATGTTCAGTGTATGCAATGATTCCAAAGCTTTTCCCTTGTAACCACCTATGATGAATCCATATCTGTGCCAATTCCACTTAAGACTAAAGGAGGTAGGAAATGCCAACACCTAAAATACAGTCAACTTCTCTCTAAAAATAATCGAAAACTCTCTTGCCAACTAGAAGATGTTTATCCACGCCAGACCAACTATTCTGAATTCGGACACATGCTCTTACATGCAAGTTTGCAGATTTAGACTTAAAATTTTGGATTAATTTTCTATCTTGAGATACCTTCAGTGTACTTCATTGAAAAATGTTTCGTTCCCCCTTTGGAATGCATAAGCATGTCTTCAATCTGCCTAGCTATGTGGTTTTTGTTTTGGTCTGTTTTTTTGCTGAAGAAGCATATGCTTGAGCAATAAGCAGTCTTATCTTTGCAAACGGGTTCTTAAAAGAAGTTATTGTTCAGGCTCGTCCAAATTACAGATGAGAAAAACATTTGGATTTTTGCCTAAGTTTAAGTGAACGAACTTGTGGTCAATGTCTACATTGCTGCTGCCTTGTTCTTTACTACATATCTTAGATAACATATTAACAAAAAACAGACAGGTCTTTAAGCTGATGCTTGATCCAATAGCTTCTTTACTTGAAACTTTGGCAAGCTTTTCAAAAGACTTTGGCATATGGATGGAGTGGGAGAAGTCTGACTGTGCCAGCATCGTCATTGGAACTGCTGTACGATATAAAGAAGTCAGTGCTGTACAAGTTTTCAGTTGGTTTAGCCTAAAGGAAGTTCTAACTCCAGAGTGTCCTTTTCTGCATCCACATTTGCAAGAGATGAACAGGGCAATGTGAAATTCTCTGCTTTGGGTAGCTCTTTGTGTATGATCCAAAAGCTAGTTACACCTTTTTTTGCTAGAATTTTCTACAGTAAACCTCAGCAGAACGAAGCTTAGTATGTTCTCCTGTAGTAAAGTTGTCAAAGTCTTAGTGCCCTTCAGGAAGAGTCTCATGGCAATAGAAATGGTTGCATCTGAAAAGTTACTGAGTATCCTCTTCTGTTATTTTACATCCTTGAAGGAATGAGGTATCAATCAGGTGCAAAATTCTGGTCAGTGTTACATATGCAGCTGTTTTAAGGTACTGCTAACTCAGCATAGTTTGCCCTGTGCATTGATCATACTGTGATGGAAAGATACTGAAGCTGTCATTAAATTGGTACCAAGTTCAGACTTGGACAGGTTGTACTTAGCTAAACCCTGACAGGGCAAGTCCAGGTCTGCAGCTTTGTCCTGAAGTTCCTTATGCTCCACTGCTGGTTTTCCTCCCCATTACACCATGAATTGCTGTTCTCATAGGCTAATTTACATATCCATTGAAATATCTATGGCTTTGCTTTATTCTACCCTATTTGCCCCTTATTAATTGATATTGGACTGATTATTACTAATGAGGTTTTGGTCAGTTGTCTATAGGTTAAATGGTCTACTACTGTGTGGTGGTTACTCCTATACTCAAATAGATATTCAAATATCCTTTTGCCTTCATTCCCCTCCCACCCAATAAAACTGACTGCAGCCACATAGATCAGGAACTAAGAACTTGAGCTGGGAGCTTGGACTAGATAACCTCCAATGGTCCCTTCCAATCTTAACTATTCTGTGATTCTCTGATCCTGTCAGGCTTCTCTTATATTAGCTGCTCTCAAAGACAACTGGATATTCTGATTGCAGCATGGCCTTTGGAAGTGTTTAATGCTCTGTTGGAATTTCAGGTGTGTCTGTGTGGTACCAGCTCTGCGATGCAGAGATAGCAGAGACCTCACCTGGGTAGGCTGGATTACAGAAATTGTGGAGCAAAGGTAGGGCAGTGCTCTGCTCAGGCAGAAGGGCAGTATTTCTGTCTAATTGCTTCATTTGCAATTAGACAAACGAAGCCTGGTCACAAGTTGCAGCCTGGAATTTCTTCAGCGTAATGAAAGTATGTCCATTGTCTTGCACATCATAAAACAAGAACTGAAGGAATACATAATGAAAGGCTGCAGCAATAAGCAGCAAGTGTTTATTCCCTTGCCTGTCACCAAAAAAATTAACTTCTTTTCCAAAATGCTCCCTTTCTACTGTATTCTAAACTAAAATTAAGCTCTATGAGCTTAATATGTATGGATGTATATTAGCATCTTTACAGAACTGCTTCCATACCAGAGTGCAGTAATAGGTATTTATTAACATGTTTATATAAGTTTGTTAAAAGTTGAAAGCCAGTTTAAGATTTGGCTTGTAAAATTAATGGAGAAATATGTTGTTGTTCTATACAGTAAAATGAGTTTGGAACTGTAGGAAAGGGGAAATTCATGCTTACCCTTTTCTTCTTCTTGCTACTTGTGGCTGATATGCAAAGCTGATAACATTTTTTAAGCCCAGTTAAAATTCATCAAGGAAAAGAGAGAGATGTTTTACAAGGGTATGTGGTGATAGGACATGGGGGAATGGCTTTAAATTGAAATAGGGCAGGTTTAGATCAGATTAGGATGAAAATTCTTAACTGTGAGGGTGGTGGGTCAAAGGAATAGATTGTTCGTAGAAGTGGTGAATGACCCATCTCTGGAAGTGTTCAGGGTCAGGCTGGATGGGGCTTTGAGGAGCCTGGTCTAGTGGAAGGTGTTCCTGCCCATGGCAGGAGGTTGGAATTAGAGGATCTTCATGATTCCTTCCAGCCCAAACCATTCTATGATTCTGCAAAGATAAATGAAACACTAAGAAGTTAGGGTATGACACGTCTGACAGACAGACATATGTAACAGATTGTACTAATTTAAATTAATGGAATAAGGAAGAATTCTTTTATAAAAAGCACTGAAAGAAGCCATTCCAGAAGGAAAGCAGATTGTTTTGCTGAATATGGCAGTATGTGCTGTGTATGAGCTATGCTATATTTGTTCTGTATAGGAGTGGGAAAAGTTTGCATCACGGTAGTAGAACAAAGATCTTTGTCTCTTTTTTACATTAGAAGAATTTTTCTCCTTTTCTTTGAGCCTGCTTCTGACAATTCACATGGGGCTTGAGTCCACAAACTGATGTGAGAGTTTATACATAAGCACTTCCAGTTGTTACTTTCAAAAGCTAGGGAAAGGTTAGAGAATGGCATGTACTGCATTACATGCTGTGTTCCCTAGTGAAAGGTACAGCAAGGCTAGCATTTTAAATTTACGTTTAGAATGGAAATGAACACAGCTTGTTTTTATTTTTTTCAGATTTTAAAGTAGTTTATGAGATGTTATATAAACCATTTTATAACACATAATTTCAAATGCCATACAGATATTTTATATTGTATTTCAGCTAGCATATTCAATATATGGCAATACTTGGCATGAATCTGCTTGTGTTAATGGCATTAAACATACTGATATATGGTTCCAGCCTTGCTCTCTGGGTGGGCTGCTCTGCTTTTCATATTTGATAGTGAAGGCCACAAGCTATTTCCCCTCCCGGTCAATGCGCAGCGCAGTCCAGCTAAGCACATGCAGTAGGACTGACATTTTCCCAGTAGAGTCAGGTCTGCTGACTTGGTCAGTGTTTTAGACAGATGGACTACAGAAATAGTTGTCAATGCAGCAACTCACGTGAGACTTACCAGGTACCCTGGATGCTTTTCCCTTTTAAGTGACTGGACATGAAATCACCTCTTCACTGTGCCCTGGGAAAGGTAAGAGCAGAAGTAGGCTTCCAGTCCCCAAACAATTAATCACAGCTGATTGTCCTGCTGTCCAGACTATGTTCATTCCTGAGCTGATTCTAGTAAAAACAGTCCAAGCAAGTAGAGTACACCCAGGCTGTTTCCAGAGTCTCAGTCACAGGTTTGACTTCAGATCTTATATGAATAGATATGACTGGAGCTTGAAGTTTCACAGACCTATTTAATGTTCACCCAGTTCACAATTCATTTTATTTCCAAATGAGGCAATTTCTTACAGTGCTAAAGTCATTCTGAAGTATATTCTATTGGGGAAATGGCATTGTTTCTTTTAGACGGAATATTCACCTGAATAGCCAGACACCAAATATATTTTAAATATACTTGTGTGGTGTATATATTTTGTGTGTTTACCTGTCAAAGCTTTCACAAACACAGCTGTCATTCATTGCATGATGATAAAATTTATGTCACCATTCAAATAATATTTCACCTAGAAAACTTTCTGCATCGGGAAGGTTAAAAGAATACAGTATTTTGCATGAGAAGCTATGTGTTGACACATTTTTCTGAAAAAGTTATTGAGAAAATGAATTTGGATATAAAGAGGTATATGTTAAATACCTGTTTATTAAAACTTCCAAAGCTGACAGTGGGCTTGTAATAGTTTTGTATCCTCACTGAGGTAATTTTATGGTATGTGCACCATTACTGTACTATTTTGGAAAATTTTAGAGAAAAAAAATGTGCTCAAGAGTTTTGCCACATCTTAGATGAGAATAGAATCAGGCTATCTACTGAGGAATCCTGGCTGCCATCTGAAATTTTGATTAAATACATAATTGATA
The DNA here is from genome assembly GCA_013397895.1 of Origma solitaria. Lineage (NCBI taxonomy): Eukaryota > Metazoa > Chordata > Aves > Passeriformes > Acanthizidae > Origma > Origma solitaria. The sequence goes on from VZRL01005054.1 coordinate 180,256, forward strand.
TGATAGATTTTTTAAAAATCTCATAGTTACTGAGTGATTTGAAAAATTTTTCTAAATAATGAAATAGGAAAACTGATGTACTGTTTTTTAAAAATACTTTAGGACATCTGTACAGTTGTATCACATTTTACTTTTCAAGTTTGCTTGACAGGGTCAGTGCCGCTTGCCCATTTAATAAAGCTGGACAGCATCCTAGTCAGCATCTGATTGGCCTCCGGAAAGCCGTGTATCGATCTGTCAGAGCCAACTTCCGAGCTTCAAGACTGGCTACTCTATACATGCTGAAAAAATATCCTTTCTGGAAAAGCCCACAAGTTCAGATAGTCCTTGTTGTCCACCTGCAGTTGTGCTAATGTTTAGAGTCAGGATGTCTAGAAACATATGGTATCTAATTACATATCTAAACAAGGTAAAGAAATGGTAGCATTTAGTAAATAGTAAATTGGGGCTTGTGTTTGGTTTGGAACATGCTTAAAATTTTTGCCTTTTTGTGTACTGTGCAGTGTGAGATCAGATTCAGTGCACTGGAATCATTGTCCTGTTATTGACACACATGTTTTTGGTATAAGTGCTGATTATGTGTTTAGAAGTCCTTCAGGATTTTGTTTTATAATTCCTCTTAGCCATCTTTTTCCCTTGCGCCAAAATATCCTCTGCTCTGAACAATATGGCCTTTCACGCAACATCCCTGTGTTCAAAGGTAAGTTGGTTTTCTCCTACCAAAATTATCTGCAGGAAATTAAGCTTTTATGTTAATATGTATCTCGACTGTGTTAGAGGGAGATCTGTCTGATGAACCTATGACAGAGAACTAAAAAATTTAGTTCACAGTTTTATTCATGGTGATACAAATCACATAAACTTGGTGTGTTACCATTCTCACATCAGTAAAACTAGAGGTTCAGCAAGATTTGCTTGTGGCTAGTGTACCCCCTTTTAACTAAATAGCTGCCTTCAGCAAGTACAGTTAAATAATTTTGCCCTAATTATAATTTGTTGCCATGTAGAAGAGAAAATATGCAGTTATATTTTAGTCTTATACCAGGCATTTGTGTTAAACTTGGTGGACCAATAATTTACTGAGATAGAAAGTCATATTGCTCACATTTTGTGTGGAGGGATAGTTGGGCACTAGCAGAAACAACTCAGCATTTTCTTACACCATTCTTACTCTGATTTGTTCATATCAACAAGAATTCATTGCTCAAAATCATAGAATAAAATGCCACAGAAAAGAGTATTTCTCTTTTAATTCAGAATATGAGGTTATAGCAGGATGCAATGGCTGAAAGGCTAAACTAGAAATTAGGCATTTTGTGTTAAGTATTTACAGGATGTCATGCAGGCCAGTTCAACAGCTCTCTGCACTATCCTTCACTGAATTGTGTGATAACTCAGGCAGTGCTTCACTGGGCATGCTAGCTGCTTAATACTTTTATTCTTAAGAGCCTTGTGGGTTTTGCATCATGGGAATCTGACGTAATTATATACAAGCTGGATGGAGGAAATTTTGTAGTTTATGTTACTGGATGATTTTAATAGTCTCATCCTCAGCTGGTGCAGAATGGTTTGATACTCCATTTCCACTGAACTATTTTGATAGGCAGGACATGGGCATTGGACCACGTAAACTTAAAAAGTTTGCATTTTGTTGTAAGGTGATGTTCTTTGCTGTCAAGGCATAAATAGTGTTATCTTTTGTTAGTGATAAAACCAGACATTGGATAGTAGTATTTTAAAACGAGTGATATGTTACCCCATTAGGTTGGAATGCATATAAAATGCATTCTGTCTTTGAGATGCACTGAGCACAGGGAAATTTGCAAATTTCCTGTAGTAAATCTAGTAAAAACTTGTTCCTTCTCCTCTGTAAAGGTTTAGTTATTGCATCATGAACTGTTAAACATATGAAAAACACATACCTTTTAACTAGGGAAAGTTCACACAAGAAAACAGTAAGCTAAACAAAAGATAGTACCCTCTTGGGATTATAAAAGCCTAAATCAGAAATCCCATGCTGAAAAGTCTGAGTAGAGACACTTGGGCATTTTTCAGTGCAGTGTGTCTTCCTTGACCAGCCAGTTCATCACACCCTTAGCTCACCCCTGGTGAGCAGGTGAGAATTTTGTAGAAGAGCAGCTTGGATTTCTCAGGCATTCTTTGAGGCCCTCCTGTTAGGTCTTTAGATGGGAATTGAAGACTAAAGTATGAATGTTAAGTTGTTACATGCAGGGATAGATTAGCATTCTTGCTTTTCTGTAGGTAAATAAGAGTGTCTAATCTAACAGAGGTTAGACATTTACTGTAAAGGTATTTTATTCTGGATTCAACAGTTCATTATTAAGTAGCTTTGCCTTCTCGTCTATCAAGCCAATTAGGCACATAAGTTAAACAGATGTATGAAATATTTTCACAGAGACATGGAAAAATTTAACTAACCTAGGATAGTTACTGTATTTTGGCTTTAATAGAAGACAGGGCTAAAAATACTTACTACTAGATCAAAGTGCACGAAGGAAATGTGTTCCTGTATATTATTGTGTATGTATTTAAACTTTCTAAATGTTTGATCCTTAGGAAGCTAAAGGGGGAGTGGGATCAGTTCTCTGCTTTCATCTATCAGATAGAAATGGGAGTGGAAGGGCTGCAATAGAGAAGGGCAAGGCAGGAGGTGCAGGAGGCCACTGAGAATCCCTGGCTGAGACACAATATTGGTAAGTGGCTCCTTGATCAAATGTCTCATTTGAGATGTTGCCTGGAATTTATTTTTAGCATGACTTAGAAATCCATGTGTGGCCAAACTGCTTTTTGTGGCATTCATGCTGTTGGAAATGCCGTGTTGCAGGAAAAAGCTAACAAGGAGTACAAGAGAAGTGGTCCTGAAGGGTTTTGACCTGACTTTTCAATTTCTGATGGTTACCATCTTCATCCTATGTGCTCCCTCTGCTGGGCATGCTGTCAGGCTAATGTAGAGTAGACACCATTTATGTGAGGCAGCTGCTGGTGACAACAGTAATACTCTGATCCTAATTAATTTACGTTGCAGGTTTTTGTCAGAACACTTAATAGGCTTCTTTCTTACTGGACATGAGGGATAAAGGAGGGAGAAATGTGTTTGTTTAGATCCTGGACACTTTGTTTTACAGTTTCCTGGGACACAGAATATCACTTTTTCATGCAATGTTCTTCTGTTCAATTGGTAAACATCTCTTGAGCAAATCCCTTTTGCAAGTCCAATCCTATGAGAATTTAGCACGTGGAAAATTTGGGTGTGAAAGTGGATAGAACTTGCAGCTTCCCCAGAAAACACATTAGTTGGACAAGAGACAAGTGCTTTTAATTGCCTTTATGTGCAAGATACGAGAGCATTCCGTTTCTAGATCAAACTATAAATGAAAAAACCCATATTTTAAATTAAGATCATATTTTCATTAATGCTTTACAAATACATATATTTCTGTGGAACAAAAGCGATTTTGTACTTAAGGCCATAAGTTTAAGTTTCTGTTTTAAAATGAGTTTTACTATTTTGTGACTGGGTAACTATGAGAAAACATGAAAAAATCTTGAACTGCTCCTCCCCAGCCTGAGGTTAGCCTAAAATTGGTGCTATTTTAAAATAGATGCTGCCTAGTCTATGAATTATTGTATCTGTCTTCTGGTATCAGTTATGTTGTGCTTGCTTCCTAATTTTTAAGCATTTTTGAGGACTAGAAATTTTCCTACTGAAAAAAGGACTACATTTGAGAACTACATTTTCCTCCTGAGATTTTAAATGTGGTGGATGGTGTTGATAGATACCAGTTTGCCACTCTTCCTTCCAAGACCATAATGTCTTTACAGTGATGTAATCAATAAAGTTAATGGTATGACAGGGAGCTCCTGCTCTTCATAGAGCTCTCTGAAATGTCAAAGACCTTTTACTGTAAAGATCTCTGAGCAGTCCATCCACAGACAGAGCTCTCAGGGAATTCACATCCTGAGTTTGGTCTGTAACACGGGCTACCTTTAAAACTTAAAATTGCACAATTGTTCTCTTTCCTCTGTTAAATACGTGGTTTCTGGTTTAAGATTGACATGAGCTATTGACATGAAACTCAGTATTTAAAAGTTTCACTCATTCAAAAGGGATGCAGGGATTTTTCATCAATCTACTTCATTTCTTTTTATGTGTTTGTATTTAGACATAGGTGTTTTGTCACTGTCTTATCTCTCATCCTTCTAAGAGCCTCTAAAACTTGTGCCCTAAAAAAGGATTGCAAAACTTTCAGTTAAAGAGGATTAAGGTGGATTTGGGATAAAAATCATAAAACGTGCCTGGAATAAGAAACCTCATTAAGTATTTCTTTCCTTTTCTGTGTGTTTAATGGAAAAGTGGCTTTGTTTACCACCTTAACTCCAGCTAAACCTACCCTCTGAACTCTGAGAGTGACAACGTGACCAGCTACATTTGTGTGGTTCCCTTTAAGGAGCTGGGTCTGGGACTGAGTGAAGAGCAGGTCTCTGAAGAGGAGGCCCACAATCTGACTGATGGCTTCAGCTTGCCTGCACTCAAGGTAACCTCTCCTACAAGGACATAATGCATCCATGCAGGCTTCTGGTGAAAATCTTTCTGTTGTCATGAAGTCCTGTGACTTGTATGTCCTAGCCTGTAGTGACACGCTGAACTGAGGGCAAGGTATAATTAATCAGCCTCTTATCATGTGTTTCTACATTTATGGGCATTCAGGTGATTTCTTTCTGCATGTAGAGAAAGAGTAGTTGCTCAATACAACATCAGGATTTTTTTCTGCAATTCATGGAAATTCAAGTCAGTGTTCTATTATCAGCTTGATCAATCCCCTTAAACATGATTTTTTGGTCTCTGATTCACCTGATCCCAGCTGAATAAAATAATTTCCGGATTTGTACTTGCTTCTTTTTTTATCTAATCTCTTGATGTGAATAAAAAGAGACACATCAGAAGACAAAAATTAGTTGTAATTGCCAAAGGGAATAGCTGCATTTAGTCACACTGAGGAGTAGAAATCATAGGCTTGGACCCCTGCTGCCATGAGCCAGTGTGGTTCTTTGATCTCTAAAAAACATTTAACTGAACAGAATGACAACCATATAATGGCCTTTTTATCTGTTTTGTTTTGAGATGTTAGGTATTTTTTATTTGCATGAGTCAATTGGAAGGAAGATCTAATTTGAATGCAAGCCTTCTCTAATGATCCTCTGCCAAGGCAGTTCCCTTTTAATACTGTTTTTTTAATGGAAAATTCCATTATTATATGACTTCTGTGTTTCTATGGGGTTGGCTTTTGTTGCATTTTTTTCACTTAATTTATAGACCTTGACTTCTTTTGTTTGACAGTAAATGCTACCAATAATAGTGATTACTAAGCTTCGAGGCTTTGTCTAATTAGTTGCAAGCTAAGAGCTACAATAAATAGAAGCTTTTGGGATTTTTTTTCTTGCATTAGCTGAAGTTCTAATTGCAACCGTGTACGCTGCTAATTTACCCACTTCTTTTTAAGTACAAGAAGCCAGTCAGAGGTGCCCAAGCTTGTAAGTTAAGTCTTTGTTTATCTGCAATTTGTAGTAATTTAACTGAAATCTGTTTTAGTTAAACTGGTTAGGATGCTTTCTGGATACAGTTAAGCTCACAACAACTAGTAAATCTCAATTTACGTTAACTCATAACAGACAGCAATGTAGGCTGGGTGTGGGATAGCTGAACCAAACTGAATTAACATAAATCAGTTCTAAGCAGATTCCTGTGTAGGTAATAAAATACTTTGATAACCTTGGGACATATTTGTGTGGTGAGCCCTGGATGTATGTGCAGTCCTCTTCAGTCTTTTACTTTGAGAGAGCTTGTCTTTATATTAAAATGCAGGTCATGCTAAGCCATATGACAAATATAGCATATGTCTTTTGGCTACCTTGTCCTTGAAGTAAAGCAATTTAAAGAGTGAAAATTTTTCACTTAAGAAAAGAATACCAGTTTAAGCTGAGGAGAGCCAGTTGTATATTTTGTGTGTCAGCAAAAATCATCAGTAGTCATTGGCAGAGGAGGCTACTTGCAACCATAAATACATCTGGAATTTCCTTTTCTCTCGTCATTGTGCCTTTTTTCAGGTAGGTTTTTGATTATTATTATCAGGTCCTGAAGTCCACTGTTTCTGTGTGCTGTGTTTTCAGTGCCTGTGATTTATGTCTGGTGGAAGGGATTGGTCTTCTTTTGTGCTTATTACAGCATGAGCTTTTGAATTTTTATCCAAGGCACCACATGTTCAGGGACACTTGAGTGATTGCTACCCATTTGTTTGCTTTGTATTTTCACACCCAGCCAAATTAGTCTTGCATGTGTGCCCCAAATTAATTTCATGTCATTCTTGTGTTCTTTTTTCTCATGAGTATCTTTTGTAAATTTAGATTTCTTTTTCTTTTGGAATACTTTATCAGTTTGCATCCACGTCTTTTTGACACAATGAGTAAATATTTTTTCTTCCTTGGTCTGGAATGCTTGCGAACAGATTTCAGTCTGCACCTCATAATTCCCTACAGTTGATACCTTTTAATAAGGGTCATTATTGCAGAGAAAAGTGTCATAACCTTTCCTTTTCATTTTAGACATAGAAGGTGCTGCTGTTCTGTCATGGTCTACTGAGCAAACTTCTCTAAACTAAGAAAACATTTTCATTTCATTGGAAGTGGAAGTTCCAAGAAATCGAAACTGTGGGCAGCCTTGCTCCCAGATGGATTGGCCTCTTTAGTACCATATATAACGTGAATAAATTAATTTCTTAAAAGCCTTTCCTTCCTTAGTGGTATTGGTGGAATTTCTTACTTCGGCTGAAAAAAGAAATGTTAGCAGCTCAACTTTCTTCAGATGTAGAGTATTTTTTTGTTGAAGTACAGTGCAATTAGGCTCATGTTTCAAGGTTGGGTGTGGGGCAATGCAGTAGTTACTAGATTGTAGAAATGATAGCTTCACTGTATAAAGGGAAAAATGTCTCTGCTGCCACTGGAATTTTGGTAGCCCTTTATGAGCTGTAGGGTATGTGGAGATTATAACAAATAATGAAACTGGCTGATGAGAATATGAAATTTTGGACTCTGACAATTTTCTGAGCATAATTACATTTAATGTCCTTCATCAAGGAATTAAGAGTTACGTAAGGTTCACAAGATCTGAACGTCACATGCTCTGGAATACCCTTCAAAAACAGTCAGCAGATTTTTGCAATTTTTCAACGTTCCTGTTGCTGGCCAAGTAATGCTTTCCCATGGTTTATGTGTACATTTCCATTGGAGGCTGACTGTCTTCTCAGGTGCATAGAGCTAACCCTACCCTGTTTTGCAGGTGCTCTTTCAGCTCTGGGTAGGGCAGAGTTCAGAATTCTTCAGGAGGCTGGTGCTGCTGCTCTCCCCAGCCAACGCGTCCCCCAAGCCCTTGGTGTCCCCGGAGCGGCTGCCTCATCACATCCTGAGCGATGTGACCCAAGGCCTACCTCACACCCACGCTGCCTGCTTAGAGGAGCTCAAGAGGAGCTATGAGTTCTATCGGTACTTTGAAACTCAGCATCAGTCGGGCTTGGAGTGGCCAACCAGGACCAAGCAGAAATCCAGAGAGCTGAACAGTCTCCAGACAGCGGTTCGCAGCTTGCAGCTTCATCTCAAGGCACTGCTCAATGAGTAAGTTTACACATGAATTAACAGAGTACGCAGAAGGCTTTGGACTTTAAGTTCTTTGGGTTGTCAGCTTGCATCCCCAGTTAAAAGCAAAAAAGGCAGATAGATGTAGTCTTTGCTATTGTAGTTATATCTTTACACAGTATTGGCTCAAAGATGCTTGGTTTACCCTGGAATCTGATATTTTTCCTGGATACTGTTGGAGTATCTGGTGAAAATTTGAAGATAAGCAGTGCACTAAGATTTTGCCATGCTTTTGTCATTCCCTTACAAAAAATATGAGAACGTAGTTATCTTCCATTGATTTTGCAACAAACCAAATGCTTTATAAGAACATTCAACTCATAGTAACTACCTAGTAAATACCTTTAAAAGTTTGTCACTGCCTTGGTGAAACAGTTGAGACTGTCCTACTCCTTTAATCTTACATATAAGAATTACTATAACAAATGCAGGTATCAATGTATCTTGATGTAGGAAAAATTATTTTAATTATAAAATATTGGGGCATCTTTGAGGAATTGACTGAGTTAAACTTGAAGAAAATAGCAGTATATTACATTAAATACTTGAAAGAATGGTGAAGTCAAATATTTATTATTACTTAACTGCTGTTCATCTCCTCATCACTTAGGGTAATAATTCTTGAGGATGAACTTGAAAAGCTTGTTAGCACTAAGGAGACACCTGAGTTGACAACAGAAGCCCATCAGGTTCTGGAACAAAAACTAAAGTTTATTCAGCCTCATATGCAGGCAAGCAACAGCTGCTGGGAAGAAGCCATTTCTCAGGTGGAAAAAATGAGTGGAAGAAACCCAAATAAAAAAGGTAAACGTGAGAGATTAATTTAGCAACTAATGGGATACACTTCAGAGATTAAATGGTCAAACGGAGATCAAAGACAGTGTTCAGCCTGTGTATCAGAATTTTAGCTGAAGAAGGTCCTACAACCATGCACTCGGAAAAACTGTGTCCTTGTGTCAGACTTTTTCACTGTGATGGCCTTGAAGCTTTGTTTCAGCAAAAAATGCAAATATGTTAACTCACTCTGTTAGACCTGTGGGTTCAGATGGTTACATTTTCAGGTATAGACTGATCGTGGCTTTTTGCCACTTAAAAGTCTTACTGAGCAGCATATCTTGATGTTTTGCTCGATGTCCCTTTCCGTAGCAACCTGTACTGCCTATGCTGTTCTTGTGAAGTATAACCAGCTTAAATAATTGAAGTGAACTTAGGCTCTCCTGACATGGAATTGAACCTGTAATTTCTAATCTTTCTTTTTTCCAGGAGCATTTTACTATCCTAGGAAGGCACAGCCCAGCATCTGAAAAATGCTGGTAATGGAGACTGCACAAGGAAAACTGGGGGGAACTTGGGGTATCAGCAAGTTACCTACAGAAATCCAAATCTGAAGTGCACTATGCTCTTAATGATGTATGGATGGAATATCCAGTAGATGGATAAATATTGCTGTGGGCCTAGAGGCAGGCAGGCCGACCTTGTCCATGTTTACATCAGAACTGGGAGCACTGGGAGGCTTCTTGCAGGCTCTGTGCAGGTCCAGACATGGCATAAACAAACTCCTGTACTTCGCCCGATGGGGTAGTCTTACAGCTTCCCCCTCAGGCATAAAACAGCCTGTGAGGATGTTAAATGTAGCCTGATACATTTGCATGTGCTGACCTGCTGTGTTTTGAAGACGCCCTTCACAACCTGCAGTTCCACTGATCTTTTATCCTCTTTCCTTAAAAGTTCTTTCTAGACTACACAGCATAGTATTTTTAGTTATTTTAGTTTTATTTTTACTTTGTGTATAAATTTCACAGCAGGCATTTTTATTACAACTTGCTTCCTTTTAAAGTTCAGTATAAAAATAACCTCATGTGTGATCTAGAAGGAAGGGATTGTGTGGGAAGTAAATAAAATAATCCTTCACTTTTGCCCACTGGCTTTCCTGGAAATGTGCTGGGATTGAACTGCTATATTGCAACAAGCTTACTGAACTACTCCACACGAGCTACTTTAAATTATGTTGGCCATTGAAAACTATTTTTATCTTACAGCATTTGACTTTACTGATATATTGCTAAGCCATCTAGCTTCTGTGAGTTGATCTTTTCAAGCTGTACATGAAATCAAGTCCAATTCTTTTGCTGTCGTTCTACAAATTTTAACAGCTGGTCTGTCAATCATGTTGTGTAAATTACTTCATTAAATTGTCTCATTTTTTTCAATACTTTCTGAAAGCTCTTTGGGAGAAGATACCTTCCACTTAAAATAATATATCAGCTCAGCACATCTTTTATGTTTATGCAATATTATCCAAAACTAAATTAATCTTTTGACAAAAGCTGTTTCAAGAACCCCATGGGATTAGAACATTGTGTCTAAGTGGATGCCAAGCACTTTTGCTGCAACAGATGTTTAGTTCAACTAACTAGTTCAGCCAGTAGAGCATCTGTATAAAGAGGTGAGTCTCCTTCAGCAAGCACTACATGCTTATTGCCCTGAATCATTATGTGTCAAAGCTAGTTTCTTCCAGGTACGTTAAATAGCCAAAGCAAAGCCTTTCAGGGTAACAGACTGAACATTCATGCCCTCCTGTCAGCCTGTCATTGGTGGTGACACCAGCATATATCATATATCTTAGCATATGGTTCCTTCAGGGAATGCAGTTTGGCTTGTTCCTTTACAGGAATTAGTGTATTTCTAGAATCAGTGCCTTTACTCACTAATCCTGTCAGGGACAGAGCAGAGCCTCAGAGCAAGCGGAGCTTTAGCACATTGAAGGGAATTCACCTCTCTTTAAATTCTTTGGGCAATGATGGACCTATCTCTCATTCATCTACATGTACATCTGTGCTCATTTCCTATGAACTTACAGCTTCTTCTCTTTATTCTTTCACATTTTTTCGTCACTGACAAAACTAATTTACCACTTAGAGCCTTGACAATTTAAGCATGTAGTAAAAAAGCAGTGCTAATATTACAGAATGGAATACCCTTTAGGGCTAGTTACAGCATTGTATTAATGATCTTTGAAACAATAGCCCTCAAACTGTTAAAATTACATCCTTTTTCCTTTTAAACCCTCTCTATCTTTGCAAATGTACACAACTTTTTTAGATATAACGGCAAGGCCATAGTACTCTGCTGCAATCTCACCATCCGTAAATGTTCACTATATAGATTGGAAATGGAAAGTAGGGTTAGGTGGGGCTTGGCAAGGTCATTTAACCCATTTCCCTTCTCAAGGGTAAATTAGTATTTGTGAGTAAATGTTGTTTACCTGTTCCTAAAAACTCTCTTTAGAGACATTTTACAGTATTTCCAGGCATCTATTCCAGCACTTAACTCCATTACCAGTAGAACATTATTACTGAATAGAAGTATCTCTTGCTGCGATTTAAAAGCAGTGCTTCTGATTCACCCACAATGGAAATACATTTCCTTTTGATGGCTCTTATATTTTGAAGATGATTAACATGTTTCTTTCTGTCTTCTCTACATTACTCCCTATGCTTCAGCTCTTCCCTGATGACTGTACTTTATTTAGTCCTCTGTTCATTTCCAGTGTTTTCCTGTATGCTTCCTCTAGTTGCCCCACTGTATTATTGAATGAAGGGGCACCAGACTGGGCACTATGTTCTGTCCACAGCCTGATCACTGCCAGAGTAGAAATGTTATTTCATGTGTCTAACAGTCAGTGCTGTTGCTTGTATGTACTGGTTTGTAGTTTGGCTTTTTGCTTGCAGCAGGGTAGAGTTGATGGTGAGGCTCCTCACCTTTTCTCAGGAGTGCTTGCCAGTCAGTTGTGATGTATTTGTGCACTTGGTTATTCCAAAGCACAAAAATTTGCAGCCACTGTCACCAAACTGCTGGATCTGAAATCCAGTTCTACCTGGGTTGTATCTCTGATTTTCCAGTATTAGTTAATATTCTGTTGGTGCCCTTCAGTGTTCTTGCAGGTTATCCCTGTATCAGCAGAATTAATAAGATGCAACACTTTTCTTTCACCCATTAGAAATACGAGAGAGTGTTGGTCTTGAGACAAATCCGCACTCAATGTATTCAGGTCTGAAAATGGTAACCACCCTGTGATGATCCAAGAGACTGTTCTGTGCACCTAATAGCGACTTTTCCTGGCCTATGTATTTTGCTTATAAGAATGTCATGACAACATGTCAGAAGTCCTACTGAAAACAAAATGCAGAATGTCTTTGGTTCATTCTATATGTAAGACCTGTTACTGCACTGAAAAATTAACATCTTCTATTTTCAACAAATCTACACTGGCTGTTACTTGTCTCCTTGCTACCTCGCAGGTAGCTTCCTGTAAGTTTTGCTTAATTATTTCTTTGAATATTTTCCAGTTATTTGAAGCTGTTTAACCTAAAATTTTACTATTTTACTTATTTTTTTAGCCTTGGGAACCAAGTGTCTTCTCTGGTTTTACCAATTTTGCTTGCCCTCTTGCAGGTTTTCAAGGCCTATAAAATTTTTGAGATTTGTTAGCTGAAGTGTTTCAGCATGAGTTCCATTGGATCCAGCTTCTATTGCAACAGCCAAGTTATTTAAGTGCTTTCTAACAGTGTTTCAGTGTAACCTAACCAGTCTTCTCACCATTTTTTTCATGTGTGCAAATCTTGCCTATGAAAATAACTGGACCCTGCCTGAGTGAGTCAAAAACATCATTCAATAGCCTTTTTTTTTATAAAAAATCCCTTTTCTTCTTTCCCCTAAAGGCAAAATTGAAGTTTCCTGTGACAACCTACAGCGTACTACAGTACCTTTAACACAGCCTGCCATATACATAGAAAACAAAGATCCAATCCCTGAAGAGCAGGTAAAAAAAAAAAAAAAGGATCATTTAAATTAATAATCGGGGATTATTTGCTGTATCCATTCATTTTTTTTCAGTTGCTTGTGCAGTGACCTTGTTGTCTTGCCAAGACAGACAAGTAGGTGGCCAGTGCCCCTACAAATTTGGACTTGTAGAAAAAAATTGTGTATATTCCTTTTGCTGTTCCATGGGGAGATATTCCCCATCCTGGAAAAAAGAGCACTAGTATTCATTTCTCATATATATCATTAGGAATGAGTGACTAAAGGAGAGCAGCAACAAAAGTCAGAGTAATAAATAAAAAAGTGAGGATTGCTAAAAGGCAGTATATGAAATAAGAGTCCTACTTGCATATTGCTGGATAGACTGACACAGCTGCAAAAGTGACGAGCTTGAGCACAAACTATCCTGCCTTCAGTTTACTTAGTCTCTGCATTTTTTGATACCTTTTACTGTAACACTGAACAATTTTGTGTTGTGTGATGGTTGGGCTGTCTTGAAGTGAGGTAGGCCTCCTCCATCCCAGAACTGAGTGGTAGATGCATTCTGAAAGCACACTGAACACACATGCTCTGCTCTGTCCCTCCTTTGCTTCTCCCCCATATGTATTCTCTCTAGATGTTTTTCCATATCAAAAAGCTGGGACTAATTACTGGCTATTTGTTATAACATAAATGGTGCCCTGGGTTTTTTGTGTTTGTAATCCAATATATTTAAAATTGGAGGAGAAGTTTGCTATTCTCTGTATGTTGTTAATAAGGATTTACATAAGGTAAATTGGCAAGATGCCTGACTACCAAGAATTGGTTACAGTGTAAATTAAAAGAAATAAACCCACATCAGCATTGCTTATTTCCCCCTGTAATTATGGAGAAATGGACTCCCATTTTCAAGGTGTATCACTTGATCCTACTTGTGTGTGAAGGTAAATCTCGTTAACTTTCAATGAGTGGACTTGCAACAAAATCATACAGATATAACTGAGAGCAGTGTCAGGTCCACTGGCTCTGCTCAAACAGGGCTCCAGCCTAGTACTGTGGTTGGCTTGTGTTGACATCACTTGATCATGAATTGGAGTGTAGCATTGAGTCCACCCTGACAGTGAAGATCAAGAGTTTCTTTCTTTCTTTCTTTCTTTAGGAACTGGAGGCATATGTTGATTATTCAGATACAGATAATGAATACAAAAGGGAAGATTTTTACTGCTTTTCCCAAGAAGAAAGAGAGAGACAAGAACGAGAGAGACAGGAATCTAAGAGGGTCTTACAAGAATTGAAATCTGTACTGGGATTTAAAGCTTCAGAAATTGAAAGACAGAAGTGGAAACAGCTACTATTCAGTGAACATGGTAAGCATTTCTTTTGAAAATTAATTCCTTCCTTAGTAAATACAGGTGTCTGTTTGCCATGAATTTCTGACTATGTTAGAATTCAGACAGTGCTTAGCTGTAGTAGTGTCTTTGATAGGGCTGTGTGGCCTTAGTTTGGCATTCCATTTCTTTGTGTTTTAGCAATCATTTTATTATATATTGAAAAGAACTCAGAGAAATGGGAATTTGGCTTTAAACAAAACACTAAGCTAAAATATTAAACACACAAAAATATTCAGACAGCATAAAGAGAACTGTCAGGCTATAAGCCATGCGGATTGAACTGACTTTCTTTCATGGCTTTCCAGTAAATAGGAATTTTAATCAGGGTGCTTAAATAAATTACTTCACAGAATTTAAAGAAACCAGCAGAAATTATCCCAGACGTACAAAAGTAGATAGGTTAAAGAGCTGGACTTCAAAATATTAGAGGCTCATAAAAGAATACAACTGGCTTTTGTTTCCATGAGAGAGTGCGTATACAGAATATGTTCACTGAAAGAAAACCCTACAAACCATCTAAGAAGAAGAGTTCTTTCAAATTAGCCTTTACTAACTCTTAGGACTGCTGGGTAGCCCCATCCACTTGCACTTGGAAAGCACGAATATGAAAATGTCTCTTGCCTCAACAAGACAGTTTGTCTGTTACAGCAATAAGACTGAGTACAACTTGGTTCCTCCCACTGCCTGAACTATTTGATTTATGATCTTTAAAACTGGCAGTAGTTTGTCTTTTCCTTTTTCTCATTTTCATTCCTTCCTCTTAAAGACAGGTTAGGAAAAACTTTCTAAAATGTTTTGTGTTCTATGTTACAAAACAATCCTCAAGCCTGGCAACATATCCAAGGATTCTGCCTTTGCCAGTGTCTACCTGAAAAAAGACCATGGATTGCAATCTTTCAGTAATTTACTGGGAACACAAAATAACAGGCCATACCTATTTATGAGACTGTCTCTTTTGACATCAAACCATCAAAAACATCAGTTCTTTACAACTATCTTCTTTATATCTGTTAAACTATAACTATCGTAAAAGAGATCACTTGACTGTTGGTACTGATTTCTCTTCTAGTTGAGTTAAAATCTGAGACATCAGATTGCACCAGAGTCTGCTCAGGAGTAGGATTTCTGCATTGTCCCTCTGGTTTTAGATATGGCACCACACAACTCTTCATATAAATCTCTTCAAGACTTCCTTTCCTAACTGTTGGAAGAAGAAGGGATCCTACCTCCAGTTCAGGTCTTGTCAGACCTAGTGACTCGTGCAGAAGGAGTTCTTGTCAGAAGAACTTGCCTAGGACATTTCCTTACCTAAGTTAGCAACTGATACTTGTCCATATCAGCATATCCTCAGGCCATCTGTGGCTAGAGCTGGAAAGAGTCAGCTGACTCCTATAGTTTGCAGTAACTGTTCACCGGAAAGCCTGTGTGGCTCATGTTGGAGCCTTTTCCTTTCCCTGTATAGATATTACATTGTTTTAGGATTAGAGATAAAATGGTGAGGAGGGAAGAAAGTATGATTTTCTCCAGCTGCATAGAACTAGTCATCGATTACTTCCATCCTGTAGAAACCTGGAAAACATGAGGGCAGTTCATGAGAGTAATTAATATTGTCTCCTTTTGGCTCAGATTGTGTGTCTAATCTGACAGACAGATATGGACACCGGACATAACATCTTCTACTGGTTTTTAAGGAAATCCTTCAGTATTTCTTCAAAAGAAACACCGCAAGTCAGTAAATGTGGTATAATGGATCCTTGGCATATTATGGTTTAATTTATCCATACACAAGTTATTCCTTAAAGAGACATTTTTGTCTCTTTTGTGATTTGTGCTTTGCACATTTCTGACTCGCCTTATCTTGAAGATTTAAACCAGAAAGGTCCATATTCTTGTCTCCATTGATGCAAGCCAATGGATGGCCATGATACCACTTTTCCTTAGTCCTCTTGAATCTTGCTTTTACAAGACAATCTAATTCCAGAAATCCTGTGTTTTCCTAATTTGGGATTATTGTGGAAAAAGATCTTTAAATATTCAAAGGCTTTAATCTGTTAGTCAAGGCACCCATTAGCCATTCTGACTAGTCCTAACCAGGACATTAAGGTCTTTAATTTGTTCAAGGAGGGGCTGGTGAGGATTTCCACATAAGAGGTCAGCTCCAAACAAGCTGATGTCTAAATAACACAGCCTGAATTCAACTGGAGATGATAGGTTGGATTCCAGAAGAAAAAACATCATCTGAGCAGAGCACTAGACTAAAGCAAGTTTTTCAAGGCCCGATATCATGGTAACACTTCTTACAATCTGGACAGTAGGTAGTTTATGGGAGTGTAGGTAAGATTATATTTTTGGTCCTTTGGCCTCCTGTTGAGCCAGTAAAATGGAAGTGCTTTTGAAAAGGTCTGCTAAGTTGTAAGTGGCTTCATTTTCGTTTCACAATCAATGTAAAGTAACTTTCTTCTGGTGCAAAATCACTTCTAGCCTTTACCTAACCACTCCCCTGCAAAAAAGTTCATTCTGTCAGTGGTTGTGTTGTGTCCAGCTGTTTCCCCTTCTCCCACTTCATCCATACAACAGCTCTTATATAGCTGTTTCTCAAATTTGGAAAGCCACACTCTCAAAAATGATGAATTTCACCTTGCTTATTGACTAGTCAACTCCACAAATTAGCCAGCTACCAATCTCAGGTATCTATTTATTTTTTTAGAAGTTTTGCCTTTCAAAGTATTCTTTGGAGGAAGTAGGCGAGAAGTTTGCTCACAAATGATAAGATTATTGTGTATATTCCTGTCTCTTCAAGCAAATGGGCAGAAATAAATAGCAGCATATGTTTTATGAAACGGGGAAAGAACTACCCCATTAACAACTGAGATGAGTCTGATGCAGTGCTCCTTTGGTATATAAGGCTTTAAAGCAAACAGTACAATACAAATTCAAAGCCACAGTCTTTCAGTATGCTAATGGCAATAATTATCAATGTGACACCGAGCAGGTGCTTGCCTTCAGCTAGCTAAAGTGAATATTACTGAAATAGGATGTGATTGAAAAATCATAGTACCATAAATTTTGTTTCCCATGAAAAGTTTGTGTATTTCCCAGAGTTATTTTCATCTCTGCTTACAGGGGTAAAGTCAGAATGGAATTAGAAAGGGAAATGCAACTTGGGAATCTGCTGTTGCCGCTCTCATTTATGTTCGTGCTGCTGCTATAATGGAGCTACTGCAGTTTAGGGAATCTGTTACTTGGAAATGGACATTATATAATTTTCTTAAAACGAAAGACGTCTGTTCTTCAAGGAGTGATTGTACCGAGTTACACTAACCCTTAACACTGGGAGGAGAGACTTCCTGGCAAACATCCCGTTGCTGGCAATGGGACTCACTGCTGCTACTAACTTCAAGAGAGGCTAAATTAAACCACACTTTAATTGTGAGGACATCTGACCTGATCGTATGAATACGTGTTGTATTTGTATCTTGTGGTGTATGAGATCAGATATTGCCTATAAGGACTTTATCATGTACCAGATGTCTTTAGTGGATTAGGTAAACTGTTGTTCACAAGAAGACAGCTGAATCTGTATGCAGTACAGTAGTTTTACTTGGGTTTTGCTTTAACACTGAATACATCATCTGTGTTTGATGCTGACTTCAAACATCATCAATTTCATGCTGTCTCTTCACATCACAGATTTTAAGGAATAGTTGCAAGTAGCTGTCACATTTCACTTCAGCTTTATAATTAGGAAACACTTTGGTTTTATGTTTTGGTGTGAGTTGTTTCTGTTGTTTTGCAATTTTTTTAAGTAACTTTAACCCTTATAATCTTGCATCTTTTCAGACACAAATAAATTATTTATATATAGCAGCTTGCTTTTAGTTATCGTTTAATTTTTTCCCCCTTTTTAAGCTGCGGTGAAACCCTTGTCTCCTGTAGAACCACTGAAGCTACTAAATAATGTGGAATCACATATGAATTCAGATACAGAAAAGCAGGACTGCAGCCAAAGTTGTGATAAATCTGAAGTAAAAGACTCTAATCTAGAAATGAATGCTGCTGATAAAAGCAGGACAGAATATTTGTATGAAGATCCTGAGATGGAGAAAAACAAAGACAGCACTGCAGATGAAGACGTTTCTACAGGGGCTGAAGAAACAATGTATTATCAGTGTGAAGGAGAAGCTGAAAAACTCAAGCCAAGCAGTGTGGACGGAGTAGAGGCTCCTCAGCCTCCCTCTAAAGATGCATTACATTCAAAAATCAAGGATAGGCTGGCCCAGCTCCACATATCAACAGATTTTAACTTCACATCTGGTCTGGCTGCACAAGTTGCTGCCAGGTCTTTCACTTTTACCACAATGCAGGAGGAGACTTTTGGAGATGATGGGGAGGAGGAAGAGGAAGAAAAGACACAGGAGAATGAAGATCTTGTGGAGAACTGTGAGAATGAAGAGAGAGGCTCTGAAAGTGAAGGAAAAGTATAAATCTTAGCTGAACTTTATTAAACCAACAGCAGGCAATTTGATGGAAAAAACTAAGGTGGGGGGTTGAAGCTGAAAATGGATGGAAATAAAAGGAGACCTAAATATAACACATCATGTTCTCTAAGATTGATACACTAAATAGGACTTCTAAGTATATTGAAAATTTGCAGGTAAGAGAAGTTTAGGCTGCATCCAAGAAATAGTTGGCTGTTCCCTTTTTAAGATCGTAGTGATGGGGTTGGAATTTACCTTTGTGTTTTCTGTTTTATTTATTTATACTATAACATATTGTGGTTATTTGCTTCTAAAAAGAAGGAAAAACAGTGTCTTGATTTACAACAGACTCCATTTTTTTGCTCTCCGATTCTTTTGTCATGGTATCAATGTTTGTTCCAACAAAAAAGCCAGGACATTTCTTTTGGAAGAACCTGAACTGTTCCCTGTGATCTTCCCCCACCACTTTTGTTTCACTTCTTGCATCTGCAGTGTGTTGGCTAAGCCACCATAGGCATTTGTGATTCTACAACTAGTGATGTGGCACCCAACTAAAATGTAGAATTTTAAATACAAATTTGAAAGAGCTAGTATTTGATGTGTCCTGGGGTATGGGGCTGAAATAGTATAAAGTTAGTCATACTTCATATTAAGGTTTATTTAGAATTTTATGAAGGGTTAATAAATGATTTCTGTAAGTTGTAATTAATGTTAGAGAAATGTGTTGTGAGTGTTGGGAAAGGTTATAAGCACACCAGTAGAAAGTACAGTAGACAGCTAGAAGCTATCTGTTGAATTGACAGAGATGAGAAGTAAACACCTATTTATGAAACCAGCTATTAATTATTTGTTAACCTTTTGTAAATTGAACCTTAATATAATTGTTTGATTTGATATAATGATTGATTGTACACTTTTCTTTATGTCCTAAAGTAATTTTCTTAAAGGAAATTATCTGAGAGCTTAACAACATGCAGTATTTAGTTTAAACAGCATACTTGCTTTTCTCTAACGTTCTTCCGCTTTTCCTTAGATCACAACTTTCACCCGTGGGATTAAGAATCCATGAGAGAACTCATTTGTGTATTTTGTTTCTTGTAACTTAGTTAACTGATGATGAAGTCTGGATGTTTGGTATGAGGTTATGCCAATTGTTTCTTTCTCTGTGGTGGTGTTACAAGGAGCGGGAAACTGATGCTCACCTCACAGAGGAGCTGGTTAATGGTTTCATTACCCTCTCTTCCTTTTTCTCTCTTGACACAGAATGAAGCAAAGCTCCCATGTCTCTAATGGCGAGAGCACCACTTCTTTGTGTGGAATACTTTACTTGGACCTGGATACACTTCCAGGACAAAACACTGCATCAGTTACTTAAGAGTATTTATTGGGCTTTGCAGATTCTATAGAGTAAAGGATTTTTTAGATGCAGGTGGTGCGGAGCAATATCTTTCCTAGGATGCTGTCATGGGAAGTGGGGAAGGTAACACAGGTCAGCAGATTAGGGTGGAACTCTTGACAGTATGTCAGAAAACAAGTGCTTTCTTTCAACCTCCCTGTCCTCTATTAGTGATTTTGCATGAACACTGCGAAATATGTGGACTTTTTCACAGATGGTAAAGAGGGAAATACCAATGGATAGAGAAGGGAGTATGACTTAGTGTTCTTTCACTGTATAATGCCTGTCTTCTCCCTCACACACAGGATTTGGGAAGAGAATGTTATGCTATTTTTCATTGACCAGTAACACTGTGTTCTGTGCCCTTGATTTTGTGTAAGTGACTGGAAGCTGAGTGGTTGATGTCTTGAGGAGGTTGTAGAAGAAAAAGTCATATGCTTTTCATAGTGTATTCAGAAGCTAAGCCTCCTCTTAGTGGTAGAGTATATTCTTTTATAACCTGTAAAAATTAGGCTAAGATGATGAAACACTTTTATTTTCTCTGTGGTAAGCAATTTTTTTTTACCAAGTCTAGAAGAGCTGCTTTGGATAAATTGTGTTTGAAGCATTGTCCATGCTTCTGAAAAAGAAGTCTTCCTCATTCTTGACTTGAGATCCTTAAGTTCACAAAGTGCCCAGATATTTTTTGTTCCTAGCTAATTTTTCTGACAGCCTAAATGTATGTTCCATTAATATTTTTCCATGAACTCATCCACCATCATCTCATGATCTGATGTCATATATCCCAGGAAGGATACTCCTGAACTTTTTCTGTGGGATCCAAATCATAGTTACAATGTGTATGGCTATGATGCCAACTTGGAAAGATGATTAGATTTAGGATATGAATTACCACTGTGCTCACAGTTTCGGATGAAGTCAGTAGTAGCCTGAGTTGCATTGGTACTGAAATCGGTGACAGATCTCACGTTTGTAAAAGCTGCTATCTCTTTATTCCTTTGCTGCAGTCCTTAGTAAAAATCCTGGAGAATATACTTTGGTGGCTCACTTGGGACCTAGTTTTATTATATGCTGGTCTTGGTAATGAAACTGGCCTAAAAAACCCCATCCATCATGAGTTGTTCATTTTCATCCATCAGCTGTGTCAGCATGGGGTTTTGTGTGTTATAAACCAGCTCTACTCAGGTCAAAAATTCACCCTTTTTAGACTTTTTTGCTTTTCACCATTCTTATTGCAGTGATGCAGTAACAGCAGTTACCTCCAAACAGCTGTATCAGCATGTACTGTGTTGCTGGCCTGAGACTCAGGATTGCCCATATTTACATTATTGGCAAAGACGATGTAGTGTGAAATTACAGCCTTGACATTAGACATGGGTATGCTCAAATGATAACTTTTTGGAGGAAGTTCTGATCCTACTTTATCAAATAGATTTTCTACAAGCAATTCAACTGATTTCCGTAGTCTTACTCAATGCAGTCTTAGAAGCCGCCCATATGAACACCTGCACTCACTTGTTTTCTCTGCCTCTCATCACTTCTGTATAAAACAGCCATCAGGTCATTTATTTTGATCTATTTAATATTCTCCCTGTAGAAAAATGTTGCTAAGAGTGTACACCACACAAAACCTGAATTCTCTTGATTTGATAACCATGTTCCATCTACATATGTCATACACTGTGTTATGATCCAGATTTCCTCATAATTTTGTCACTTGAAATGACTGTATATACATGCTATAGGTTCCTTCAAGAACCTGACAGATTTCTTGGCATAATTTATTGCTGCATTTAGAATAATGTTTATGAACACACCAAAGTGTGCATTAGCTCTAATGAGTTGTCTTAATATATTGAGCATGTCAAGGTCTGAGTGCTGTTCTGTGTTCTTTGGCTCATTACCCGAGATAGGGTTTTTTGTGAAAACAGAACATTTGCTTCTTAGAGCTTTGTAAC
Source organism: Origma solitaria (assembly GCA_013397895.1). NCBI lineage: Eukaryota > Metazoa > Chordata > Aves > Passeriformes > Acanthizidae > Origma > Origma solitaria. Next base: position 201,986 of record VZRL01005054.1, read on the forward strand.
TTTTTGAAACAGTTAGCAGGAAGTTCATACTAAATTAGGGTTATGATGAAGAATATCAGCAGCCAAAATCTTTTGTGAAGAGCAGAGCTAACAATAAATGCATTTGCCCTATCCCATTTCCAATTAGTAGTTCTGTGAAGTAAAGGAACAAGTAATTACAAAGGGTTAAATAATTTCTTCTCCTTCTATCTTACCTGGAAAGCACTCCAAAGACAATATTTGCTTGTTAGATTGGATTGCAATCTAACACGACATCTTTTATATCGCTTCACTTTACAGCTAAAGATCTCGGTAAAAGCTTAAATCTAGGCAAAGATCTGTGATAAGAAGGTAACTTGTCCCTTTTGTTAAGTGTGTGTATTCGTGACAGAAATTAAACAGTTGTGTTTTGGAAGCAAAGGTAGAGAGTTACAGATAACAGAAAATCTTTCAAATGCAATTAAATATGCCTCTGTCAACTACAGTCAAGTTTTGCAAATGTGAAGGCGTCTGCCATCAGTCATAGGAATGAGACAGTTTTACGCCCAGCAGAGGATTGCTGGACATTACTGAATCTTCCAGTTAGTTTTCTAAATGCAAGATGGAATCTGGTAGAGTAGCCAGTTTTGCTGAGGTTTCAGACTTTGTCCTGAGAATGCCTGTCTCTGTGTGACTGTTTGTTACAATATTGGAAATTTTACATTTATCAGAAGTGTAAAATTTGCAACTTTCTCATTAATTTGTTTGGTAATAAAAACCCAGTTATATGGAGGACTATGTGGAGTTTAGCCCACACTGATTTTGTAATCTTGTAGGTTATCTCTTTCTCTTTTTTTTTTTTTTTTTAACAGAAACAAGAGGACAAGTACACTAAACTGCCCTTGTCCTTTAAACTATTTAGTGAAGGGCAGCTGTTAGTCTGCAAGTGGCTTGTTTCCAGGGCTAATTCCTTTTTAGAATTAACAGGGTTTCATACTGTCTCATCTGAAAAAGCAAGCGGAGTGTGAGAATGGCACTTGGTCAGTGTAAAGGGCCAGGCAGCTCTGGGATCTTGTCTGTGACAGGGACTAATAGCAGATGCTGAGGAAAGTGTGTTGTGTAGTGATATTTCTCCAGGCTATTGCTCAGCAATTTGTGGCCTAGGGACTTCTTGACCCAATGGTGGTGGCTGTCGGTGTAACAGGTTTCCAATGGAATGCTTTTCCATAAATTTGCTCAGCCTCACGTTTGGTCAGTCATTCCTAGTTCCAATGCCAGTACATGGCCATCTTTACATCATCATTACAGTTGTGTACAAACAAGAAGATTTGTCAATACAGTTTTGATTTTCCACTTTCCTCAGTCCTTTTGCAGAGGTCTTATTTTTTGCCTTTTGTTTGCTTTCCTTAGAAATCCCTCCAGTTTTTGAAATATAATGACCAAAATGTGGTGCAGTACTCCAGACTAACCTCTCCAATGTGAAGTACAGAGTAATTAATAATCACCTCCCATAAAACACTGAACCATTCAAATATATTTGAGTCCATATAGAAAGAAAAATCTTTTAAGATCTTTTACCCCTAGCTATTAGGATAGTGAATGAAAATATTTGGTCTGATGGAGGAGAAATATTTATTCACTGTCAGCGGGATTTGGCTGGACAATGTTTTTCTTTGCTAACAAAACAAAAAGTAGTTAAATCAAAATGATCTCCCAACAGCTGCCACCTGGTCTAACACAAACTAAAAATGGCAAACAACACTTGTTTAAATTTCAGCTTGACTTTTCAGAGCTTTTTTGGTCTCTGATGAATAAACATATATTGCAAAATATCACACAATAATCATGGCAGTGGATATATGGATATCAGAGATCAAACTGAAGGCCTCTGTGGCTAATTTTTAAAATGCTTGGTGGTGTGCTTTATTCACTTTCTCATTATATTTAAGTCCCTCCTGTGTATGTTTTTATTTTGCCACTTTGGATTTTAAATGCCAAAAAATACACTTGGATTTATTTGACTGGGAAATTTGTGCAGAAATCAGATAAGTGGTAATGGTAGTGTGTGATAACACATGGTCACAGCTAGGGGTGAGATCTACCTCTCATGAACTTTGCTATGTAGGTGGATGAAGCAATCCAGCTTGAGCTACAGCTGGATGTGGAACTGTTCTCAATGTGCTGCCTGCCCTTTCCCACTGCCACCTCGCAGGTTATTGACAGGTTATCAGAACACAAGTTGGCTCAACAGGGTGAGCGCACTGTTAGCCCATGTTACGCTTTCTGAAGTGATTCTGAAGAAGCGACTACAATTTAGTAAACAAGGAAAACGTTTCTCTGTTACAAAGTGGCTTATTTTAAAAGGGTTGAATAGGACCAAGACTTGAATACTTTCATGTGATCAGCATATTTTGACTCTTGTATCTTCTCAGCTTTAAATCTTAAAGACCTCATGGACAGTTTGCTTTAGGGGATGCAGTTCTATGGCAGCTTAAATCACTTCATGGCCATGAAATACCAGTCTCTCCTCTAGGCTGGTTTTTGTAACCACTCAGTGATTTAGGACATGGATAGGACTGGAAGTGCATCAGTGCTTTAACTTGCAGCTGGCTTCCTCAATCCTAATGAGGATGATGCCGCTCATTATTTTCCTCACTCATTTTAATTCCTTTTGTTGTTGTTGTTCTTGAGGCCTAGGCTGCCCAAGACCATTTGTGTCTTATTCCCCAAAGTTTCTAGGAACTGTTTATGATACTGCCAGTAAAACCAAAATAATTGTGCATGGTTTTTTTCTACTTACTGGTTTCACGCTTCTGGTCCCTCTGACACCCATGGTCCTCTCCCTTTACCACCACTCTTAAGAGATTCCAATTTTAAAAAACACACAAATTCTTTTTACATGTATTTGTAACAGGAATGGCCAGATCTAGAATTGTGTACTGACTCTCGCACTTGACTTGAGAACTGAAACAGAAGGCAGACACCATAATGGAGAGCATACAGTCAAAACAGAAATAATAATGTATAGCAGCTCAAATTTATACCATACTCTTGGTGTATATTGGTTTTTGTAAGTAATTCTGGCTTACTGAAAAACATTTTAAAGTTGCATTTTAAAAATAACTGCAATTCTAGTACAAGGGCCCAAAATAAGTGTCATTAGTTGGCTTGGTTTGTACTCAAATCTTAATATTTAAAGATTGCTTCCTGACCTTCTCCAGCTGCATGGATGAGAGCTGAAAATAATCTCCAATTTCCAAAAGAGAGAGTGACCAATCCTTTCCGCTACTTTGTGCTATTAAAAAAGGTCCATTCCTATACAAAAACAAAGAGAAACATCAGTGCGTAATATCTTCAGTAGCCATTACTGACAGAGGATCATGCATTTGATCTCAGCAGAAGCACCATAAATGCAGGCTATTTATAATGTTGATATCTGTATTTCAAAAATAATAATAGGCTTTAACTGTATTATGGGAGAAAGTCCAGAAATCTACAAACTGTCCTATAGATCTTTCATCCAAAAGACAGCTGGTGAAATTTAAACAAGTTCATGTTGGCTGTTCCTGTACTGTTCAGTATGACATTGTACTCCAAGTTTCTCACATCCCAGTGTGGGTGTTCATGGATGGTCTGTAGGCACCTGTGTCCTCGAGGTCTGCAAAGCTTGTATTGATCATGGAACAGTGCTGAGTGAAACCTAAATAGGATGCTTCCCACAAGCATTTTGGGTTTATTGCCTCTGTCATCCACTATTGAAACATCCATGCCATATGCAATCCCACTCATGACCTTTTTCCTTCCCACCTTTTCATAGGCCACACAAACCAACAGGGGAGGGTTTTATAGTTTGTTTTTCACCTATGGGAATATTCTGTTATGCACCAGGTAAATTATCCCCAATAAAAACGTAAAACATTAGTGGCTAAACTGCAAAAGGTGGGGCCTGGGCTGGAGAAGCTCTTCTGGTGTGACCATTTCTGGGAAGGGTTCTCCTGAGGTGGGTGACCACAGAAGTGCTGAGGTAAGGTGTGATGACTCTGCAGGTGCCTTTCAAAGCTCTGGTTTTTACTAGGTCTGTTCTTGTCTCTGATGGTCTCTCTCTTCCCTCTTAGCAGCCTTCATCTCCAGCATTCTGTTGCCAACTGTTGAGGAATTTGGCCATTTTTTCCCTTCAATTCTGAGGCCTTTGTCTAAGTTTTATGAAATGATAGGCTAGAGCGAATCCACACCAAGGTGCTGCTGTGCATTCTCCGTTATAAACTCAGAAGGGTTCTTAGGGCTGGTGCAGTGTTTATCCTGACATTACTTCCAGGGAGCTTTGACCTATATTTCAACCTGGCCTCCTATTTCTTCCTGGACTTCACAGCATTCACTTCCAGGAATTTCCTTCCCTCCTTAATGATTATAAGATGGTAATGCCTCCTCAGCAAGACTGACCCTCAAACACATGTTCCTCATTACATGAACCTTACTTGTTCTTTCCAACAGGAGGGTGGCACAGTCATGGCTGAGTCTGCCCTCCCCTAAACAAGCTTGCTGTTTTCAGCAGCAGGGGCTGAACACGTGCTCTCCAGCTGCCATCCAAGGTGCCCTGGCTCCACAGCTGCCTGGTTGTGAGCTCAGGAAGCTCTGGGATCTAGCAGTTGTGCTTAAACCTTTCCCACTGATAAAGAGCATGTGTTTTCAGAACACAAGTGTTACTAAATCTCCCTGAATTCAACCGTTTTGCATTTTTATTGAGGAGCATAAACAAATTATTTCTTAATTTAAGGTGTTTGTATGAACTTTACATATATCTATATATATTTACACACCTCTTCATAATGTAAATGTGTATTGCCAGGTATCCCACGGCAAGGCTTGTCTAGCAAAAAGGTTGTATTTTTCTCATATCAAACTATCCAGTTATTTACATGAAAGGTAAACAAAAACTTACTTTGTGCTATCTAAAGGCAAAAGAATTGTGTTCTGCCAAGCAGACTGTGTGGAGGTATTTCAAATGCATGCTGATTTTACACCTTTTATTAGAAAAGCTGTTCCACTTTGTTTTCACTTATCAAGGCTTTGCACCTGAGCTGCTGTGAGTGCCTGTCTGTCCATCTGCCCTGTCTTAAACATGTAAACAAATACATGTTCCTCAACATCTCCTGCCTGCTAAATCTTAGCATTTCCCTTAACAGGGCCTAAAGGCAACATAGATTGCCAAGGAACCACAGGGAAGGGAAAGAAAAGGATCTTGATAATCTGCTGCTTAATTGGTTAATAAATGAGAGCTAAAATGTAAGAGGATATGTTTAAAAGAACAAACTGCAGCAAGAGATTTCTGGCAGGGCTACAGAGGGAAATCACATGATACATTCTGAAGTTTGCAGACACTGGGAGGGATCCACAATTTCTTGTCCATGTGGAGACAGGAAACGCTCACCAGACTGGTAGTCTTCAGCAGCTTTTTTAAAAAACCTCTATTTTATCTACGTTTCACTTCCACAGAAAGACTCTGCTGCTGTGGTGGTGTCTCAAGCTGTGTGTAATCAGTCTCTGTATCTCTTCCTTTAAGTTCTGTGTGAAGTTAGTCTCCTTCCTTCCACGGCACTGAAAACCCGTGTGGTTCAGCTCTGTGGGAGTCTCTCCTGCACCCGCCCTGCCAGTTGCTGATGCTGCTTTAAACACAGTTCATTCGCTCAGCCTCAAGGAGGTTTAGATCAGCAGGTCCTTAAAGCAGGTATGAAGCCTGGGGGCTCGCTGTGTTAGGGCTCCAAGAACTCAAGTTCTGGATTGGATGTAGGCAGTAGCAGGAAGACTTTCCTGGATGCTGACCTTTTGTTGTGGTAGGGTTTCCTGCCTCTGATATTTTCCCAAACTCTTTTGTTTCTCTTTTTTTGTACTTTCCTTTACCTCCATCCTTTTTCCCATGGATATGAATCAGGACCTAAAGTCTTTTTTACACATTTAATTGTGTACATTACGAGGATAATTTTTAAGCCATTTTTAAAATTTATGCCTGGGTTTCCACAGTTTCTGAAGTAGTTTTCTCAACTGTAATCCTAACCACTTTTAAAGTCTTTTTGGTTGCTATTATTTCTTCAGCATCTGTAATATAATTCTGCCTCACTACTGCCTGTACTGTTTTTTCTCCTTATCCTGTATCCCTGACAGTTGTGTAGGGGGAGTGGATGTGGCTTATCCGTCCTCCAATTAGTAATGATTGAATGGAATAGAGAATGCTTTTACAGGGATGCATAAATGCTGTATGAGCACTTTGCTTGATTTTTTATACAGAATTTTATTTATAATTCCACTTTCATCCTGAAGATGAAATTAATTTGAAGCAATCCTGGCAATAGTTTCTGCAGTATTTTTTGCTGACTCCTTAGTACAAGCACTTTAGTAATGAGCACTGGTTACTTTTGCCTGAATAAGTGATGACTGAAGAAAGAATGTTTTTCTGCATGTCATATGCTTCCTGTTGCATCTTCCCATCACCCTTCAGAGACCTGTGTGCTGTGGCAACTGTTAGCAAAACCCCTTTTAGCATCACGTAAATGCCTGTTTAGGTGGGGCTTTAGGAAGAGAATAATGTGCCCATTGAGGACACTGGTAGCAGGTAGATCTTTAATCCAGGAACGGGGCTGAGGTGCTCTGCAGGAGATGTATTCTATTTGTCTAGTGTGTGACTTCTAACAGACAGACCCTTTGTACACTTCAAAAGTGCCAAAAGAGCAACAACAGGACAGACTGGCTCCTTTTATCTGGAGCTTTGTGGCTCCCTCATAATGCTTAGACTTTTTTATCAGAACTTAACCCGGACTGTGTTCTGCTGCTGTTAGGAGCTGTGGCTGATGCACACCTCTTCCTGTAAACATTCCCTGATGTGGTTTTAGAGTTAACAGCTGTTGACCACTCCTCACTTTGGTATGACCCACTCTCACCTAATTCACATTCCCAGGAAGGCAGGTTTTAAAGGTTACTGGGAAAGAAGGGAAATAATTTGATCATGAAAAGCAGGTGGAAACTTGCTGAGGCAGGAGTATTTTTTTTTTTATCTTTTGAATCTTGCTGCCAAATTGGTGCATAACTCGTTGTGCAAAAGGTCTTGCTTACTGTTTGCTGTTTACAGGTTTGTGTGTTTGTTTTCATATTGAATACTGAACAGATCCAATTGCTGCTGCTAGAAGGAGATGTCTGTCTACCAAAAGGGATCCATAACGTTTTCCTTTATTTGGAGACTTTTTGAATGCTAAATTGCCTGTGTGTATACTTCATAATGTACCATATACAAATATTCTTCAGGAATTGACACTACCATTTCAGTCAAAATTTTCTATGTTAGAACAGTATGTTTCCTATACTGCCAAGAATGTATATATATCTATGAAGACTTAAGATTGTATCTTTTTGAGCAAGCCTCTTTCTTCAACCATCTGAAACTTTCTTCCTGTTTCTCAAGTTCTCTGCTAATTTATTAGATACTTGTGTTATATTGTGTACTTTTTGTATCAGTTGTATTGCTGTATTTCTCCTTTCTCTCATTAAAACCTGTTCTTCTCATCCTTCTATTGTGCTGCTTCATATTGAAAATACTCATACCATATCAAGTAACCTGATCTAGTGTAGTGGGTCAGGCTGAGGTAGAGCCAGACCAGTCCTAAAAAGCCAGTCATTCAGACTTCTATTACATTGTTCCACTGATCCCAACATGTAATCAGCTTTATTGTATTAAGCTTCATTTTGCAGCATAGTCCGTACTTTTATTATATAGTAAAGAAGAAACTCGGAATGGGACTCCCAAGGTATGAACAAATGGACAAGACACAAAAAATGTACTGAGACATGAAGTCCATAGTTCTTACAGATGGTTGTTTCTGTTCACTAAGAAATTGGTGAGCTTCCTGAAGGAAATAAATTTTGAGGAGAGATTTGAAAGAGGATTCCAAGGGCAATTTTTTTCCTAGAAATGTGGTCATCAACTTAAGTTGGTCAGTTATCTATGCCATCTCCATGCTTAATTCATCTTACAGGTAAATGAAGAGGAAAGAAAATGAATGCAGGTTAGGACCTGTGTGCTTACTTCCATTAAAGAAACAGCTGATTTACAAACAAGAAGATGCTGTCTCCCAAGAAATCACTCCATGAACAGATAGAGAAATGATAGTGCTTTTTTTATCCTCCCAGTGAAAAGCAAGATTTTCAGTGTTTCACTGATGCTAATCCCTTTTTAGCAGTGCAGTATCTTCCCTAACCTGGAGCTCTGAGTAGAATCTGTCCCCCACAGAGTGGTATGCAGGAGGAAAGAGTTCAAAGGTCCTGTACAGGAGCCCAAGGTATTGAAAGAAAGGAAGTGAATAAAACACACACATGCACCTGTGTGTGAGTATCCGGCAGTTTTTGAGGCTAGGAAATCAGCTGGCAAGATGGGAAAATACCCGAAGCTTCTGTTCTTGGAAGCTTAAGGATGAAGTTAATCACATCTTGAGCACCGTCTTTATAATTATGGTAGAGTATGTGGAAATAGCTATGTCAGCCTTGGTTTTCACACAGAGTCTTCATCACCCTCTCCTTCATTAAAACTGCTCCTGTGCCCACAGTCGCACCTGTGCATGAAAGAAATCCATGGAATGTCCCAGTCCTTTTAAGGATTTCTCATCATGGGGTTGTGGTAGCAGGAAGCAGAAACACACATGTAGAATAACCATGCTGGCTCTGACCACACCTAACATTGGTTATACATAGGTTTGGATTAGGCAAATGCCTGTCTATGCAACTGCATACATTTGCTTCTAAAGTTGCATTTAGGGATGATGTCACAGCAGGAAATAGTAAGGAAAATTCTAGTGTAGTGAGGAACTAGCACAGTGAATTCCACAGGCTACTGCAGCCTTTTCAAGCACTCGCAGAAGCATTTGCAAAAACACCCAGACTAAAGCTAATCTGTCCAGACTTCAATCAAGAAAGCTTCACTTGGAGAGAAAGCATGGTAGGCCAGTAATTAATGTGTTTGAAAATGCTACTGTTAATTATCTCTTATAGTTAATCCCTGACTTCTCTACCACTCCAGTAATTGTTTTGCGTGCACGTGAAGTGACAAGCTTCCTTCAGAAATGGACTGCAACTGTAGTATGTGCCATTGTTTGATATAAATGAAAAACATTGTTTTGTTAAGTTAAAAAGAAGTGAAAGAAAGAAAGAAAGAAAAGCTTTCCATGACCTGTCTAAGCTAGCTGAGAGCTGTTCAGCGAAAGACTGCACAATTCATTTTGGTCCATATTCTGTGTTCTTCTTTGTTGTCACTGCTATCAACTGCTTCTTACCTATTAACAGTAGCTTCATCATGATCATCATTGCCTGCATGATGTGTTGGTTAAATCAATAGCAGAAAGCAGTGACCTTTGCATTCCTGCCAGGCACTTTGAAGTTTCAGTTTGATTACTGGCTTGCACCACCCTTAAACTGAAAATAATTACATGGTTCCCAAAAGCTATGTAGTAAATAAATTGCAGAACTTGCAATTATTTCCTTTTCCTGCCTGTCTTTATTTCTGCTTTGAAAACATCTATGAGAGAGCCAACTGTTGCAGCACATGCTTTAGCTCCTGGGAATGCTCCCTCCAGGAGCTGTATGCTCAGTATGAGGCTGTGAGGTATTTGACCATCGCCTGCTGTTTCTCCAGGTTATGTTTCTAAAGCTTCCCTGCAACTATTAATGAAATGAAGAAGCTAATTGCTAGAAGAGAGCTGGCTAAAGTAATTGGTCCTTTAATTGCAATTAAATCTTTATGGCTAGTGCCAAAATGTAAATATAACAGCCCATAAAACAAGTAAGTCTTGGTCAGGCATCCACAAAGAAACAGGGAGTGAGCCCAGGACCTTCCTCTCTGTTTTCTTGTTTCCTTCTTGTGAGTAACTACCAGTAAAACTTCTGTGACTCAGCAGCTCGGTTTAGACAGCCCAAACTGTTGAATGGGGCAGGAAGGAATATACAAGATGGAGAATGTGGAAACACACCAAAAATGTCCAAGTAGTTTGATATTGAAGCTGCTGTAGTTGCTGCTCTGAGTCACAGTGCTTTATATTTAAGACGCTATACAAAGAAGCCAAAGGTCTCAGAATGAGATTATTAAAACCAATGCTGATGGAAAGTAAAATACCTGAACGTGAAATCATTTGGAAGACAGTAACCCGTGTGATAATCATTCTTTGTCTCAGCTGTTTTTTTAAGGTCTTTAGTAGACTTGCTGTACCCATTGATAATAGAGTTGGCAAAGAGCAGCTTTCCTTGAATGCACATCTGCCAAAGAAGAGAACAAAAAAAATGCTGAATTGGCAAGAGCAACCTCTTATTCTAAATGAAGATGGTAGATTGAAAAACAAAGAAGGTTGTTAGGTAGCCTGACTTAGAGCTTTATTATGGCTTGCAGCTCTCACCTTTCACTACTTTTTTGTGTAAAATATTTCATTTAAGAATTAAAAAATAAAACCCAGATTCTTCCATTCCTTCCAAGATTTCCAAAGAGCATATGGGAGTGTACAAAACAACATCTTGCATGTTGCTTCATGGACTATCAAAACCCACCATCCATCCCGGTAACTTTTCAGTTTAGGTATTTCATAATATGACATATTTGAACATGAACACAGGCATAGGAAATACCTTAGGCATAGGAAAGAACAACTGTTTGTTTGGTTTTTCTCTTCATATGTTAATGAAATATTTTTCTTTGAGCTGTTGTTGTTTTGTGTTTTTACTAAGAAGGACTGAAATAGGATATCCCACTTCTAAACTTTTGTAAGTAGCAATGAACTTTTCTGTTTAAATACCATATCTTTTAGGAAACCTTTCTAGAGAAGAAAGGTGACCAAGTTTATTTGACAAGTGATTATAAACCTATAGGAATTAACCAGGCCTGATATTCAAAGCCGTAAGTTTTCAAAATGTGGGCAAAATCTGAAACTTTAGCGATTTTCTCTCCCTGGAAAAGTAAACCACAAAATTAAAGCTAATTCAGAGCTGTTCAGAAAGATCCAGAAATATTTCCCAGTCATACTTCCACAGTTTTGAACTCGATTTTGAGTCTGAAGTGAATTTCATGACGTCTCAATCATTTGAATGTTTTCTGAAGTTGGTATTTTTAGATTACTATCACATCATGACAGTCTCAACAAAGCAGATGAGTTAAAAGCCAAATTCTATTTTGTGCTAGAATTCTTAAACAAATCAGGTTAATGATGCAATTCGTAGTAAGAGGTCAACAAGTGAAAGGAGGCAGCCTTCTGGATTTTTAGACTGTTTCTATTCACTTTGGGTTTTAGTTACAGTATCACAGTCTAATTTATGTGCCCAGACTCAAAATGACCAGAGCAAGTTCAAATAAGAGAAATACTTTTCCAACTGTTGCAAAGACTGTTCCGCGCAGATATAACATATGAATGATGTCAGACTTAGGGTTTGAGGAAAAGCCTGCTGAAATACTAGACATAAGAAGAAGGAAGGCGTGAGCAACAGCCTTTTCTCAGTCAGTGACATAGCTGGGCCAGATTCGTGCTGACATGAAGGCCCATGTCATTGTTCTGGCAGTGTAAAGGAGTCTTTGTTTCAGAGAAAATTGGCTGAATTGAATTTAAAACTGTAAGGATCATTTAAGCTGATGTACTATCCAAAGTTGCTTGTGTTGTGGGATGTTCCCAATGTTAAACAATTGGAAACATCTGGCTTACTTCAGGGAAGCTCTCAGCCTGCAGGACTCCATGAATACTTCAGGGTAATGCATATTCTAGCAACAATGGATGTATTCACTAGAAAGAAATCCAGAAGACCACTGAATTGCCTTCATCTTACACTAATATGCATTAATCTGTAATATAACCAGAAATTAATGTAACATAAAACACTGCTTTTAATTGTGGGTAATTGAGAGGAGGAAAAAAACATATCATGCATTTTTCAGTTTTATAGGCAAAAATTATTATGATAGCATTGCTTTTTCAACTCTGAAACATTTTTCTTTCAATTGAGTAGCATTAGTCTCATTACTATGAGGAATTCTTTTTACCTGTGTGAGATGAGCACTCAGAACAGTGCAGATTTGGAAGTGATGAACAGTTACAATAACATAATACATGTTACATTATGGTCCTTGTTTCTCTGTCCTTCCTTAAATCCACTGTTGGGAGCAGTGTCAGCATCATAACAAAGGGAATCCTATAAGCTCTCCTTGGGGTACAGTTTTGAGTGTACGTCAGCAGGTGGAAATGACAGCAGCACTTGGCTTCAGCTACTGATTCTCTGGCCACATGGAGTCCTTTATGTCTGTGTGCTTTCCCTTGAGGCAAATTCTTACTCATTTGTTCTATCTTTCCTTTCTTGATTTTCCAATTATTTAATTTTCTTCTTCATATCTTGTACTATGTTTCTCTCCCTGCTTTTTTTTAATGCTTCATCCTGCTTCCCATAACTTCCCCTTACCTCCCCTTCCCTGTCATGTTTTTCATTACATAGATCATCCAATCTCTTAGCTCTCTATCTCTTTTAACCATTCTCCCTCAGTTCTGCATGTTATTTCTTTGACTATGGTGGGAGCACAGAGAACATGAGAAGAAACCCCCAGACTCCCCCAGCCCAGCTTACTGCTTCTGTTCCATACGCCAGGGATTTGCACTTTGGCTTGGTCCTGACATGTTGTGTTGTCCAGTTGAAGAGCCTTTCATTGCCCACATGGATGAGGAAGCCCCACAGAACACTGCTCCCATGTTGGCTTTGTGGAACCACTGGCATCATCCTACTGCCAAAGCATGGTGAGGTGCTCACCAGTTGTGTTGTTTCATTCTCTGGCAGCGTTTCAGTGTGGCTAATGATGAAAATTATAACAAGCAGATAGGGAACCTTCTGCCACTGTGTTATTGCCTGCAGAGTGCTTTGCAAATCGCACTGCTGTTCTCCAATACTTGTGGTCCGTAAGTGTATAAAATGAAGAGGCTGATAGAAGGGGTAGGTACATCTGTTCCAAAAATGATCTGATGCATGAACGCACACTGCATTGAAACTTCTCTAAGTAATTATAAATGAGAAGCCTGCCTCTGGCAATCACCATAGCTGTCAGAGGAATGTAGCCATTTCTATTACAATTCATCTGGTTGATTGTGTGATGTTATGACATGGAGGAATTTCATTATTCTTTCCACCACAAGCAATCAATTTGTGCCTTCAAGCATAAAATTCAAGTGTGCTTGAAGCTTTGCTTTGCTTGCATAGTACATAAATGTTACCAGTCAAAGTTTTCCAATGTTTTTCAAATTCCTGTCGCTCTTATTACGGCCTTCAGTAGCACACGACTTTCACAGACTGGCATTTTATGGCATAAGTAAAAATTTTACCTTCAACAGGACAATTTTCAGACTTCCTTCACCTCTAAAACACCAGGAATGTCTAGAGTAAGAAGGTTCATTAGCAAGAAGCTGTCAAGGTCAACTTTTCTCAATAAGTGAAAACTGGCATAGCAAAGCTTTTACTCCTACTGGGATAAATTTAATCCAGAGTGTTTTAAACCCCAAGTCTTTAGTAAAAGCTGAGAGATAAATTTGGATGGTGGCATTCTGGAGTGGTAAGAGGTTCCTTCTCCTCTCAGAGCTAAACATAGTTCTGGCAAATAGCCCCAGACTGAAATTCTTGAGAGAGTCATAATAAGCAAGCCAGGGCAAAGAGGAATGTTTTTTTATCCCTGACTAATTCTTCCACATAAAAAGGTGAAAGGTCAAAGATGAACTTTAATACTAATGAAATTCTGAACTTCTGAGCAGTAACATGTCAGAACATTTAAAAAAAAAGTAAAAATAAAAAGTGTTTTATTGTTGGTAAGAGTAGGTTGCCTTTGTAAGCATATATATCTCCATCCTGATTTCTTTTAACCTCTGGGACAATGGGAACTTTGAGATATTAAATACAGACATTAAGCAATGCACAGTAGGGGTTTTGTGAGTTCAGCCCAACTCATACTTTTCTTCTTATATGCCCTTCTGTATCATTCCAGCTGACTAAAGGAGTGAAATAGGGCTGTCTTCAAGTTATCACAAGTTCTCTTTCCCTGGCGTTTGTTGACCAAGATGGTCATTCTTGAGGTTAATTTCCTTCTTCCTTCTGTTGAGGAATATTTCATGTGGATTAGCTAACTTCACATGTTCTTATTATAGAAACAATTCTGTTGATTTAAACTGCCCCTTGGAGAGGCAACTGGATAAATTCATGTGTGTATGTGCATGCACATTCAGATGTTCAATTAAAATATATTTGCTCATGTTAAAGTTTATTTAAATTCAATCACCATAGTTGAAATACATTTAATGAAAGCTTTGTTATCTCTTTGGGTTTTGTAGTACCACCCTTCTTGGGCTGGTAATATACAAACAAGATGGTTGAGCTGTCCTTTTCATGTTATAGATTGTCTGTGCTCGTGATGATGACATACAACTTTGATCATCATGGGGTATGAAAACAGGAATCTAACCTGCGAAATACACAGTATAACATAGAAGTTCATGAAAGCTGGAGTGGCCAAATGCATATCAACCAGCATGAGTCTGCAGGACAGCAAGGGGAATGGCCAGAGCTCCGGAGGAGATGACCTATAAAGAAGAGTTGCATAACCTGTGCTTGTTTAGTATACAAACATGAAGATTGAGTGCAGGAGTACAGTTATGGGAGACAGAGAGGACATAAATATATGACCTGCTACATAAAGAAAGAGAACAGTCTGTTTTCCATATCTGTGATAAACAGAGCAAGAAATAACAGGTTTTAACTAAAACTAGATAGGAAAAACTGTCAAGCAATATGAGAACAAATCACTCAGATATATTTTTGGAAGGATATTGTGGATTTTCTATCACTGAGTCTTTATGAACAGCTTAGGCAGCAAGAGTGGACTTCAGCTCACCACAGGAGAGAAACAGGCATTTCCAGAATGTGATTCATTTGACCCACTCCCACTGTACATTGGAAGGAGATTAAATCCATTGTGGAAGTGCCTGTTTTTCTTCAGGGGCTGCAAAAGACTCTAGAAAACTGATTAAAGTCTAAAGGACTGTTTTGTAGATGTCTACAGTTCTGTCAGGACTGTACCACCTCTTGTCTCTGTAATGTCACCAACACAGTTGATTTTGTGCTGGTGAAAATGGTGAGGCTTGATGACCACTTCAGGTTGTTTCTAGACTAAGGAGAAAGTCAAAAACTGTCATTATAGATCTGCCTAACTAAAGGCCTAACTGAAAACCAAATTGCCTGTTCAGTAGGATGACAGTAACAAAAATTTGTTATTGATTAATTGCTGTTGGCTGAATAATTTGGAATGAGATAATGAATAATTTAATGGTTAATAAGCAAACAAGTACACCATCAGCACACAATGAACAAAATATCATTCTTAATCAAAGAAGCCAAGAGTAGAAGAAGCATAGACTTCCCTGTATGTCCCTGACTGGCCTTTTCAAAATATCTTTTGTGAACCATGAAACTGTACAAACAGTTGCTGTGTGTATTGTTAGGTTCTCTGTATAAATAGAGGATTCCACATCCTGGGCTTATTTCATAAGCGTTATTTTTACTGGAGAGAAATCACTAAAAATATTGCCATCTTGATTATCTGCAGCAAAAAATGGAAGAAACTATTTTGAATCATATTCTCAGAAGACTCCCATTCAACTCTTCAATCCAGAGAAGTCCAAATTCACGGGCACAAATTCCTTCCATGCTATTGATAAACTGCAGAATCAGCTCAAAGCATTTAGCCTGTGTCACAATGAGTGCACTCAAGAAGCTGGCAAAGCTGGAAGCCAAATGCAATTATGGAACCCAGCCTTCCTTCAAAAAAAATTGGATCTTGAGATCAGCTGAAATGAAATTAATTGTTGTAATTTTCCCTCTCCTTTTTCAGGCCAATACTCTATTTTTCAAGGGATAAGTGTCATGAAAACCTCACCTGTAAAGTTTCTCATGCTGATAAATTAGCTTGGCTGGTACAACTAGTTATAAATGTGTACTGCCCCTTATCACTATGCTGTCTCCATACTTTCAACCTGGACTTGTGTAGGAACAGCAATGAAAAGTTACTAGTGGATTTAATGAAATATTTGTTATGTTTCCCATCTCAAACCTGCATGCTAGAACATTGGCTGGGGATGGGGAAGTTTGGGATTCGTTGAGGTCCGACTGGTTTCACTGGACCTTTTCTGGGAGTCTTGTACATATTCACATCTTGGGGGAAAGCACCCACAGATTCTGCTCTTCATCCTAGGCCTTGCATCTATGCTTGGATGGCTGATTTCCCCACAGATGTCTGTTTATAGGTGTGTATGGATTTCACCACTAATGGCAAATGCAGCAGGTGTTACTGAGAGCAAGCTTTCTCCTCTTCCTGCTTTATTTCCTTTTTGTTTTTCCTCTTCTAGCTTCCTCAGACATTTGGTGGGCTTGTGGCTGGTTTTCACACTTAACAGGTTGCCAGTGGCACAAACCAGGCACTCTGCTGCTTGCTGGAGAGGCTTCCGTCGTTGAGATAAATGGAGAATCTGCACTAATCGACCAAATCCATCTGTGTCTACACTAAGTAAATGTCAGTAACTTTCACAGCCCTTGTTGCTTTCTTCAAGCCCAGGAACACATTTCCAGACTCATGGCTCTGGGTTTGACCTCAAGTTGCTTTCCCCTCTCCATCATATCATGGGGTCAATTTGACATGCTCCAGAAACTGGAAAATGCAGTTGTTTGGAATTGTGCTGCTACGGGTGAGTCAGTCACATCCAGAGGTGATTACACATCTAGAAAGATAATAATTTGATGCCAGTGCCCCTCAGCCAGCTCTCATGATATTTAACCCTCATTCCATGCAGTATGGCACTGATGGGGGAAAGAAGGTACCTTGGCTTAAGTTAATTCTTAAACTGGAACAGCACTGTGTTTTTCCATGTGCGTGTGCATGTAAGCACATCATCCTTGGTTATTGTAGAGTTCATATGTTATCCTTGTAATTTCTTCACAAATAATGCATGATTATCAATTTGTAAACTACACAGGAAAGGCATTTACTTTGGTAAGAAGAGGAATGAATATCCTATGGGAAAGAAAAGTGCAGAAATATTTGGTGTTTGGTGGTTGTTTTTTTAACTCAGCACAAACAATGCTTTTGAAAAGCCATTTCTTGGAAATAAAATGTTGGTTCCCTTCTGCCTCCTGCCCCTCAAACACACAGCTCCCTAACATTTTGAAAGCACGGGAATTAAGTCCTGGCTGAAGATCTTGAGATGGGGGGCAGGGGGAGAGAGTGGGATTGTCCATATGGCAGGAAGTACATGCCAGGATCAGGAGAAACAACTGCCCTTGGGAGCAACTACATTATTGTAATGCTTCTGTAAAACCATTTCCTTGAGGCATCTAAGAGACTATATAGAAAGCTGTCTAAAAGCAAATGTTTAATATCATACAACATTTCCTTCTTGCTTAACATGTTCATTAAAACTTGAACTTTTTTTTTTTTTTTTTTGAGGCCTTGAATTCCTTCTCTTAAACTCACTTGTATTTATTTAGCTGAACAATAATTTTAGTAGGAAATTAAGGATGGACTCTGTCCTAAATGTACTAAGGGTAGCCTTTTGATTCATTAGACACAGAGACAATTGTGTTTCATTTTGAAGGGGGTTTTTTCCTGATCATCTGAGGAAATTCCAAGGACCAGAGGAAATTAGTTATCTGCCTCTTGAAGAAAGTATGTAAAATTAAGTAGGTTTTTAATCTTTTACACAGTTTGAGAGAGACCTTCCCCTCCTGGGAACATTAGTTTTGCTTCATTGAAGCTTTACAAATTAAAATATATACAAAATTGTTCGATATATGTTGCCAAGGATGACTTCAGAGGCAAAGAACCTTCTTCTCATGAACTCTGTCCATTTTCCTCCCTAATCCTAAAATTCTACCCCAATTAAAGCAATAACCTTGCACATACTGGTATAAAAACAGATGTGCAGGATTATAACAAAGGCTTATTTAACTTGTCCACTATCCTGTCCCTGTGAGTGGCTGGTAACTGGGGGAGGAATGGAACAACATTTAAAAGAAAATCCTTCTTTTTGTGATCCATATCAGGCATAAGCAGTTAACAATTCAGGGGATTTCACTTAACAGGGGATTAACAATTGAGGGATTTCCTCAACCAAAAGCTGTGTCTGGCCCATCACTTTTCACAGTTGCCAATAGAGCCAACCTTCAGGAATGTATCTAATTCCACTTTGAACACACTTACACTTTTGGCCTCTGTAACATCCTGTGGCAAAGAGTTCCACAATTTAATGATGTGCTGTAAGAAAAAGAACATCCTTTTGTTTGAAATCTGCTGTTTATCTCTCCCTTGGTGTGTCTGATCATTCTGTGTGTTCAGAAACAATCAATAATTATTTCTTATTCCTTTGCCACACGATTTTTGCTTTATAAAGCTATCCCTTATCTCATCTTAGCCTCTTTTGTAAGCTACCTTATTTAGTCTTCCCTTATATGAACAGCAATTCTATATTTATATCCCTTGTTGAGATGTGGTGAAGACAGTCATGTGCTGCGTACTAGAATCTCAAGAATGTTTTATTTACCCTCTGACTAACATTGTGCTTGCATTATGACCATTGCAGAGAATGATCAAAACTTTTCAGGAATTTGTCAATGAACGAGTCTTAGATCTCTTACTTCCGTGTTAAGAGCTATTGTATCCATTGTGCATCTTTACAAATAATTCTGATTTTTTTCCCCATGTAAATTACTCTGCACTTAGTGACTAGGAGACTGCACTAATTTCATACACCAACTGATTTTAAATTAGTATTGCATGATGCTTCTGAAGCTGTCTGTGAAAAGCTTTGAACATTCCAGACAATCAAGTGTGACCTGAAATTCTGTCTTCTCTGGCACATGACAAATCTTTCAGAAATACAGAAAAAGGAAGTTGTACTCTACCCTAAATGTAGTGACTTCATTCTTTGTGGTTATTACTTTTAAACTGTAATTGGGCCAGTCCCAGATCTTCAGCAGAGGCTGTGCTGTTGTCCAACAGAAAAGTACCATAGCCTATTTTAGAATCCAGAACTTCTAAATATTGTTTTTTTGCTTTTGAGCTGCTCTGGAAATTACTGTGACCCTTTCCAATTTGTGACTTCTGGCAGAGTAGCATTTGACAGCTTCTTACCTTTCTTCTGGTCCTTGCAAGTCACTACCATGTGCAATAACACAAGGAAAGCTGGAGCTGCTACTTCAGGCAGGTTTCCTTAGTGCCCCCTTCTCCACAGAGAATGTCAGTATCCTGCAGTATGGCTTTATCAAGTGTAAAAAGCCAGTCCTGTGAAACTGTTCTGAACTGCTACTGCTCTTGGTAGGTTAAAGCTGTTCCAGCTGAGTGTGGGAACAGCTGAGTATGTCTGATTGGGAATTGCTTGAAGATGAGTTGAACACCTTCCTGGAAACAGCAAAGAGGGCTACATCTCTATGGGATGTTCACTGTATCAGTTGAAAGGCCATAGGAGTTGTAATCAGGTGAAATAGGCTCATACCTTTGGGACTTCTTCTCTGCTTGGACTGATTATTTACCATCTGAGAGACATTAAGAGTGTTGACAGGAAGGACTATTAACACATTCCTTCTAAAAACAAACTCCATTCTTCCTTAAACAACGGTCAGTTTCTTGTTCAAGCAAAAGAACCAGCCACCCTGCCTTTACCATTCTGCTTTTAAAACAAGTAATTAAGACCACGCTGACAGGCTAATTAGGTTTTAGGTTTTACTTCTCATGCATCTTTTGTTTATATCTGTATCAGAGGAGAACGAAAACAGAACATGTACTGGAGGCTAATCCTTGTAGCAGTGAATTACAGGTAAAGTAAAAGTAAAAATGAAAAAATTAACAGCAAAACCAAACTAAAATGACCATATATAAGAATGTCTTTAAATTATTTTTTTAAAATAGTTTATAAACTGTTCTAATCAGTTTATCAGCCAAAAAAAATCCATGTTATCCTGATTTTTCTTTCAAAACTGTTAGATTATTTCCAGATGGCAATGCAGAAAAGGTGATACGGCACAGAATCAAACCACCTCAGTAATTGGTTACCTGAGATACCCAGAGCTGTTCACAATAATTTTCATCAACTGTGGGTCATTCATATTAAAGCATGTCATCATAATCTGTTTGTACAGCAGGCGCTCAGTTTGCTGTGTATTTTACACAGTATTTTCTCACTTTGTCTCCTTCAGCTTTGTAAACTACATGTAGTAGGTTTGGAAGATGTTTTAGTTTTTTTCTGCATTTTGTTTTTCCTATTTATTTATCACACTTTTCCACCAGAGAGGAAAGAGAATGTTACTAGTGTTCCCAGGAAAAAAGAAGCTGTGTGGTTAAATCTTTAGATACGTCCTCTGGTGCTATGCACAGCTAAGAGATGTTGTATAGGCTGCTGGTGTCACCCAGTGGACAGAGAGGTTGATCACAGATAGGTGTCATGTAGAGAAATTTTTCTTTCTGCAGGAATAGCTCATTCCTAACTGACAAAAACAGCCTTAATTTTGCAGTAGCTCATAGGATGTTTAAAAGCACCTCTGTTCTAATGCCATGGCCACTGCTAAAATGCACAGAGCAAAGAGAGAAAGTTGTACATGTTCCTCACCGTTAGTAGGAATTGAGAAAAGAATAACCAAACAATAATTAGTGGGTGCTCTCCCGTACTGTGAGAAAGTAACTAAAATAACCAAGCAAAACAGTGTTTGTACTGGTGTTTACGGAAAGGTGTGGGGATTATTAAAATCCAATTTATTGCAATTCTGTGCAATGCAAAACATGATTGCATTTTCGTAGCCTAATGAGAGCTTGCAACAGGGGTAAACAGCTTGTCAACAAGGGCAAACAAGTTCTGGGGAATCCTCTCTTCACAGTGTTACAACAGTAATGTATTTCAAAATATGCAGTGTATGCCTTGCATGCAAAACTTCAATGGAAAAAATCACTTATAAATTAATCTCTTACAAAAAAATTTCTGATATTTCTAGATCATCTATGAAAACTATACAAGTACTCAAAATGAACATCAGTGCATGTTCCATCTTACACGTTTTCCTGATTTGCGAAGAGTACTTCTCCGTGTGGGAAAGTGGAAGGTTTCTTCTTTTCTTAAAGACTAAAACATGCTGTTGAATGATGTGCTTCAAGACTTTTTGCCAGAGATGAAGCAAAAATGGGGTTAAGTACACACAGATGGCTAGATCATATAAATTATATTCCTTTTTCTAATGCTGTGGCAACTGGAATGTGCTTCATACCCCTTGCAGGTGGAATGAGAATGACCTGATGCATTGAAATTCTTGAACTGCTAATAGATAAAGAAGAGTCGAGGCTGCTGGGATAACAGTCAGTACTCCTGAAGAGGAAAGATTAGCATTCTGCTGTCCTGATAGCTCAAATATTCATAAAATGCAGTCACTTGTTTGTAAGCAGATCACAGGAGTAGCATTGAAAGTTAAACAACTGACTGTAATAGTTTTAACATCCCAAAAACCTTCCAGGAGCTATGTTAGGTCTCTTTTCTAATAAGGAACCCTTATGATCTGTAAATGTGTCTGCAGAATTGATATCATATTTGAGGGATTGAAGGGAATCCAGATAACCAAGAAGAAATAAGGGAAGTACAATTATATACTTAAGTAGATGGTAAATTATGCTTGACCAATTAAGTTAGTAACACCCCTTCTATACAAGCCCCTGCAAACTCAAATTTCTCTTTCAGATCAGACAGCAATGGTTATTTGCACTGTAAGCTGGATGACAGAGGCTTCTAAGTGTCTCCTTTTCTCCTTGTGAGTCTATTTAACTCTTCCTAGAATTAACAGCTCGTCTGATTTATAAGGCTGGACTTCACACTTGAGAGCACAGGGGAGGTCGCTAGACGCTGTGCAACTTTCTTATGGATTTGTCATAACCCTCTGAATCCTGGCTTTCAAAATCCTGTGCTCCTACCACTAGTGGCCAGGGGCGAACTGGACCAACAGGACCAATATTGTGAGTCCAGGAGGCAACACACAAACCTTTTTTTCCACTAATTTCCCAAATAGGTTTTTGGGTCAGGTTTCCAGGAAAAAGGAAAAATATTAAAATCTAGGTCTGAAAACATCCCTATTTTCTTCCTGTTAAAGGGAGATATTTAATTCAGATTTAGCCCTTGATTCTTGGGCTAAAAATCCTGTTTGTGCTGAAATGCATGGCAATTTTCTGAAAGACTGCATGAAGGCCAGAACTTCACTTCTTCTATGCTAACTTTTTCAATTCAGATCAGAAATGATAGTTGCTGTGTGACCAGTTTCTCAAGAAGTGAAAAAATAAGACATAATGAAAGAAGTAATTTGAATGCCTTAATTGGTACTGAAGCTGAATGTATGCAGAGTCAAATCCTCTTAACATTTAAATTTCAATGCAGACCCACTCATATCTAGTGACAAGTGGAATATTTTGAATACAGAAGTCACTGATGTTTACTGTTGTGCCCTCCATGCCAAGATGATAAAAAGTCTCTACTACCACTTCCACTGTTAACTCTATCGAGAAATTTTCAAGTAACAGACAACATTCAGGGAACATTGACACAAAACAACATTCTTGGTTTTAAAGTGTCCATCATATTACTTATCTTTTGCTTTTTTGGCCTTTCCAAACTTTAACTTACTCATACTTCCAGTTCTCCTACATACAGACTTACACAAATATATTTTGTGCTGTGTATTTTCTTAGTACTTGGCCACTTGAGGGGAGGACAGTGTCTTTTATTAAATCACTACTCACTAAGTTTATACTGTAATGAAAATGATCCCGTTTGAAATTTTCTAGCAGCATGTTACTGCGTGGAATGTTTTATAACTCATTTTTATTAGAAAGTGCTGATTCCTGGAAGCCAAAATGTTTCAACAAAAAATCAAAATCAACCAGCCAAACAAAAGATACTTTGTCACACTGCTGCCAAATCACAGATTTCTGCTCAACTGAAGGAAAAGCTTCTTGTGGTTACTAATCTTTGGGTCCCACAATGCCACAGTAGCCGCACACATACCACAGAGTTCCCTGGTACTCTGCCACAGAACTAGAAAGTTCTCAGGTTTTAGGGCCCTGCTTTACATTAAGGGATTGTTCAAGGTTACTCCCTCAACTGTTTCAGAAAAAGAGAATGATGTGAGGAATTAAACTAAGCTAGGAATAGCAATTTATTCCATCTTCAAAGATACAGATTCAAGTAATAGTTTTAAGGAACGCGACCATCTGGTAAAACCCACCTGAGCACAAGGCATACTTCTTGCTCTTCCCTCATACAGCTGTTTTCTCTTGTCTTCACTAGTGGCCTTGTTTGTTTTTGAAGATGAGACACAAATCACTGTGATCTGCTCCTTCGTGGACATTTGATTTTCAGTGAGGTGATCATACTCCAGGTGTGGCAGAATCTGCTGTTTACTTCAGCTGCACCTCCTTCCTTCCTCTCCCATAATTCTGTGAAGCACAGCAGCTCAAGCAGCCTGGGATGTCACCCACAGCTTGTCCCTGCCATGAGGAAGACAAAATATCAGGGAAAGTGTTACCAAGTCAGATTATTAAATAAATCAAGTACATATTGAAGAACAACATAAAATTCTCTCTATAAACAAAAGGCCTAGGCCCAGTCATTCCCTATTATCTAAGGTGTGCCGTCATCTTAGCATTGCAGGTGTCTCTTAAGGCCTGATGCAACCAGGAGTGCTGTGGAACTCCTGGCTTCTGCCAAAACACAGCCTCTGAAATCCAGCCAACAGGAGAAAGAGGGATGTGCTTTAACCAGGCGAGCTAGCCAGGCAGGCTTTGGTAGCAGCCAAGAGCAGACTTCAAAGGATACTCACTAATTATTTGAAGGCCTCATAGGCACCTCTTATGTCAGGCAGTTGATTGTAGTATACTCATTTTATATTCATGTGTATGCACTATATGTGTTGGTATTATTTGTCTTTTACAAGTGTGATGAAAATTAATTCGTTTGATAAGTCCTTTGTAAACTGGGGGGATTCTGCAGGTTGTTCGGTCCTGTAAAGCAGACAGCAGGAATGCCAAGATCCAGAGTCTTATATTTACACCTCTAATGAAGACATCATGTCATCAATAAGCACCTGCCACTCTGCTCTAATGATGATATCTTTTGAACACAACTTCCTCATAGCAACAGCAAATACTGTGAAACATTTGGACCAGGAAAAAAAAACTTAAGGTCATGGGCTTCCCCTATAGTCTTCTGAAACTGATGGAAAGTTTGTTGCTGTTTGGGAATGTTGGGTCAATCCCTAAATAACCAAGAGAAAAGCATTAAAACTGAGAGAGCTATGAGGAGCCCAGGTCTGGATATGATGTTTGCTGGGGGTATACTGTCCCGGAGGGAGCAAAGGAAAGAAAGGAAATCAGTCTAAAATAAAAGAATCAGGGAAAATATACCATAAGTGGTCACACAGATCACAGGGAAATGTGCAAAATATTGTTTTTCAGCTCCACATGTATGTAAAACAAGATGCAACCTGAGTTTGTAAAAACCACCGCTGCTATTCACCCATAGGAAAGGTATCAATAAAAGCAAATTTGCCTCAAAGACACAAGAGAACCTTGAGCCTCCAAAGATGCAGTGAGAAATCATGTCACCTTCTCCTGTTATGAGAAACTGCAGACACAGCATGAAGGACAGTTGTGGATTACTTAAGTTTGAAAAGCTACTACTGTTCTTGACCCACACACAGTGCATCCCATGCAATGGTGTAATAGCTTGGAGGCATAGGTGAGCTACTTAACTACATCCCCTAACAACTGCTAGTAAACTATTACCATCAGTGTTTGCACTGGAGCCATGATTGTCCAACCTTAGCTTGGATTCCTTACTGTGAATTAATGACATACAGTACTTTCCTTCTTTTATTTACATAGAGCCCAGCCATATGTAGCTTCTCTGATTTGATGCTCAGTAAAACAGAAGTCCTGCATGAGAAAATAACAGCAACTAAGGGAAAGTTTAATGGCAAAAGAAAACAGAGGAGCAACCTGCATTAGCAAGATGTGCCATGGCTGGGTGAAGTCAGGTTTCAGAGAATTGTCAAGGATATTGCAAACCTCTTTGCTTTAATGGATTGAGCAAAAAGACATTCATCTGAGACTAGCAGAGCATTTAAAACCAAACACAGACCATCTTGTACTTGAAAAGGAAAGGACTCAGGAAAAATGCTGTAATCAATATTCCCTCTGTTTTTCTGGCTGCCCCTTTCCCATTTTTAAGAAGGCAAACAAAGTTGTATGACTGTGATTCTAAACAAACTCTGGAAAAACAAGTCTGAAGCTCAGGTTTTCTATTTATTACACTTGTCAGGTGGTAGCACTTGAAAGAGCAGAGCATCAATCAAGCAGAAGACATACAGGGCTCTTGTCTTCATAAATGCCAGTATAGAGAAGCATTGCTCCCAAATAGAGTTTTTTGGATGCTACTATCACAAATGTGGCTGATAATACCAGAAAGTTAATTTTATTTGCTAAAATAGTATTTAAAGATTTAATACAGGCATTTTTCCAAATCTTCACAACTGCAGCTTCAGCTTGTTGCTGCTTTTAGAGTGTCATACCATGGCTCTGAGGTACTGATAAAAACATCTCATGAAAAAAAGAGTGTAAATTCTTACTGTCAGAAAAGAACCAATTAGTGATCAGGGGAAAAGTAGTTCTTTTACCCCTTCTCCTTGTCCCCTTCATTCACCTGAAAGGGTAAGAGTATGATTCCTGGTGCATGCTGTGAGGAGGAGCTGACTGCATCTGATCTACAAGGAGAAGAGTTTGTTACTTGGGAGCTTGGCTGTTCTCTTTTGTCTTCCCTTGTGATCTCTGCATACCTGAGGTAATTGAGAGAGCATCTGCAGACTGAATTATGCCCTTCCTTAAGGGCTGCAGAGGAAGGTCAGACATTTTCCGAAGGTGTATGCAGCCAATTCCTGAAATACACCACCACTGCTGAAATCAGTAACAAAGTAGGCCTTGATTTAGGAACTGATAGTGGTTTTGCACTTATAAATCTACTGTGTGATCCTAAATGGTGAAAGTTAATCAAACAATTACAGAATCACAGAAATTATAACTATTTTATACTTCTTTTTAACAACATCTTGGTTTGCATGTCAGCATTCTGTATTCTGTAAAAGTGTTAGAGATTCTACCATGTCACAGTGTGACTATTAATTTAAATCCATCTGAAAATACTAATCTTTCTTTTTCAGATTTGCATCTGTGAATTATGTCTTAGAGAAGTCGTGTCAGAAGAAATTAATAAAAACCTTCTGTGGCTAAACATAGTTAAGGGCTACATAGACAAGAATCAGAAGAATTTTCTCATAATAAACTCGTATCTCCTCTAAATTTCAAGTGGTTCCAATAGTTTGTCCAAATAATATCAGTTTTGAAGAAAAGTATTTTCTGCTAGTAGAAAATATGGACGCAAGAGAACTACTAAGTGACAGGTAGTGGCAATATATCTGGTTTTAATGATCTCTGATTATGCTATGCTTGCTAAAGGCAGAGAGAATTAAAAGGATTAATTGGTTTCTAAAGGTGTAGCCAGGAGCAGGATATGGATTATTTTGCCTACTGCCCAGCTCCTCATAATGATGACCATGTCTAGTGCAAGGAGGTTCTTGGGGTGCAGAACCTTCACAGACTGATGTGAAAGCAGACACTAATGGGACCCCAAGAACAGTACTAGTCTTAGAATCCACATCTTGAAGAAAGACAATCACCAGCTATGCTTAACTTTAAGGAGAGTATTTATCAATACTGTTATGATGACTCGCAGATTCCATTGTATGGCAACTAAATGTTTGCTGGTTTATGAAGTTCTGCTGCGTACTATCTTTAACTATTTGGATTGCTGACAACTGGAAAAAAATTAGAGCTATTTTAATTGCTATAAAAAATTATTTGCTTTTTAGAAGAGAAAAATATTAATTGAGAGATTCTTTCTGACTATAAGTAAGAAGCACTGTTTAAAATTCAGAGGCAAACTCATTAA
Organism: Origma solitaria; assembly: GCA_013397895.1. Lineage (NCBI taxonomy): Eukaryota > Metazoa > Chordata > Aves > Passeriformes > Acanthizidae > Origma > Origma solitaria. The sequence goes on from VZRL01005054.1 coordinate 229,051, forward strand.
TAAGAAACAAAAGGCAGAGAACAAAGACAAATTCTGATTTATCACAAAGTTCAGACCATTTTTGGTGTTGCCAACTAACCTATCATGAAATAACAGTTACAAGTATTTAAAATGTCACTAACTACAGATGATATTATGATGAAGCAAATATCACCTTCCATATCCATTTTCAAAAAACTAAAGTTTAGCTTATAAAATATAGTTTGAATTTTTGTTTCCGAACAAATAAAATATAGGTTAGATTTTGAACATGTTCATTTACTAGTTTATCTTCCCTCATTTAGAATGTTTCCTTTTCCATGTAAGCAGAAAGCTGTGCAAATAAGAACTAGAGAGGTTTTTTGCTCAGTATAGTGGTGTCAGTTGTAGTAGCTTCAAGGATTGTGTTCCAATATCTAAGCCTATGAGCCATACATTGTGGACATCTTACAAGATGTCATTTAACAACTGACAAATTGAATTCCTCAGAAGTTCAGGATTGAATCAAAATTTCTTTTCAAATTAATAAGATATATACATGTTCCTATATGCAATTTATGCTCTTACATTTTCTAGGCTAAATGGTTTAATATATAACAGGAAAATGGAAATAAAATCTAAAGAAACAGAATTCCATTTTTTTAACTTGGTTCATAGATTTCTTCTACTTTTTCAACTCCTTCAAAAATATATTTTTCCTGACTGGCAAATCACTCAAATATCTACTTCACCAAAGCACGTTTCAACCTAACTATAAGACAGTATTTGTCATAAAGATGTAGGGTTTTGGCTGAATAATTAAACTAGATGGACAGACAGCTCACTGAATGAAAGTGAAGGCCAGAAAGATATGATGAGGATTTCTTGGGGCTTCATTCAATACCCTCCTCCTACAGCACAGTAAATTACACCTACCACAGAATGGGCAGTCAGTACACTTAGAATTTTCTCTGGCAGATCAGAGAATTCTAGATGAACTACAGGCAATATTTAACCATCCTTTCAGAGGAAAAAAGAACATTCAACTGTGTTCTAGCTGCAACTATATACACTGGATGTAGGATGGTATAGACTTAATTACCAAAAATTGTGAATGGGGAATAATTAAATAATTAGGGAAACTAGACTGAAGAAAAAGGCAGGAATAGGAACCTAACTACATAGAAATAACTGTCCCTTTGGGCCAGATCTATAGTAGGTGGACATTGGCATAAATCCACAGGAGTTTATATTTAATCTCTAGAATCTCTTAACTTCATCACTCAGTGGCAATACAGTTGGCACATTTAAAAGGAAGTAATCCTGGGAAGTGTGTTTTATGGGAAAGCTCATCAATTCCAGAATTTGCAGAGCAAATAATATTTTTAAATGGCTTTCACAAAATGCAATCCTGTGGCAGTTACAACACACCAACTCTTCAAACTATGGAAGAGCCACACCCTGCAGAGGTGCCAAAGACAAGCACACACCTTCATGTTGCTACTCGTAGAAGAAGCTAATTGCAAGGCACCCTGCAATCCTCCCTGTGATGAATTCATTAACCTGAAAGGGCAAGAAAAGATTTACTAACTCCAACAAGTTTTCATATTTATATTTGGATGGAAGAGGCAGACGACTCAAAAGGTGATCCAAGACAGCTGGTCAGAGGTGAGGAAATTATCAATTTAGGGCTTAAGTCTACAAACAAGTTTTAGTGCTGTCATTCTCATTTAAATACAGCAAAGTTAGCTTGTAGCTTAAGAACTGTGCACAGAGGAAGCTCCCAGACCTCCCTGACTTCTGCCTGAACTAAATGTACTGAGACAGTGCATTTGGAAGGTGGTGCTGCGTAGCAGGAAGACCTGACCTCTCCTACACCTCTCAAACCATGTACACTTCTGAGGCAGAGGCAGTGGAGTCAAGCGTGGACAGACTTAGGAAGCTCTAATCCTTGCTTTCCCTTTAACTACACTGGGCAGGATTTGGACAATGTTTAGATGCCAGTAAAGAAGTAGCACTTTGGTGCATACAAAGCTCTTTCTTAAAATTGCATTCACTAAAGCTTTAGCATTGTCTGTGCACATGCACCATGAAGAATACCCTGGTGACACCAAGCAGAGGTCTTGGAACTGTTGCCATTTAATCCAAAAGTCATTTTGCACCAGGCTTTTCCCAGCCTCTGGCACTCCTACCCATTCAAATATTATCTTCAAAAACTGACAGCTTTACTAGACTCATCAACATTTCCATAAGGCTCCTGAAAACATCAAATTAATTTGATATATTTGTTATATTCTATGATCTGTAACATTCTGTAATCTGTATTTGATAACACAAACTCTTTCAATAATTATATGCCTTCAATTTTGCAGACTTAGTAAAAACCAAAACTGTAGATGCAGCATGGTATTTTCGAATATCATGCAGATTTGAATATGCCTCCAGATTTTACAGAATATACAAAAGTCAGTTTACAGAAAAAGAATCAAGTCCAAATAAAAATATTTGCCTATATGAAACAGTCATGGCAGCTGTTCAGAATTTTATTGCCATTTGTTTGAAGTTATTCCTTTATATCAGCTGCTAGCCTGGTAGTATGAGCCAAGTAAAGAATTGGGTATGGGTTTGGATACCTGTCATTCTGTCAGGGTCTTGTGCAGGCCTGGTCTAAAATACTAGGCATGATGCCAGTAGCTCTATAGTAGGTAGCAGGAATTTTAAAAATCAGTGATCCAACCCCTGTAAATAATGGGTTTGTTTACAAACTCCGTGCCTGAAGGCATGCTAACTGACTGGGGTCACAAATGTTCTGCCTTTGTTTCTGGAATTTTTGCAGCATGTTAGGACCAGCTCTGGTAACTAAAAAGCAGTGAGAGCATTGTCATGGACTTTTCGTGTTTTTCTGTGGAAACTGCATGAGGCCTGAAGTAAGCCAAACAACTGACTGCTAGTGAATATGCCCAAAACCAAATAAGGAATGGCTCAATCATATTCCCAAGCTCAGAAAAGACACCTACAAGATGCTTTCAGATGGAAGGATGGACCTCTGTTGGAATCCTGAATTAAAACAGTTCCAGGCAATTTGTTTTTCCTTCTTCTTGCTAAGATGCTACTTGAGTAAAACAGAGGTAAAGATATCCACTCATGGAGGTGCTGTTGGGAGAGATGTTCTTTGTAAAGAACAGATTCACAAGAGAAGTTGTGGATGTCCCATCCCTGGAAGTGTTCAAGACTGGGCTGGACGAGGCCCTGAACAACCCTGTCTAGTGGAAGGTGTCCCTGCCCATGGCAGGGGGCTTGGAACTAAATGATTTTTAAGGTCTCTTCCAACCCAAACAATTCTATGATTCTATGACATGCTAAAGAAATACAAGCATCATGTTCCTTGCAACTAAGACACCTCAGAAAGAGCAGAAGATGTGAGATTTAAAAAAGAAAAAAAAGAAAAGAAAAAAGTTAAGAATAACAGCAAGAAAAGTAAAGCAATAAATATTACCTGTGCTATACCTGGCTGGGCATGCTTGCCATCCCAAGGCCATTTTCATTCTCTGACCTTTTATTTTTTTTAGTGACCAGACCTCCTTCCTGATTAAACATCACTGTTACGCTGTTGCTGTAAACGAGCAGAAATATGAAACCTGTTTTTCCTGGTGTATCTCAGTGAAGTCTGAGCAATCCAAAAAGCTCTCTTTGATCTATGAGTCTTTAATTAAAGAGCTACTTTGCGTATCTGCTCCTTCATCTGGTTTTTCTCATGGTACAGGCCTGTGAGGCAGGTATAAATTTTTACCTCTGTGACACAGACTAGAGTTGGGTTAAATTCTTGGTTCAGTAATTCAAATTAAAAAGGAACTGGTGTCAAATGGTATGATATTAATGCCTCAATGATGATATTAATTACTCAAATTACTAGTACATTCCTAGGAGTTCTAAACCACTTCAAAATCTATTGTAAATTTAAAGGAAGAAAAAATAAGGTAAAATGGTATGTAGATGTCATTCATGTATGAGCCCTCAGCTGGCAGTTTTTGGAACATTTTTATGTCTCTATATTTAATATTTATTAAGAATAATATGGATGCTGATTACATTATCCAATCTGCTGATCTCCCAATTCCCTCCCCAAGCAGTATGAGCCTTAAGTGGCAAACTTCTGTTTTGTCTCATCAATAACCTTTCCTGAAGGCCTCTCTTAAGGGAATACCCTTAAGGGAATTATATGGTTTTGCAATCTTTTAAACTGTGTTTCATGTGAGAATCCAGAGGAGCTCTGTAAACACTGATGATAAATATTATTAAGCACACTAGGTTCAGAGAGAAAGGGGTCTAGTAAGATGTCCAAGATCATGTAAGTTGCCTGTGGTTAAGCTGGCACCAGAAATGACCACACCAACCTTCTACACACATAGCAGAGATCCTTTGACTGTTTGGAACAGTCAGCTTTGAAAGTCCATCTGATTTTTTTACTTCACCTTCACCATCTTGTATTCTATATACCTGTTCCACTGTTCTTCATTGCTATTGCTTATTTCATCCTTCTGACAAAGACCAATAATTTAAATATTTTTAAATTTCTTTGTCTAACAGCCAAATTTATATCTATTTCAGTACCATGACTCATCTTGAGAAGGAAACAGAGAGCGTTTGAGGCTAGCTAAATTAACCCAAATCTAGAAGGCATGTATTTAGTCCTGTCTTTGGCTGACATCCTTTTCAATCAGACACTCTATGTGCACTGTTCTACATGTATGTATGAGCACATGCCTCCAGTACTTTTATCTGGTAGTGCTGTAGCACTTATAAAAAAGTGCAGGTCATCAGAGTAGTGTTAGGGAAACAAAACCATTAAAGGAAAAGAATGAGCACAGAAGCTGGTCAGTTTTGAGTTAAGTTAATTAGGTAAAACATCAGCTGATAAAAATCAAAGTAATATTATTTCTTCAAGCCAATCTTTCTTGCTGTTCCAATTTTGCCATAAAATATTGCTCAGTATAAACTTTTTGCTGAGCAGGCTAAGCATAAATATTTAAGAACACTAAGCCAACTCTCATGGCACTAAGGCAGGAATCTGGCAACAGCATCAGCATATAGCAGTATCATAAGCAGCATTTTACTTCCAACCTGATGGGCCAACAGGGTCTGCAAGTCCTTGCAAATATTCTCAGGTCCCATGAAAGGGAACACTTTGATTGTAGGGACACCTTATGATCTATTTGTACAATGAAAGTTGTCTTCAACTAGATGATTAAGTCAGCTGACTGCAGAGCTTTGGGGAACATGGCAGTATGGAAGACCCCAGACCAGCTGCACCACAGATAGTCTCAGGTATTCTCAGTGTTGGGATGAACTCTGTGCTGTTCTTAACAATTGCAGGCCAGGATCCAGAATACATGAGGGCAAATGAGAGATACATTTCAGAGAGTTCTCTAAAACAGGTAATTCTAAGACATGGTATGTTTCATAGGCGGGAAGACAACAGCACTCATTTAAACCATCAGAAAATACAATGTCTCCTGTATAAGCCCCAAACAACAAGATTTTTGTTACTCTCTTTTTCTTGTCTTTGCAAACATATTACATAGCTATTGGAAGGTGACATACAGAGGCTGGCCAGAAAATGCAAACTTCATTTTTTGCTGCAGCATCAATTCTTTTGAACTTTGGACTACTCAGTTCCCCAAGGAGTAAAGCAGTGATAACAACCCATTCCATGAGGAATAATATGCCAGTGTACTATATTATACAATGTACAATACATTGTAGCATATACGCTTCACACACAGAAAACTGTTTGATTTTATAGTCACTTACTACTAAACCTATTATTATGAATGACAATTTTTCACATAAGATACCATGCTGATTTTATTAAATCTGAATATGTTCATAATTTTGCCAGTGTACAGGAACTGTCAGTTAAACAGCAAGATGTAACAGCTGAAATTTAGAAACTGTGCTGCAGATACAGAATTATACAAGTTAACTTCAATAACTTGCAAGTAATTAATACTTATAATTACTTATCAGCAAAGTTTTTTTCATTCAAACATAGCCCACTTTATAAATGTCAATGTTTCTTCCTTGGAGACTTGAGGCAGTGTAAATCTTAATTATTCTGACACCTCCTCCATTCCTTGATACTATTTAAGCACTACAGTTGGTAATCAGAAAATGGCTGATGTATGTGGAAACTACCATACATTTTAAACACTTGGCCAGTTCTACTTGGAGATTCTCCAGGGTGTTAAGGCTATCTTGTACCATGTAAAAGTAGAAGGCTTAAATAATAAGCAGCATGAGGAAGTGTAAAGCCTGATTCTGGTCACAATATCTTATGGCAAACTGCATTCAGGCTCTGGCAAGGCAACAAGCTAAAGATCATAGCAAATGATCAAAATGCAAAACGATTTTCATGAACCATAGTTTCTTTTGCAAAATACATTAAAAGAGTGTTTCACAACTATTGGAAAGTTTATCTGTAGATTAATCATAATCAAAACATACTGTGTCACCAGTAACTCCTAAAAATGTCTCTGTTGAGATAATTCTTACCTTCCATTAGAGTAGATAAAATAATAGTTTATATTTCTCTTTCATGAATAGTGAAATGTTAATCAGAACCCAAGGAGTTTTCAAAGCAATAACACTCTCCAGTGTATTGGTTTTGTTAAGTGATATCCCATTATCTGTATTCTACATCACGAAAACATGTCCTTTTATACCAATCTTGCTTATGGAATTAAAAACCTCACTTTGTAATATTTGATTTTGAACTTGTTCTAGTCCACACATAAGGCAGCTTCTCATTAATATCTTTAGAACTGGAGTCAGAGATTTGGAAAATCCAACCTCAAGAAACAGAATGAAAGATTAGAATTAGATGAATATGTAAAGACTGATGTCAATGTCAGTCTTGTTCTACGGCGTCTGTCAACAGAAAGCGAATTCATACAAATACAAAGCAATGAAGCTCTGAGAATTGCCTTCTTAAACAGGCAAAATCAGATTCTTTGCACTGAAAAATACAACAGGAGAAAGAGGGAAGGTGTTTTGTACGCACCTTCAACTGAAATACAGAAAACTATGTCTAAAGAAAAAACAGGTGTCCAGAAAAAGGGATTACTCAGATAAATACCAAATTAGACATTCATAGGTGTTATCTTAACTTCCCACATCAGTAACAGTGACTGTTTGATTTGTGTAGAGTCCAGGATTGCTGCTGAAAAAGGATGCAGATAGTGCAGATTCTTTAATTGTTCTCAGCAAAAACTTGGAGGAGTAGTTGAAAAATTAAGCCATGCATCACTTTGAGCAGCAGAGGCCACGAAGTTCTTTCAGTGTGCATTCCTGTAAGACAACTGTAGCTGCAGCTGCACTATGGCAGGTATATTTTCCTTAGTTCAAATTTGCAGTATTTGTGGAAGATTTCAGAAGGCCTGTGGCAGAGTGGAGGAAGAAGGTCCTTAACTTCTGGAGATTATCAGTTACTCTCACTCAATTTTATAAAAAAGTGAGAACACCCAAGATGAATGGTCATGATTATCTCTATTCTGAACACTTTCTATTGCAATGGTTATTAACAAGAAATGAGAGTACTTGACATGACAGTCCAAATGAAGTGATAAAAATGTCTACAGACACAGACTGCTAGAGAATGGGCCAAGCAATTGTTAAAATTGATGCAAGACATATCAGTTTCCCTGATTTACTGTGCCACTATAATCAAATTGAAAAGCAAATTATTCAGAAACAGAAACTTAATGGGTTAGATCTGCAGACACAGAAATCCATTACCTGCTGCTGGGCATTCCCTTTACTAACTTAAGAAAATAAACTTGTGATGACAGACCAAGCAAATGGGAGCTCCCAAGAGATAGGAAAGGGTATGGACAGGTTAGTGGAAGCTGGTTGTCTCGACCCTTTAGGTGTCATCTGTGATTAAGAAAACTCCAACAGCTGCCAGACTATACAGTGCACTAGCAGATGCACTGGCAGAGTGCTGAAAGGAAGTGTGCACAATCTTGAGACCACTGACAGAGAAGAGTAAGAGGCTGCCTGTGAGCACAACAGCTAAAGATGAAATCAATATTCTTGCAAACCTAATAGCTCAGAGATACCAAGAGCATGCAACTCTAGAGCAAAGCATTTCAGAAATTATTTGTTACAGCCAGAAGGAACTGGATGGCACATTTTCAGAAAACAAGAGAAGAGGTAGTATCATTTCGTTCAGTGCCCATTTATTTGGTTATGGAGCTATTCCTCCATGCAAGGATGCTGGAAGTCTCTGCAGCACTTTTAACCTTCACCAGCCAAGGAATTTCAGTTCTGCAGCCCCAATGGCACCTGACCAACTTCATGGCCAGCATTAGGAAGAAAATTAATAAATGCTTTTTTTCTTTTTACATGGCAAAGTCCTTAAAGAAATCAAAAGATCAGAGCAGCGTAAGCAGTTCTTCCCTTCAGATTATCAAATCTGTCCATGTTTTTGGCAGAACTGATATAATGCCTTGTGAAGAACTTTTCAGTTAGTGCATTAGTTCTCCCATTCAGAGCAAAAGTGGAATTATGTTAAATATATGTGATCAGATGGTTTCCAGTAGAAAAAGGTTTAATATAATATCTGAAAGCAGTTAGTCACCCTGTATTCTACTAGGAAAGAGTTGTGGAACTGTAGTGGCTCTGTAGAAAACCTTGTTGTCAGTTGATCAGAGATAATCAGAGAAAGACTGGATATTTAAAAAAAGATTATATCCAAAAATCAAGGAGAATTATTGTTTGACAATTTCTCCCTTATGCTAATCCATACTTCAATTAAATCAGACATTCAGAATAGCTGTTCAGGTACTGCACAATTCTAACCACCTCTGCTAAGAACCACATAACTCTTACCTCTTTCTTCACAGATGTTGAATGAGAGTGAGAAGCTGATTGTGATGGGTGCCTGACTGGCATCAATTTGCACAGCAGGAGCTAGACAGGAAGAAAACAGAATGCAGTGCTTAGGATCATACATTGAAAGGTGAGCCTGCTTTCAAAAACATAAACCCAAAGATTTTTTTTTTAAAGAGGAAGACTGCAATAGCACCTAGAGAGCTAGAATGGGCTTGACCCCAGCCTTTGGTTCTGCATTGAGGATTACTTACACTTGCTGAATGAAATGCCCTGGATGCAAATATTTTTGCTGGCGCAATATGACTCTATCACTCACCTTGAAAGAGGAGACTAAAAATGCTTTGATAAATGGTTTGAAACATTGCCCAGTTTCACTGGCTTTGTTCTTCTAAGTGTTTGTACCTCTTGCTTCAGCTGCAAAGTTATTTCATCATGTCCTAAAACACTGCTATGCAGAGAACTGCAGTATAACAAGCTATAAAGTGGAGCATGTTGGCCTAATCAGCCAACTGAGAGTGTAGACTTAACAGAAAGTGCTTTTTACCTTTTTGAGGCCAAACATTACAACACAACACATTTGCACAGCATGACCTTACCTTTACTTCCTAGAGACATGTTGCTCAGGTGCTGTCTCAGGTTTTCCTTTTTTCCTTTGTAATGCAGGCTGATAAAGCGAAGCTTTTCTTGCATTGTTCTCTTCTGATGGCAGTGATTTCACACTCTGTACATTTGGATTCAAGACCACCACTTTCTACCTCTTCTGAGACTTGGCTTCACCTGGTTCCCACAGTTTTGTACACTAGTGACTTCTGGGGCCAATTATGGTAATCAATCGCCTCACTGAGTTTTCTCCGCTGAAGGTTAGCACGTTCACAAGTCCCTGAGGGAAGCCAGCCTCATACCTAGCAAGGAGCTGCAACTTCTTTCCAAGTTCCTGTAACATGCTGGCAGCCATGGACTTAGTCAACATGTTCAGTGGTGAACTCTCATCTGCCTATGGGATCAAAGATGTTGGGCAGATCCTCTGGTTTCAGTCCTCCATAGTGGTTTTACACAGGAACACATAATAAAACTGGGTATTTTTCTTTTCTTGTTGTATCAGTGTTTAAGAAACCATCTTCATGTCTTTCTGTATGCTTTTCTGTACAGATGACACTCCTGCCTTCAATGGGCTGAGGAGAAAAAAAACTGTATTATTGAGGGAGAGCAGTACCAATTAAAACCCCTAGAAAACAGACCAGTTATCACAAACATATGTGAACAGACTGGCAGTGTGCCCTTACACAGCTGAGGCTGAGCCACATTTTCTCCCAAGGAAGACGCTCCTAGATCAAGCTCAGAAACACCTGTGCAGAGCAGCACAAGGAGATTTAGTGCAGCCTCTGCCAAACCAGAATCCTTGCACTGACAGTGTGCGCTTTGGACTACGCCTGCTGAGGTGCAGTATAGTGTAATTTCACGTGTTTATTGATTTCTTCTGTCCTGTGTAAAATTATTTTCTCTTGCTCCAGTAGTATGGTAATAAAGTAAATTCAAACTTTTTCTTTCTTATATGTCACATGCAATGGACTTCTCGATGTAATAAAATTTGAATGTCTAAAAAAAGTCTTCTCCAGTAGCTACTCATTCTATGTATCCTATTTTGTGTTGGGCTTTTTTTTTTTTTCCCCAGTTTGGCAACTAATATTCCATGGTTTTGAGAGGGCCATCTTTACTATAATTAGAGGCTTGCCAGTGTGGAAAATTTCTTAATAATTTTTTTGAGTTTTAAAATCTAAAATACAGTTTACCAAGGAAAATCTTAGTCTTCAAGCACCTAAACACAAACAAGCTTAGCTGTAACCACATGGCTATCCCTTCCAGCTTCAATGATAGCTGCTTTCACTCTGAGTGCACACAAATATGTTCATAAACAGGAACAATCTGCAGTAAATCTCTGAAATTCCAAAGCAAGTTAGGCAAAACAAGGTTTGTCCTTGGAACAAAAATATCAGTTTAAAGCAAATGTGAGGAAATCTGAATTTGAAACCCAGTTATCCTCGGGAGTCACACCCCAGAGGAATGCTGTGAACACTGGCTCACAGTACATTAGTCAGCAGACATGAACTACATGAAATCCACAGAGCTCTGCACCCAGCAATGTGCACTGTTCAGTCCAAGCCAAAACAGTAGAGCAAGGCTATTATGTGGCATTATATAACTAACTTTTCAAGGTTTTTTAAGTTAAATATATTAAACTCATGAAATGCTGACAGCAGAAATGAACATTAGGTATTCCAGCTCAAGGAGGTAGGGTTAGGTATAGGATGCTGTCACCTTCCCACTTCGCTCTCTGCTCACACTGCATGGCAGAGTGCCAGTTCTGGTCCTGTGCCTTCCCCATCTCTCCTGCTCTGTCCTGGCCACATCTACCTTGGGGTAATTTTTCTGCCTTCCTTGAAAAAGTAGACAGAAACTTCCTTGCTCACACCACTAATGGTATCACACCATTACCTGGCAGTAAAGCCAGGGGGAAGACCTACAGTGAAATACAAGAACAGTTCTTCTGGCATGTTCTTGCCTTTCTCTTTCATTCTAGTTTTCATCTACAGCAAAATGAATGACTATTTCCAATTTAAGACTGGAGGAGGTGTGTAGGTGAAATAGAAGACTATCTTGGATATAAAAGAAAATACCTGGTGAAAGAAATATACTTTACTGCCTCCAGCACTGCAGCTGTAAACATTACTTCCATTATTCCCCAGAATGAAGAAGGGGTGGAGCAACCCAGAGGAAAATATCTATGTCAGCAGGCTGCAAAAAGGAAACTGTTAATGCTTTTTACACTAACAAGTGAAGCTGAGAAATTACTTTCTGTGTGAGGTCTTGTAAATTTTCTTCAGATAAGAAAAGAACCAGAACTGTATGAAGGAGAATACATTAATACATCCGTGTATTAAATCATATAAAATTGATTGCAAAACTGAAGTTTTAAATATCACTTTTTGATAATTTAGGTTCATACCACTCTCAACTAGGGTTTTCAGGACATATGACCTACAATTATGTCTGAGGATATACAATGTCTCAGTTTGTTATCTGAAAAAGAAGACTGCTTCCATCTGCAGTTATGGCTCAGTGAGTATATAAAGAAAGATGCTTTTATAAACAAACAAACGAACAAACAAAAAGAATTCTTATTACTCTATCATAAACACAAAAAAAACATTGCAAAACAGCAGTCTAGGGACCCTGGGCTTTCTGTAGCCTTTCATCCCTTACCAAGACTACACACAGGCACAGAGACGTGCTGTCAGGGAGCTGCTCACTGCAGCATGTCCTAATGTATGTTTCTGCACACCAGCCTAATGCAATAGCTCCTTGTCACAGAAATATAAGGAATCTTCCTGAGGCACTGGCTTGTTTTGTTCATGTGAATCTTGCAACTTAAAAGCAATTTTAAAAGTAAGCTCTAAAGAAGGCAATAAGCTGACTTACTTTTCTATTTCACAGCATGCATCTATCAATGCAAACTGAGAAGCATTTGCTTTAACCCAGTCTGAGTAACACACACAGCAGTCTGTGCTTCTCACGGTGACTTTCACCACTAAAAGAGATGAATTTGCTTCTTTTCAGAAGCACTCATACATCCCTTGAAACCTGTCCTCCAAGGGACACAGATGCTAGGACACTAGCTGAGGCAAGGCAGTATGGATTATGGCTGACAGTCTGTAATCTAACTGATGTTTGGCAAAAAGAAAAAGAAAGAAATCACTATCGAACATGGAAAGAAGTCCACAGAGAACAGAGTTAAATGTGAATTCTTTGGCTGATTTTGCTACTTTGATCTCGCTACTTCATCTAGGTTATAAGAAAATTTTAGAGATGGCTGAGGAAGTACAAGAGTCCTTTGTCCTCAGCAATGGGTAATAAGGAATATATTTCCTTCTAGAATCCATAAGGCATATTTGGTCTCATGCAGGAAATATTTTCCTTGTCTACTTCCAGCATTTAGGCCTAATACTAAACCTCTAGTAACAGAAATTTTCGCATTGACTTCAGTGAATTTTTAGAGCTGAGTAAGGACTACGACGTTTTGGCCCTAAGCTAGAAAAAAGAGTATTAAAGTGTCATAAACACATAAATAATGGCATCAGTCCCAGAAATACAAACAGAAGCAAATCTAACATCCTGCTGTTCAACTCTTCTGGGGGCTGATATAGGCAACTCCCTAGGTGCCCTTCCTCACCCTCTTCCCAGGATTAAACCACAGCTGTCAGAGACAGCTCCCCCACTCCATTCCAAGCCATTTCTTGACACATACAATTTGAAAACACGAAAGAAAACATAACATACCCTAAAAAAGGTGCAATTGGAGCAGTCTCTTTAGAAGAAAAATAAGAGAAGGTGACTCTCTGTGTTGTCTTTCAGGAAATTGTTTCAAATCCTGCTGAACATTTTGGACTGCATTCAGCCCTTCCCTTAATTCCCCAGCCACTGCCTGCTTTTGTCTGGGAGGTTGATTAAGAAAAACAAACAGCCACTGTGAGAAAACAAAAACATCCAGCTATATACCTCCAGCTAAAAATGGTATTAACAGGTCTCTCCTGACTTATGGCCTGTCCAATACTTTCATCTTATCATGCCGTCTGGTATAGCATGCAACTGGAAAAAACAGCATCCTTTAATATAATGTGCATTAAACATTAGGAACAGCTGACTGGCAATAATAGAAGAAGGACAAAAAACTCTGAGGTGGTAAGGGCATTATACAAGACGTGTCTCACTCTCTGTATCTACGTCACTGGATCCTCTTAGAAGAAACCAGATGGGGAACATGGAACCATTTTTTGGCTTGTTCATGTTAATGTTCACTTTGTCAGTGCAGTCAGGCCAGCTTCTTACTCCCACTTTGCAATATTTTTATACAGCATTCCTATTTTTGCACATTGGTTATCACACTATTCCCCTCTCAGTTATCTGTATTCTCTTACATATGGTGCTACTTCTGGTCTGGAAGTAGCATAACCTGGAAAATGCTTAACTTTGCTTTGTCCAATGTGCCCTCTTCCCTGCAAGACTAATGAACATTGCCTGGGTCCAACAACACCATCTCAAACTGTAGAGATACTCAATCAATCCTGCCTCTTCTTGCTCACTCACAGTTTGCTTTCACTCTGCTGGGTTTTTCATATTCTATGTTAAATTAAGTGTGACACCACTCTACAATTTGTGTTCAGCCAACTCTTCAAGAAATGGCATTTATGCAAAGGTCTGTTCTCAGACAAACTTTGTGGAATAACACACCCGAAGATAATGACACCTGAATACACTTTGTGAAAGTCAGCAGTGGCCAATAGTAGACAGTAGTGGCCCAAAGAAGTGTCCCCACCTAAATAGAGACAGGCCAAACTTTCCTGAACGATGTGGCACAAGCCATCTCTCTCTCTCTGTTGGGGTATAACAGTAACTATGAATAGTGTCAGACTCATTTTGGAGAGGAAAGAATGCTCTGAGAAAATGGCCTTTGTTAATTCAGCTAATCACAGATATATTTATTGTGCTTATGATTTTTTTCCTCTGATGCACTTACTTCTGGATCTCATGTTTGCGGCTTCATATTTTATTTGTCTCTGGTCAATATCTCTCCTTCTGTCTTCCCTGCACTTCTTTAAACTTTATGGACTCCTTTATCTATCACTTCACTTCTAGAGTCAACAAAATCCATGGTCTGGCAAACCTCTCTGTTTTGGCACACACCAGATCAAATGGAACAAGAGCACAAGCACCCTCTTTTTCAAGCTGTCAAAGGCACTGGAGGGGTTAGAGCAAGGGGTAAGAACAGTCTGATGTATGAGAACTAATGGATTAAAATAAACCACAAAAGCACTGCTATTGGGTATCTTGGGACCATTACAGTGCCCAACTACAATAAACATACAACAGGAAGATATAAGAAGACTCAACATGGAGAATTCATGGAATTTGACCATTGATGCTCCCTCTTCTCCTGCCGCTAACCACAAAAAAACCTCAAAACCAAACCAGCTCTGTAGATTCCACTTCTACCTAATTAGAAAACTAGAATAGAAAGCAATAAATCAAGAGTGTTCTAGGCAGCATTAGTGCATATGCTTTTGTGTCATCCATTCTCAGTGTGATAAAGAGCTATTCCTCCATGGCTCTCTTCATCAGCCTCAGACAACATTAATTCTGACTGGGGAGGGGGCAACAGAACAGCAGAAAAACAGCAGTGAGAGTTAAATGGCACTCCTGCTGCATCATGCAAGGTTTATCCTGCCTTAGCCACAGTAACAGGGCCCTCCTGGTGGTGGTCCAGTTGACAGTGCCATAGAACAATTTGATTTAGAGGTAAGAGGTACCACAGCCGTTTCTAACTGGTGACATGTCTCACTGCCCAGAACATGCTTTGAACCGGGGGAATCAGCTTCCCTGCACTCATCCCAGGCCCATGTGAACCTCAGCTGGATGTTTCTATGCTCAAGCACTCCTACAAGCAAAAGCAGCGGAGAACATGCTGCTGTGGCACCTGCCCCAGAGCAGGATGGAGTTTGTTTGATCAGTACTAGAGCAGTAGCTGAGTGGTTTTGAGTGCTGTTCTTGCTGGAAGTTTTATCAGGCCAGGAGTGAGATGCCCATGGGTATGAGCCAGGGAAGGGCTAGATGGAACCAGCCAGCCTCAGTGGGGCCAAGGGGCAGAATTTGTACCTCAGTGAGGAACAAGACATTACCAGTTTCCCCAAGCAAAGACCTGCCTGCAGAAGCATTTTAAAACAGCTATGCAACACAAGGCCTGGTTTTAACCTTTATAAATTATGACACTATATTAAACTGTAAGTGTATGTTCTAGTATAGCGAGGAAAAGTACTTTTCAGCCAGCGTGGTTATACTAGAAGAAAATCTGTGAAAAGTATAAACTCAGTAAATGAATTTTAAGAATTAGACTGATTTAAAAATCCATTAGTGGATGGTGGTAATATTGTCATTTTCCATTGGTTTTCTATGTAGTGGTGGAAATGGGACAGGACAGTGTCCTTTATCATGTATTAGAATCACCCCTTTTTTGCCCTATGTGACTTGGAACAGGTGATTTTTTTTTTTTCCCCTTGCATTATTTTCTTTCTGTACCTGAGTTCATTCTCGTGTGAGTTACATTTCTTCAGTGCCTTCAAATGGTAAATCCCGAACAATCTTACACGCTGCAGAAGATTTCATAGCAGCTATTCCTACTGGGGTGGGGGAAAGGGCTGTTTTTTAAGATTTGTTTTTCTCCACTCCTCATCGCGCCGCGCCACCCTCAGCGCCCCGACAGCAGCCCGCTCCCCCCTCACGGCCCCGCGCGCGCACCTGCCGCGGCGCGCGTGCGCGGCCGAGGGACCGCCCCCTCCCGCCCTCCCCGCGGAGTCCTCCGCCGTCCCGG
>VZRL01005054.1:245570-286256 GCA_013397895.1 Origma solitaria
GGGCCGGCACGCCGGGTGGCGGGCGCGGCGGTGGGTGGGCGTGGGGGGCTCAAGGAGCCGGGGTGCGGGGCGCCAGCGAGGCCGCTGTCCCGGCCCGGGGCAGCGGTGCGGACTGAGGGGGTTTCCCGCGGTTCGGAGGGGGCTGGCGGTGCCCGGAGGATGCTGCTGCCTTTCGGCTGGGGCCGGGGATGTGCCCCCGGCTCCGGGGCGCGCAAGAGAAGCCACGGCTTCCCTCACCCCCTCCTATGCCCCGAGGGGAGAAAGGTGTAAGAGTGCTGCTGTAAAAGTCATCCCGCGTGATGGAGGCTCTGCACCCCTCCCAGGTTCTCGGAGAGAGCTGGAGCAAGTCTGGGCAAATAGTGTAAAGGCGCTATGGTTTGGGTTTGTTTTAGCAGGCCATCAGCGATGATCGTCCTGTGCGTTTATAATTATCTACTTCACGCCCATATTATCTCACAAGAACAGGCTGGTGCTATAGCGAGAATTAGTTACCCTGGCAGAAAAAAGTAATCAGAAGTGTCAGGGTAATTTCCTTTAAATGCAGTTTCCAATAACATCATCTGTCACTGTAGTGTCCTACAGCCTTACACGTTGGGGCTGCTTTAAAAAAGAAAGAAGCTTAGGTGTTCTGGTATCTGTAGAATGAGTACAACATAATGTTTTTATAAAGTTTTGGGGTCTGTTGGTTACTAATGTGCAGCTAATGTTTTACTGTAAGTAATACTTTAACTTTACAAACAGGACAAGAAACTGATAAAGAAATGGAAGGAGCTCTTGATGATGTAGCAAAACAATTGGACAAGCAATCACTGGAGGAGAAGGAAAAAGATGATGATGATGAAGGCAAGTATAACTTACGTTTTCTCTTGACATTGCTAGTTTCAACTTCTAAGACTCCATTTTAACTGACTGTTTACAGGTGTCTTTCTTGGTTTGGTTTTGGTTGGTTTTTTTTTTCGAGAGGTGAGATGCTACTATCTGTATTTTCTACTTTTTGTCAACAATTTTGCTGTCATACAGGTGTATATAAAAAATAACAGGAATACAAGCTTTATTAAAGGTTTGTGTTTTCAAGGATGTAACTGCTGAAGGGAAATACTTAGTTTGAGATAAGGTAAGCTATAAATCATTCTCACTTGCGTTACCTCGGTCAGTAGACATTATGTTCCAGATTATATTTCTTCTTACTGTCATAAAACAAAACGTACTGGGCAAATTTTGAGGGAGCATTGTAATTAACAGGAAGTTTTAGAATCTTTACCAGTGACTTGAAACCTGCTCGTCTGTAATTATAATTTTTCATTAAAATTTAGTTGGGGAGAGATTAATACATAAGCAAGATACATACTTTGTGTGTTGCTTGTGCTATGCAGCTGATTTTCTAAATAGGAACCTTGAAAGTGTCTGGTTTGAAATCCAGACTGGGTTCATCTTTAGTGTAGGAACATTGTATAACGGTGCGGTGTTTCCTTTGGTTTGATGAATGGTTCTCAACAGAAATGGATGCTTAAAAAAATACATTTCTTAAATTAGTAATTTAGTTCCCTTTTTCTGAATAGCATATAAAGTTGGGTCAACACTGTGAGCAGTCTGCTTAGAAATCTTAGTTCACTTGCTGGAGTTTGTCCTTCTGGAATTTCCTTTTAATAAACTGGGTATGGAAGTTTTAAAAAATCAGTGTTCTGAGGTGTATTAAATAATGAATAAATTTATCTTTGACTATTGTTAATCTGCAGCATCCAGTTTAATGCAGTTACTTTCCTTAGAAATGTATTCTGATTATTTATTTATTTATTCTGATTATTTGTTTTATGGTATCTTTCAAGTTATGGAGTTGAAGAATAATTAAAGCAGTATGTGCTTTGCCATCTTTGCAACTTGAGGAAGAAGTACTGAGGAGGATAATGAAAACTTTATACTATGAAATCTTTGAAAATCATTAGAATAGTTAGAATTCTGTCTCAGGAGAAATAACATTGATAGTTGCAGATCAAATGTGGTGGTTTTTTATCCTTTTGACAGTATTAGCAACTAGTATTACAGTATTAAAAAGTATAAAAAAATGAAGTGTTGCTATGACTTGATTAATAATCTTCCATTTCTTCCACATATTAAGACTTGAATGTGTTTTTAGTAAAACTGATACTTTTGCAGAAAAATTAAAACTAGTTTTTTTGAAGACACCTATGTTCTTGCCTGCTCTGGTTCTCGGTATTTGCCATCTTAATTATGTAGTTTTGGAATTGCTGCTTTAAGATATACTGCATTCGATTAAAGTCAATAAAATACCTACTCCCTTTTTTCTTTTTTTCTTTCCCCTTGATAAGCCTGTAACTGAGTGACCTCAAAAAGGAGACTATATAACTTTTGAACTCTAGGGGAGATTAGGAAGTGCTTTTTGGATTTCCCTTGCCATGTTAAAATATGCTGATATGTAACATTTTTGCATGATACTGTGCTGAGTTATTAAATGGCTGTACCAAAATGATATAAGGTCAGGCTTCAGTTTTGCAAAGATCTGGAACTGCATTTCTGGTGACAGTTTTTTCCTTAGCAGCTAAATAACCTGAAGACAAACAGGGTATTGGTCAGATGCAGTGGTTATGTTTCTGGCAGCACAGTTAGTCTGCAGCAGTCTTCAAGGACATGAAAGCGTAGACAGGGTTAGTTTGGCTTGCAGTTGGCAGTTTCACATTCAGTGATGTATGAAAAGGCCACAATATGCAGATAGCAACTACGACAATATTTAAGAAATGCTGGGGTTTTTTTTGTCTTCAGTTTAGGCCTAACCTTTAAAAAAATTGTCAAAAAAACACTTGGTGAATGAATTGGAATATATCTAATTAATTTCTTTATGAATAGTTTGAGCACTGCTCAAGGTCAAGAGAAATGTGACAAAGTTACCATATTTTTAAGAAATTTATATGCATTGCTAAGGATTTTTGGCTGCCTATGAAATATAGATTGATGAAGAATCTGGTAGGTTGGGACTACGTTATGGATACAAAGTATTTCTATTTGTAGTTTTTTACAGAAACTTAAGATACTTAGTGTCAAAAGGAACTGGGGAAGGGCAGGAGTGACATTACTGAAATTTGCCCCAGCTGCGGGGTTACAGCAGTCATGGCATAAAAATGCTGATGATATTGACTTACGAGAGGCTTGAAATCTAGTGACTGGAACAGCTGGTCAGTGTTTTGGTTTGGTTTGGTGTTTAAATACAGGCGTCTGTATAAATACACCGAAAATTGAATGCTTTGACTTGATTCTAGAAGTTCTTCCAATTTTACTTTTTGCTGTAGTTGAAAATGTTGTAAATGTAGATGACTAGTACTTGTCTATTTTGAAAAGAATTTGTGTTTAGGACCAGAAGGTTTAGTTAGCTGATAGCACCTGAGATACTGAGTATGAAGTAAGTAGGCATTAGATGTAGCCAAATGTGAAGTCTGCAGGGCTGTTGTTACCTCTCAAATGTGACTGTAAGTGGTGTGGCTGATTCTTGGTGCTTACATGCTGTGCTCCTTGGAAACTTCCCACTGGTGTAATTTCATAGAATGATTTGGGTTGGAAGGGACTTTTAAGGGTCATCTGGTCCAAGCCCCTGCAGCGACCTGGGGCATCTTCAGCTAGATCAAGTTCCTCAAAGCCCCATTCAGCCTGACTTTGAATGTTATCAGGGATGGGGCATCTTCCACCTCTCTGGGAAACCTGTTCTAGTGTTTTACCACCCTTGTGTCTCCCACATGCAGTGGTTTTGCTGAGTGTTGTTTGTGAACTTCGCTGTTATCTCGAGATTAAATTTATCCTGGCCTAGAGTGCTGTAATCTTCATTTCTTTGGGGTCTTTATTGTACCAGATGCAGTAAGTTCTTTAGCTGAAGTGTCAAAAGATGGGTTGGAAGCAGTAGTTTTTAGCTTTTTGTTAGCTGTTGTGTCTAATACAATTCTCTCTCATGTTCAGCAATCCCAGGCATCTTTTTGCTGAATTGAGAACAGAGGAATATGAAGTAGGACTTTCTGAAAATGCTTTCCCTGAGCTGTATTTTTTCCTCTGTTTGGTGATATGTTTAAGTTGTCGACTTTCAAAACTATTTTCTTAGTGTGTTTGGTGTAGGGATGGAAGATGCTGATGGTTTGGTGGCAGCTTCTGGATGTTGTGTTTTAGTCCATTAAAGTCTGCTGTGAGAGAAGGGTTTCCAGATAGTCCAGCTGTTTTTGTGTCTTCTTCAAACTTCCTTGGTTCTTTAAGATTATTTTATGTTCACCTGAGCACTTTCTTTCCTATAGATGGAGAGGGTGAAGGAGATGGAACAACTGGGAAAAAGAAGAAGAAGAAAAAAAAGAAGAAAGGACGTAAGTATCAAACACAAAAATATAGACTGTGACTACTTAAGCATGTGCAAGTGCTGTTCTTGGCAGCTGAAACAAATTTAGGGGTGCAGTTTGTGTTTATAAGCTAAGTCTGGCCAAGTTGTCTTATTTCTGGTATCTGTGAATGCCATTGCGGGCATTCATTGGCCTTGAGCATTGGCCAAATAAAGTCATATGAGGGCATTGTGATATGACGTTGTCTTGGTAGAAGCCCAGATTCTAGTTAAGGGGATCTTAAATAACTTTTGCTGTTTAACTTTTATGGTTGAAATAAGCTGATTAGTATTTCCAGAGTGTAAAACTTTCTTAAATTATATTCAACAGCTAAGGTCCAGACAGATCCGCCTTCTATTCCAATATGTGAATTATTTCCCAGCAATGTATTCCCGAAGGGAGAAGAATGTGAATATCCACCAACACAAGATGGGTGAGTGTTTTAAGCTTAAGAAATAAATGCTTTCATTTTGATGTGCTGAAAACAATATTAATGTACAACTAAATGGACAAAATGAGTAATGTACTTCGGGTTTTTCCTTTTCTTCTTTAACTGGATCCTCCAAGAACTCAATGAATACAAGTATTCAGGTCAGAAATGTTTGTCCTTCCCTACCTTTTTAATTAAGGTGTAGCCAGTATGAGCAGAATTGCCAGGAGCTAGGGAGCCCTTGAGACCGAGGGTACCAACAGGCTTTCAGGAGTCAGCTTGTAAGAAAAACAGTCTGAATTAGAAGTGAGTGAAGGTTTAAAATTTAGGGAGGTGAGACACTATTATGCAGCAGTTTTGTGACCATTGAGATGCCAACTTTTTGTTACTAATTTTTTTGGTAGAGACATGTCAATCTCTCCATTTAATTTAAAAGCCTATGTGGTATATTCTGTGCTTTGTTTCTCTCTCTTTGAATGAATATATAGTTACTGTAACCTCACCTGTCTTCTGTAATTCACAGTGATGTGGGAATAATGTGCAATTGCACTAAATACGTAACAGCTTCTAGTGGTTTACTGGAACAGAGATCTGCATCCTTATATTTTTACAGGAGACAACTATTTCTTTATGCTTTGTTAGGAACTAGGGCATACCAGCTTGATTGAGTTTTCCTGATTTCCCCCCCCCCGCCACCGTGTGAAGTGTTGTGGAAGGTCGTATTTTACCTGGGAGAGACAGGGGATGCGTGGCATAGAATTAGCTTGAATTGTATGAAAACCTGAATGAAAAGACCAAGTATTACTGAAAACTGTGAAACTTCCCAGGAAATACTGAATCAAAGCTCTGAAAAAATAATTTAAACCAAAGGGAGAGAGTAGGTCAATATTTGTATGTCTGAAAACATTGTCTAATTTTCAGTGATTTTTTTCGTCAAAATAACTTTGAAATGTTTTTTATTGGTTATTTAAAGTCAATGCCTGTTTCTCATCAAGTGTAAGTAACTTAAGTAAGAGTTTAGTACACCCTATAAATTGTGTTCCGATAATATTGTTTCATTTTTATGAGATTCAAAAATCTGCTTTTGAGGAAGCTTTTTCTTCTTTTCCATGACTTCAGTTTGAACACAAGGTGTACTCCTGTTTATTTATAAATGACTGCCTTGTTTGCATGCACTAGATAAGCATGCTAATGAAGAGCTTTCACAGGATAGTTCTGACAGGCTGATCCAGGAGTGATTCTTTAATGTTTAAGAGTTGAGTATTTTTCTGTATATGCATATGGCACGTTCCTAAGGGTATGATTTAAGTAAACCAGGAAATCAGGTGGTAAACATCTTAAGCATGTATATAGTTCATTAACAAATAACACACTGTTTTTACACTTCTGATGTATTCAGCTGTTGAAGATTAAATTATTTGCTCTGGTTGAACTACTATTTATTGAAAAGAAAAAGGACAAAAGCAGTAAAAACAAACCTCCTTTTTCATAACAGGATTTAAGTGGGGTGTCTTTTCTCTACCACAAGTGCTCTGCTATGGAGGAAGAATATACTCTTCTTAGGAACCTAAAATAGTTTCCTCATACATATAATGTGCTTAAGCAAATATATGCTTAGTTTTGTTCCTAATTTAAATATTTAAATCTGACGATGCTACTTTAGTATTTCCTAATATAAGCAGCTATTTCAATTAGTAGCTGACATTAATGCCAGGATATTTCGCATTCTGAATAATATCTTCATTTCATGTATCAGTTTTTCTGCCACATCTCTTATTCATGCTGAGGTCAGTAGGGTTTTGTCTTTGATTTTTTTTTAAGAGTTGCACTTCTATTCTTAACTCTTGATGTCATGTGCTTTCTAAAGTTACCTCTCCTCAACCTTAATTGTGTATTTTATGTGAAAAGTTCGACTAGAAGTGGGTGTTATTCAAATTTCAGCAAAAAAAATAGCAGCTAATCAATACTTACATAGACAACAGGCTAAGAGGTTAAACATTTTTATATCTCCAGTATTTATTTTTGTTTGAAGCTTGTGTTTTTTCTTGAAGACATCTGAATTTGAAATTACACAACCAGGGGGGCAGAAAACAAAGCAGTGTTTCATTATACACCAGTTTTCTTAAAGTAGAATTAAGGATTTGTTGACCCTGCCTGCTTGTTTCTGCCTCTTGTGCTGTTACGGAGTCACAGAATGGTTTGCTTTGGAAGGTACCTTGAAGATCATCTAGTTCCAAACCCCCTTCCATGGGCAGGGACACCTTCAACAACTCCTCTGTGCAACCTCTTTCAGTGCCTCAGCACCTTCACAGTAAATGATTTCTCCCCAGCTTCTAACCTAAACCTACCATTTTTCAGTTTATAGCCATTACCCCTTGTCCTGTCACTCCATGACCTTGGAAAAAAGTCCCTCTCCAGCTCTCCCTTTCAGGTTATGGAAGGTGCAATAAGGTTTCCCCAGAGCCTTCTCTTCTCCAGGCTGAGCAACCCAAACTCTTCTTAGCCTGCCTTCATAGGAGTGGTGTTACAGCTGTGATCATCTTCATGGCCCTCCTCCGGACTCAAACAGGTCCACATCTTTGTTGTGCCGGGGGCCCCAGAGCTACCTGTAGTACTCCAGGTGGGGTCTCACAAGAATGGAGTAGAGGGGCAGAATCACCTTTCTTGACCTGCTGGCCTCATTGCTTCTGATGCAGCCCAGTGTGTGATTTGGCTTTCTGGGCTGTGAGTGCACATTGCACATAGGTCATGTGGAACTTCTTGTCCACTAACACCCCCAAATCCTTCTCAGAGTTTCTCTCAATCCATTCTTCACCCAGCCTGTATTCATGATGGGATTGTCCTGAGCCAGGGTGCAGAACCTTGCCCTTGGCCTTGTTGAACTTTGTGAGGTTCTCACAGGCCCACCTCTCAAGTCTCTAATGGTCCATCTGAATGGCATCCCTTTCCTCCAGCATGACTGGATTATCTGGGTGAAAATGATCTGGGGAAATTATTTTCTGGAATTCTTTGATCACTAAAATCTAGTTTACAGTGTGATTCTATAAAGATCTGTGCTAGTGAAGACTGCAGGCTGTGAACTGGAGTGAGAAGCTGGACCAAATGGCTTGGAGCAAGAGTTGAACTTCCTCAGCTGACATGTGGTAGGCAGCACGTTGTGAAACTGTCAAAAGCTTGTTAGCTCACATACCTGTTGGAGGACTTGATGTTTGGTGTGAGGCCTTCATCTGATCAATTGATTTTTCACATGTCCCGAAGTGCTTAGGCCTAAGCAGGAGTTCTTGTTGCCTCCCTCCCTGAGCTCCCAGGTGGCAGTAGTGCAGCTTTGTCAGCAAAATGCTTTGTGTCTGATACTGGTTTTTTATGTAGAGGCTATTCTGTCCCCCAGATCACTTGCATGAAGTGACTATATGCTGAAATGCAGTAAGACAGAGTGAGGATGGCTTCCTGCCAGTTTGCTGGAGTTTGCACTCAAGTCTGTGACAGATGGCAGAGCAGCTGCCCAGACTCTGTCAGCAGTTCTTGCTACCAGAGGGTGTTTGTTCACTGCTGGAATCCAGAACAGTCTGAAAGGATCCTTGAGTCTCTGTCCCCAATGTTTTTCTGCAGTGCACCTTTTCTATCTTCAATGACTACTGTGCTGGCAGAAGTCCAGTTTTCAAGTGGCAGTGCGAGGCCCAGGTGCTGCAGCCCGTTGCTTTCTTTTTTTTGGTAGAATTTGCCAGAGTTAGACGAATTATAAGAGTAGTATGTGTGATGCTTGCTACTGGAGAAAGAAAACTGCTCAGAAAGGTAAACACAGGATTTATGCTTTGCACTGTTGTTACTTTATCTGAAAAGGAGCAAAAGGGTTTCAAAATATTTAGTATCCTCTGATCATCCTGAGGAAGATTTATGGAATAGCCTGTTATCCTCCTTTATCTTTTCAACTCTTCTTAAATACTTATTATAAATATATATACTTATAAATTTAGCTATAAGCATATATTCTTAGTTCAAAATGCAGCAAAAATGCGGGGCATAGTGTCTTAGTTCACTCATATCTGTTTTTTGGCTGTAAAGGAAACTCTCAAAGTGGAGCTAAGTTACATGTCTATGAAACAGGTAAAAACCTACACCGTTGGATTTCAAATACTAATCCTTTACACTGTGTATTCAGTTTGCTTAGAATCAACTCATTTGCATTAATTTCTAAATTTGAAAACTTTGGCAGATTTCATCATCTTTGGTCCATCCTGTCCACCACCCATTTACTTTTAAGACCCGCCTGCCAGTATGTGTAGCTGTGTATTGTTCTTGGTAGCTTTTGGCTTGCATACCGTGTGTAGACTTCTTGGAGTTATAACTAGGGGGTTTTGTACTATTCCGTGGCTGCAGCTTCACCATTTGAAGGGTTATCTCTACTTTGTAGTCAGAGTAGTATTCTAGTTCAGTTCTGGCAGTTGCTGGAGTGCTTAAATTACTTCTTTTGTTTGTTTGCTTTCATGGAACCTTGTTTGCATTGGATTTTTGCATAATGGAAAATACATTCAAAGCTAATCGTATACTTAGTCCTGTATTAAAAAAAATTCTCATACTTGTTCGATGAGCCTACCAAAGAGCCAGAATGAGTGGTGCTCTCCTGTCACAAATGCTAATTCACCATCCAGCCAATTTAGAAAGTAACATTCTGGCATGTGTCATGACTACCATGCTCTGTGTTAGGTGTTATTACCTAAATATTCTGAGCATGAATGAAAATAATACTGGAACTGCAAGCTCTTAAATTTTGAAGATGCTTATTGTCTGTGTCAGCAACAATTTCTGGGCCAAGCAGCCACACTACGGTGCTGAGGTTCATCTCTATACAGGAACAGCGCTACCTCTATGAGTAAGATTGTGAAAAAATCAACTTTTTGCATGAGCAAAGCTTGTTGCAGTTTTTCACCCTGCCTAAACTTAAGGTGGAATTGCAGGCATTAATATGAATTTTATACACCTGTTCTGTCTCTTTCAAAACTCATGAATCCTTCAAGCACCCTGCTTATCTGGGCCTTTGGTACAGGCAGCTGCTAGTCTGTGGTACTGATGGATGTTTTTAATAGCTTTCCCTTATTTTGAAAATTGTATCAATCAGAATCTTTTCTGTTCCACAGAAGAGTGTAGACCTGACTGGTTAATAAACACTTCACAGCCTTTAGACAGAAGTTGTAATGACTGTTATAGTAACTTGTTTGAAACACTTCCTTTATTTTCAAGGCGAACTGCTGCTTGGAGAACAACTAGTGAAGAAAAGAAAGCACTAGACCAAGCGAGTGAGGAAATCTGGAATGATTTTCGGGAGGCTGCAGAGGCACACAGACAAGTGAGGAAATACGTTATGAGCTGGATAAAACCTGGAATGACAATGATAGAAATCTGGTGAGGACACACATCTTCTGGAAGATCTCTGCTGTAGATTTTTCTTTTTTTTCTGGAGGGGGAGAGATTTAGTCTCTGTTTTGTTTGCTTAATTCACTGTGTCATGAGTGTTGGGGAGATTTGTGTTTGAAGTATGCAACCAGTGTTGCCAGCTATTTCCTTTAAGTTTCCTCTTGTATTTTTAGCTTAGGTGGCTTTACAGGGCCTGGGATTATACTGAATTTTAATCTAAGATTTCCATTACATTCACTTACTTCGGTTATATGCTTCGTTTAGATTTCAGTGCGTTCACTACTCTTGCGCATAAGTTCTGCAGCAGTGCTGGGAGAATCAGCAATAGCAGTAGCACTGCTGGCACTTGCCAGAATTGTCATGAAATGCCATGTGGACAGTGCAGCTGCAGTCTGTGGCTGTGACTGGGGAAAGAGGCATTAAACCAGCATGGCTGTGTATTCAGTCCAGGGCAGGAAGGTTTGGACTATCTTTAGTCTTCATTGACTGACTGATGTTTCTGGTGGAAACACAATGGGGTTTTTTATTCCCAGTAAGATATAACTGAGCAAATGGATTAAGAGGAACATGAACTTGATTAAAGAAATAATTAGCATAGAATGATTTTTGTGACTCTTCCAACTATTACTTTTTCTGTCCTTCAGTTTATCTCGAGTGAATGTCTTCTGTCCAAGTACTGCACTGATCCAGAACAGTTTAGCTTACAAAATCAGGTGCTTTCAGCCCGGTGTGACTGAGGACTGTGCTGACAAGAGTAGGATAGTAAGAAAGCTAATGAGAGCTGATCCCCAAGGTAACTGTGCAAGGATAACAGAAAAAAATAATATACCATGAGGGAAAGTAGAAGAAAGGCAGCTCACTAGACTGGGTGAAACAAATCTGTCAAAGTGAATTATACAGTTTGACTGTTCTAAGCAGTCATTTTCTAAAAACATCCCTATTCTTCCTAAAGTACCTCAGGCTATGGGGCCTTGCTGATTAAAATACGCTCTTTTTTTTTCATATTTCTCTGATTTAATGGCTTTCTTAAAATCTGAGTATGGTGCACTGCTGCGAGCTGCAGTTTACGTCATTCATTGATACTGAAGGAGAATGCACCAGTGGACATGTATTTGTGGATTTGCAGTAGCTACATCTTGAGATTAGACAAAACCCAAAAACAAATTATAGTCTCATGAGGTTTTGTTTTATCATAGTTAACACACATTTTTTTTTAAATGTCCTTTTATAATCAGACTTTTGTTAATAAATGAGAGGCTGTATCTCCTTTTCCCCTCCCTCCTTTTAAATCACAGTAATTGTAAAGAACGCATTTAATTTGCCTAAACTTTGGTTTCTCTAACCTCTGCTGCTTAGGAAGAATGGGTTAAATGTAGCTTGTAAAGGATAAATATTTTAAACTTTGAGTAAAAACACTAGAGAAGTACTCACTTTTGCCCAAGAAAGGGTAGAGGAAACAACACAAAAACTGAAGATCGTTACATTGTGCTTATGTTTTTCAGCCTAGGGTGTCTGTCTGCTTAGCATACAAATAGTTTGATTTGACATGAAAACATTTGCTTTAATATTTTTCTGAGTTTTTGTTATTGCATTGATTTATTTGAAGTCATCACAAAAAATACTAATGACAACTGTTCTATTTTTTTTTCTTCTCCCTCCCTTCTGCCTTTTAGTGAAAAACTAGAAGACTGCTCACGTAAGCTGATAAAGGAAAATGGTTTAAATGCAGGTCTTGCATTTCCTACTGGGTGTTCTCTGAATAATTGTGCTGCCCACTACACTCCCAATGCCGGAGATCCAACAGTCCTGCAATACAATGATATTTGCAAAATAGATTTTGGAACACATATTAGTGGTTAGTTTTCATTTATGAATTAAAACTTTGAGAACATTCTTCAATGCAAAGTCTGTGAATCTAACTAACTTCTGCTGATTTCAGGTCGTATTATTGACTGTGCTTTTACAGTTACATTCAATCCAAAATATGACAGACTATTACAAGCTGTAAAGGATGCCACAAATACTGGAATAAAGGTATGATCGTTATGTAAGTAACTTACAAAGTCTTTTTCAGTAAATGTGATTATTTTCCATTTATATTTGCACTTTATTTTCAGTGTGCTGGAATAGATGTACGTCTCTGTGATGTGGGGGAGGCCATACAAGAAGTTATGGAGTCTTACGAAGTTGAAATTGATGGCAAAACATACCAAGGCAAGTTCTTTTCTTTATATAAGGATAGTTGTTTTAAAAGTGTGTCTATGTATATATATTTGTACAAATACTGATTTTGATGTATGATTTTGAAAAGACCTCTCTGCTAGAAGTATGGTATGAGTCTTGCATAAATATATGTTTATGGCTGACTTGCCTTTCCTCTGGAGAAATAGTCTTGCCTTATCCTTCCAAGTATTGCATCTTTAACAGGTAAGGTGAACACTGAACAACAGTTTCAAACTGTACAGATAATTTGCTACTTGTTGTTTGGCTTTATTAATAAGATTTCGTTACTCTTGGAGTTGCTGCTATTTAATAATGAAGCTTTGCTATAGCATACAAAACAAACTTGTGTCTTGGCTGGTACTTCCTCTGCAGTATCATGAGTTACTATTGTACTTTCACTCTGGGCTAACAAACCAAATTGCCTTAAAGGGTTTACCATTTGTTAGGAAATTGCCTGTAATATTAATGTTTCCTTCCAAAGTGAAGCCAATTCGTAATTTGAACGGACACTCCATTGGGCCATATAGGATACATGCTGGAAAAACAGTACCAATTGTGAAAGGAGGAGAAGCCACAAGAATGGAGGTAAGTTGAGTTCTTTAATCTTTCTGTTAAATTTCCCCAGTGTTACTGTGAGAATAGTATTTCCTGTGCACTTTCAGTTTGTAGTTTTTCTGGTCCTCGTGGATAATTGCAGTGGAATAACTGCTGTACTGTGTATTGTTCCTGTAAAGGAGTAGCTTCATCTCAGTGGCTTCCCCATTTTAGCCCTGGAGTGTTCAGGTGTCTAACATTTTCTGAAAGCCTTGGAACCCTATTTAGAAAATAAATCACCAAACAAAAGAAACCCGCCACTGTTGAAATCTGAATGGCCATACTGATATTTACTGTAATTCTTGCTTAATTGTTTCTTAGTGTGTATAGGTTATTTAAATGGAGTGCTGGAATGTTGCATTTAGGAGCATGGAAAAGGACAGAAATTCATATTTGGGGTGAACTGGAATTCAGGAAATCAGACCTTTCCTGAAAGGTGTTTGGACTTGCAGGTCATTTATACTCCTTGTTTGTTTATTCTGCAATGAAATCTTCTCTTGCTCAGGTAATTCCTGATAAATACATCTGTAGTGTAGCTTCGGGTGACTTTTTGTGAGTACTGTTAGATACAATATCTTCCTTGAAAAGCTTCCAGTGCAGTTTTTCTCTGCAGATAAAAAATAATTAAGTGTATTTGTAGTTAGTATGAGAGGGTAGTTGAAACATATTTGGATAGCTTTCTGGAACAGGGGAGGGGCAATGGCTGTACATGATGTGACAAACTACCAATTGGGAAGGCAGTATTCAAACATGGAACCTGATATTTAGCCACCATCTCCACAGAAGCTTGTGTTCTAATGAGATAAGAAGGGTTATTTAAAAGATGGGTGATAAGAAGCTTTTAATTGAATTCTAAGCCTCATCACTAATGATCACCAGTAAGTCTATCAGGGTAAATAAGACTTGTAAGAGCTGAATGGGCACAGGTGTGGTCTGGACAGGAATGTTTTTTGAGGTGGGCTCACTCTCTTCAGTGAAAACTTGTATCATAGTTGTTCACCTATATTGTGCACAAAAAGACAAAGTTCTAACTATCATCTTATCTAAAGGACTCTGCAAAGAGATTAAGGGTATTGGAAAAGGAAGATAGAAAAACTTGAGTGTTCTTAGTTTGACTTAGTTAATGATTTGGTTTTGTCATCATCTTCAGTATATTACTAGTATGAAACTTAAATTTGTTTAAGTAAATACTACTTAAAGATTTCAGAGCTTTGAGATTGTTTTCATTGAATATTGAGACACTGGGGAGAAGACATCTTTTAATTTCTTCAGTTTGTGTAGGTTACTTAGGACACAATCCTACATCATTAAACACAGTGAGTTTTGCCAATGAAGAATGTGGAGCGTAGCCAAGGTCTTACTGTACTGCGCTAATTATAGTATCAAACTGCAATCCAATGAGTTTTTTATGACTAACAGAGCCTCTGATGATCCTTATTCTGAAAAAGTGGGTGTTTAAGTGAATCTTGTGGCAGCATTGTGTGTGGGTTTTTGTGGGTTTGTGGTTTTTTTTAATGCATCAGTTGAATATTCAGGGGCATCTTCAAGGTTTTATCTTGAATTTGAAGCCTGTGCTACTGCTTTTCATATGGCTTCTTAATTTGGGATTGTGACTTTCAAAGTAGCTTAATAAACTGAACAATCCAACTCATGGTGTCTGTCAGTGTTTGATGCCCTGGCTTGTTCAGTCCCTGTGACAGTCCTGCCGTTAAGGATGTGTGAATGCACTTGGCAGAAATGAGTTTGTGTAATGGCATTTTAGTATGTTCTTGGCTAGAATTTTGATAATGCCCTTGCAGATATATATCACCTTCATTTCTTGAAGAAATTCATCTTGTGGAATGGAAATGAGCAGGTTAAGGGTATATACTAGCACCTGTTACCAGAAAATTCTTGCAGAAATTGGGCAGAAAGTTCATCAGTGCAGTAAGTCTCTGTAATCAACATCTATTTGCTATGTCTAAACTATGTATTTCCTAGGACTTATACCTGAATAGCAAAGGAGAAGTACTTCCAGTTAGCAAATGTAGTTTCTTAGCTATGTTAGATGTATGCCTTGACAGTGTTTTAACTACAGTGACTTTGAGAAATTGTGGCTAGAAACATACTGATGCTTCTGGCATGGAATAAAATGGTACTAATGTAAATAACTGATGATTTGGAGATGGCTGTAACTCTAATTTGTGTAATCTCCATGCTGAATTTCTTCTACATTGATTTGGTGATTGAATCTATTTACATTTAATTGCTTGTATTCAGAAGTTGTAATACTGAGATGTATCAGAATGACACAATCTCACATTTTCATGTTGCAACATGATCCTTTTTTCTCTCCTTAGGAAGGTGAAGTGTATGCTATAGAAACCTTCGGTAGCACAGGAAAAGGTGTTGTTCATGATGATATGGAGTGTTCTCATTACATGAAGAACTTCGATGTTGGGCATGTGCCAATAAGGTTGGATTTTGTTGGTGTACTTTGATAGAGCTATTACCCCCTTTAGGATTCAAATTTGATACAATGCATGTTCTTCACTAATTAATGAGTCTGTCAGAGGACTCAAAGGGCAGTACTAGCAATATTCTTGTTATAAAATACACTCTGATTGTAAATTTGGAACAATATGGAATAATTTCAAGGGAACCAAAAATGGAGAAAATATGTTTTTAGAATTTTATATTGGTTTTTAACAATCTTCATACCATTATTTTTATAATTAATATAGGGATTAAATTTGTATATTCATCATATTAAGTGTATAGTGGGGGTTTTTTAGTCAATATATGTACTGTGGTTGTGTGCTACGATCTTTGTCTTACTGCTGTTCGTAGAATATATTCAAGCTATTTGTGCTATCTGTTTTATTTTATGGATATTTTAAGCGTTTTGAGGTTTTGTTTTAGTGGACTGCTGTAAAATGAAGAAATTATTCATTTTTAGTTTCACTGGGTTTGCATTTTGCAATTTCTTGGGGTGCAGCTGAATACTTTCTGAAGCAAAGACTACTCTGGTTGGAAACATAGCAACAGACATGCTTTTCCATAGCACAAAATAGGAATGCAAAAGACAGGATAGGGCAAATTAGCCTAAGGATTGCAAAGGAACTGCTTGACTGCAAATAAGCTTAGTTCTTAGTAGATCTATAAATATATCTTTTTTATGCCTAT
The DNA here is from genome assembly GCA_013397895.1 of Origma solitaria. Lineage (NCBI taxonomy): Eukaryota > Metazoa > Chordata > Aves > Passeriformes > Acanthizidae > Origma > Origma solitaria. The sequence goes on from VZRL01005054.1 coordinate 261,759, forward strand.
ATAAGAAAAAAGTATGAAAAGCTTAAACCACCAAGCTTCTGCCAAAATTAGTTCAGATTACTAACTACTCTGGATCAGGGAGAATTCTGTTTTTCTTTATAAAATGAAGGGTCCTTTTATTTCTTGAGAGAATGATTCCTGTCCCTATGTTTAGTGTAGCTTGCAGGTAAGTTCACAATCTGTTTTGAAGGATATCTGTTTGCAGGAGGAAAATGCTCTTTATTTTCCAAAGAGAACATCTGATGGATATAGAAAGACATCCCAGGACTAGGCAGTCTGAAAAGACCTTGCAATCTAACCTTAATGGGTGTGCTTTATTTCTGTAGTGAATTCTCACTGGTGACACCTCTTTTGTCTCAAACACGCTCTTGTTTGGTTTTTCTGTCTTCAAGGCTTCCAAGAGCGAAACACTTGCTAAACGTTATCAATGAAAACTTTGGTACTCTTGCCTTCTGCCGCCGGTGGCTGGATCGCCTGGGGGAGAGCAAATACCTGATGGCCCTGAAGAACCTGTGCGACCTGGGCATCGTGGATCCCTACCCACCCCTGTGCGACATCAAGGGCTCCTACACGGCGCAGTTCGAGCACACCATCCTGCTGCGCCCCACCTGCAAGGAGGTCGTCAGCAGGGGAGACGACTACTAACTCAGAGCCACCTCAGCACCTTTATACTCTAGGCTTTCTTGGAACATACTATACCAGAATTAATTTGCAACACATTGTCTGTTTTAACAGTGGACTGATGTTAATACTTTCCATATTTGGAAAGGAAGGAATTTAATCTAAGGCAAGTCTTCTAATTGTAACTAACCATGGAAAAAGCTTTCAGGCCTTTAGAAATATTTCAAAAGTTACTTATTTTTTCTGTTCAGGGAAATATGTGCTATAAAGCTCAATTTTTAGTTTGGAATGAGTTATACATTTTGTTCTGAACATTTATGATAAAAGATGCTTTTCAAATATTTATATGACCATATTCCTACTTGAATGCTTTGAATGACTACACCTGATTTCTGCGCCCCAGTCCTCTATGATATTGCCTTTTAAACTTCCTGGAATCCATTTTGTAAAAAATAAAGACAAATTTTCAAATCTGAAAATATACATACTTTTTAGAAGTCTGGTTATGATTCTGGTCAGGAGTCCACTGGGAAACTGCTCTATTAAATATTTTACAAACTTGATTTGCCATTTCTTGTCTTGAAACTGGACCTTGTCTTACCCTTCATACGAAACTTGGCCTTTCATGCTTAAATGGTCTTGTCAGTGCTGGAATACAGGGCAAGAAGTCATCAACACTTTGCAGGGCAAAATGTGACAACTACAGTAACGGTAAAGTTTTTGAGTGTGCCAGTCTTCAGTTTAGACTTCAGTTGTATTAGAACATGTCAAATGCCGTTGGTGGTCTCTGCTGCTATTAGCAGTAACATGCAACTTTGGGCTGATGTCAGTTGAATTTTAGGATATGTCCCTACATAGTCTTTCCCATTGGCATGCCCTCTTGCACAGAGTCAAATTTAATGTGATTCCCAGTCTCTTTAAAGTTCAAATTTGATTGCACAAGTGGTGGAGAAAAGGAAAACAATTTATTTTGGAGTGTTAAAAGTTCGTGCAGGCAAAATTATCTGGAATATTTGATGTTTTCTTGACATAAAAAGTCATCTGTCTTCCTGCTGCAGTGAAATCTGACTGTTGGATCTCATTTGTAAAGGTAAATTAAATCCCATGGCTCTTCAGGCCTAGATGCAATACGTCTTCCAGTGCTGTATCTTTACCTCATTACTTGCATATTAAAATTTTGAATAGTTACTGGTGATAAAATTGACAGCTCTGTTAATAGGTTGATAACAGTGCCTTAAACATAACTGCGTAGGAAATGGAGACACTTTACCTGCTGCTCCTTTATAGTCTCAGCCTGTCTCTCTATAGAAGAGTTCCTATTAATTTAGAAATATCAGTTCTTTTCTATCTTTGGGTAAAAGCTGCATTTTTGTCCTTTAAAACCTGAGTATGTGAGCTGCAGTTTAGAGGGGAGCAGTGTCATGTACTGCTTACAGTTTAAAAATGATAGACAGTAGGGGGGTATTTTTGCCCAATGATAAGTATTGTTTAAGCTCAGTACTGTTTTAAACTTGTAGAAATGGATGAAATGGGATACTGAAATATGTATTTCTGCTGTTGCTGTTTGGGAATCTTGGCATCCCGGCAATGAATTCTAATTTATGCAGCTGTGTGGTTATGTGTGTCTCAGCTTCCCAAGATACAGTAGCTAGTGTAGATGCTTGTGCATTGCAAAGTAAAAGCTGGCACTTGAAAGGATCTCTGGTGAGTGGGGTTGCTGGGTACATTGCTGCTGCTATTTTTATTTATGCTAACAAGACCATATTCTTCCTGCACTTCTTGACGTGATATGAGCAGGTTCTTGTAGCCTGGCTGGCTTCCAGCTCACCTATTTTTGTACAAAGTCTGCTAGAAACAAGACAAATCTGTTGCCGTTCTTGCCTGCTTATCTGCAGTTTCCAGACTTTTCTCTCTAGAAAGTGCCTGTTCAGTAGTAGCTCAGTGGCACTTGGTATTGTTTCTACAGCTTAAGGCTGTCATAACTTTGCTGATGGTTGCTTTAAAAACATTTGGTTTTACAGATCAATGATGAGTTTTCTTGCCTTTGTCATTTTTTTACCTGAATATAATAGACCCAGACTAGCAGAGCTAGTTTGGCCTATGGCCTCTTTTAACTTAACTTGCTGGCTGTTTGTTACTTCACATGTGGAGGCTGATAATCATGTATAACAAGTTGTCGTGGAAATGACTCAGAAGTACTTGCAGAGCGTGATGGTTATTGCCCTTAAATTCAACTGCGTGTATCTGGATACAAGCGTCCTGTGCTGCTGGCCCTCCTGCATTTATGCCTGGTAGTATAAAAGGCAAGCCCTATTTCTATCTCCTTAAAATAAATAAATTTCCTACTGCTTTCATGTTCTTCAGGCTGCCTTTTTCTGTTGCAGTAAGTGTTACAAAGTGTTAGCCATACTGTCTGGTAAGTGAATCATGCTCTCTTGTCACTTGACAAAATCAAAAGTTTTCCAAAAGGCTTTTGAGGCAGGTGTCGAAGTTTGTGTTCAAATACCCAGAAGATGGGGTCATCTTGTTTCTTGTACATGCAGTACCAGAAATGGTGGTAGTTTTTGTAGAGATTATTAGGTGCCAGAGTTCAGAAACTACTTGGCAGTGCTTTTCTTTCACACAGACCTTGTGAGACACATCATTAGATAATGTACAGCCTGACCTTCCGTGACATGTCCTTTTGATGAAGGTATGGCCTAAGATTTTCCTAACCAGAACACTAATCTTAGAGTCACCTAGCATGCTTCTCCTCTTAGATGTGGGTAAGACAGGGTTGGTGGCTACAACAAACATGACCTGCCATGCAGTACCAGTTTTGCACAGAGGGATGGGTTTGGTCATCAGTTTCTGAAAGCTGCTGAAGCATGGGTACTTCTTGGAAAATAAAAACATTTTTAAAACTACAGGGGCTTTTCACCTACAAGCCAGATTCTGCTGCTTTTATTGAAGAGGAAGTAGTGTTCAGAATCACAGGTTTTCTTAATCTGTTTTTTCTGCTTTTGCACTGATGGTAGACTTCCTTGGAGTTACAGCACTCTGCATTTTGGCTAAGAATTGCCACCTTACAAGAAAGATTAGGGTTTTTCTTTTTAATGGCAGATTTCATTAAAAAATGAAAACAAACTTGGTGCTAAGTAGTGTTTGTAAGGACTACCCCATGAATGTACTCTCCTACTTCAGACTCTAGCTTGAGATAACAAACCAGTTCTAGCTCCAGCTTTGTGGAAGCTGCTGTGTAGCCACCAGGCCTGTAAGAGAGATGCTGTTTTAAGGGCGAGTATGACAATAACATTTCAAAGAGGAGGCTGAAATAGAGTATGAAGCTCCTGTTACAGCACAAAAATTGCTGCTGCATCTTTTGACATGATTATGTCATGTTCACTTCAATGTATCACAGAATACTTACTTGTATTTCAGAACAGTACAGAAACAGAAAGATGGTATGGAAACTTAATGATGCGATGTGTAAACATAACTGGAATTTGTTAATTTGATTTTTACAGCTGGTGTTTGGAGATAGGGGAATTTTGCCAAATCCTACTTCAAAAAAAAGAAGAGTAAGGTTTTTCATTGTTACTAATTTCCCAGGATTATGCACTGTTGGTACTCAGCGTTCTGTGGAACATCAGTCAGATGTCCAGAATGGGAGGTGGGCAGAGTATTTTCCTCATTAGTTGACAGAATAATACTTTTGCCAAACACTTTCACAGAAGTGTGTTCAGAGATAAAGACCATGTAACTTCAGAAAAGCCTGGCACACTTTGAAGCAGCTTATAATTTTTTAAGACTTATCCAGTTATTTTTTTTCTTCAAGGATTCAATAGGCTTTTCTGGTTGAATGTTTCAGAATTTTTAAAGTAGAAGAAAATATAGACAACTCTGCTGTGACTCCTATCATTTTTGACTTGGGTTTTTGCCATGACAGGCACCCAACTCTTAGAACTCAAATTCATACTCATTTTAGCTTTGCTTTGCCTTTCTGCTGATGCTTATTTCTCCCTTCTTTTGCAAAGGTACAGTGCTTTAGGGCAAAAACCAAAAGCTGTGTAAGCTAGTCAGCAGTGAAAATGAACAATAAATCTTTGGCCTAGTTGTTTTTGAAGTGTCTGTGTCCCCAGGTTTTAAAATTACAATTTTTTCTTTCTTTCAGTAAGGCCAAATCTCTTAATCCCTTAAACGGCAGAGGGGTCTACAGCAGCCTTTACTACTAGCGAAAAGTGAAGGCAGGAGCTGTCAGGATCCATGAATCAATTACCAGCTGGGACTGGAAATTGTTACTGTGTTTCAGTTTAAGATGAGGATGCTTTGACCTGTGTGCTGCATCTCTGGGATCTCTCAGCAAGCCTGCAGATGACACAAAGCAGGAGTGGCTGGTAGGCCAGCTGGGGGCACTGCCACACCAGGGGAGCAGGACAGGCCCAGGAGAGGAAACAAGAGGAACCTCATGCAGCTCTACAAAGGGAATCACCCCAGGCACCAGTACAGGCTACATGGGAAGCAGCTGCCCAGAGAAGGACCTGGGGGACAAGCTGTCCGTGAGCCAGTAATGTGCCCCTATGGCAAAGGAGGCCACCAACCTTATGCCTTAATCTCGTTATAGGGTGCAGAGCTACTACATGGACGAGTTAAATATTAAGCACTGAAGCAGTGCACTTGAATTAGCTCATCCTTGTGGTGGACTGCACTAATTATCTCTACCCTCCCCTCTGCCTCGATTAGGAGGACTGGAATTCTTGCTTTCTCCTTCCCTTCTCTTCTACCTGAGCAGCAATGGGAAGAAACCTGGATTTGCTTTTGCAGAGCCAATGATGCCTTTCAGAGAAAGCCTTGAGACTTAGAAATCTTTGCTGCAATGCAGGGGATAGCTGTAAGCACAGCCAAGGCAATCTCTGTGGTAAAGACAGCAGGGTAAGATTCCTTCTAAGGGACTTGAGTACATGCTTAATAGTGATGATTGAGACTAATGAACTCTCACACCCGAGTTGCTCTCTACAAGTCCAAAGAGAGGCTCTTTCCTTAATGCTTGCGTGCACCTCTGAAGACCCCTATGGATCTGGTAAGAGATGTGCTTGGGGGAAGAAGTATCAGAAGCCTGAAAGGCAAATTTTCTGAACTACCTGTAAGTAGGAAAAAGTGTTTGAATTACATTTATTTCCTCACTAGCAAGGATAGCAGAGGGAAGCATTTGAAAGACTGAACAGCCATAACAAGTACATTTTGTCAGATCACTCACTTCGGCAGGTGGCTTTTGGCTAAAAGAACCCCAAAACCACAAGAAACCCAAGCAACCAACCAAAAAAAAAACCCAAACCAACACCTAAACTCTTTTGCATACTTAATTAGGATGAGCACAAGACCAAGAAGTTTGAGATCTGAGGCTGCTATGTGCTTGCTATAACATGGCATCTTTCAGAAACAGAAACAATAGCAAAAGTCATTAATAAAACCAGTTGTTCAATCAGTGACAGATGGCCAAAGCAGTTGTACAGCTAATGCCTTAACCCACATCAGACAAAATCTAAATATAAATTTTAAAAATGTAATGATAATGTAAGAATTAATTCCAGTACACGCATGCTTTTCTGTCCACATAAAGGCATTTTATTGAGGTATAAACTTCGCAGAAGATGAGGTAAAAATTTGCATAGGACTTACGCAAAATAACTTCACAATTAAAATTTAATTGGCATTAACTACTGTATGTGGAGGATAGATAATTCTTGCTTGTAAATTCTCCTCACTGCACAGCTCTGTTAATGCTAGTGGTAGGACCATGTAGTATAAGGTACAGCAGTTGTGGGTAATAATACCAGACTGAGAATGTTTTCATGCAAACATTGCAGCTTCTTTTCATCAGCTGTTTAAGGGATGACTGAGACAGACAATGCTTGCTGCAGCTTAAAGTAAGCTGGTCCAATTCAAGAAAAGGGATGCTAATGTTTTTGTAGCAATGACAGTGGGGTTGACTGAGTGTGGTTTTGTTGCTGGGGGATTACTGAGTTTTTTGCTTGTTTGTTTAAGAAAGCTTTTTTAAAGTCATTGGAATAAAAATCCTGTGGTTGTTAAAGTACTTTGAATTTGGCACTTGAGTTTTAAGTTGTCAGGCTTGTTAAGGCTAAAATGTGCAAGTCTTGGTAAAGATACATTCTTGTGTTATTAAACACGCCTCTTACATACTTACATGAAAATAACTTCATGCTCCATTTCCTCAACTTCAGATTTTAAGAAATTCTAGCAATGTATCTTTAGTATAGCCATTCAAGCTTGGAAAATAGTTTCACAGAAAGTTGCCTATGAAAAATTCAGTTACTATCTGACATGTTTTAACATTCCTTGCTGGTGAATGTCAATATTCTAAGACTAGGAACAATTCCTGCAAGACAGTAAGAATCACGGTATCATTGGAACTATACTATAAAATGTACACAAGCATATACAGAAAATTAACCAGAACAATATCAGTTGCCCATTGAAGTAAATTTTCTAAACCAATTCAAAAATATTATCAAAATACAAAACCAGCTTAAAAAAATAGCCTGAGGTAAAAGTTAAATGCACATAGCAATCTCTTCCTTAAAAAAATAGCTGTATTGAAATTCTAGGTACTTAGAAAGTTACTTATTATCAATAAAAACTTCTACTAACCATTGTAAAGAGTACTTCAACTAATACAAAACTATATAAACATTGAAAATGTACAATACTGTACTTCCATTTAAAAATACATACATAGTTATGACAATTCAAACCTTTACCATACACACAGTTAACTGGCTTTGGATTAGCTGCTACTGTTGTCCATGGAACAGCCAGCTAATTCTGTGTGCTGCTGACTTTCAGCTGTGCTAGGACATGGGACTCTACCATGCCCATTTGCCTGAGTACGTCGTTGGCTGTAAAACAAAATGTAGGCTTGAGCCTTGCATACTTCTTCCATAGTGCACATGTTGAGTTTTGAATCATTGCAGTGTACCCAAAATCCTACAATAAAGAAATACACACCAAAAAAAAAAAAAAATCATCAGGTCACTGACTTCCAGTAATTGCATTTTATTTAATAATTAATTAGCGTTCGGTCCCCTTTAATGAGTTGTGTACAAACAGTAAACCGTTTCAGTTGATCTGGTTTATTGGCCTCAATGGTTCAAAAGCCCAGCTTAGCTTCCTCAAATTTACAAGAGAGTTTATAGCTAGAACAAATTTAACAAGCCAATACAAAAACTGAACCGTTGGTCTACAGAGCTGCACTTCTCATTCCAGGCAGTTCAGCCACAAGTGATTCCCTTTTGCTTTTGAGAAAAGATGATCATTGTATCAGTTTAGAATTACCAACACCCCTTTCTCCCTCAGAGCTCATTTCCCACCTGGTTCCTACCTCCTTCGGAATTGTAGCAGTAGGCAGTGTAGTGCCCTGAGCCAAATCCTTTCCCATGATGCATTACCACAGCAGACAAGTCATAGATGAAGCAGTCAGGCAGGAGAGACTTGAGGGATTCCCTGCAGCAATAAGGCTCCATGTTTAGCATTTGATTAAAACTAACATGTACACCAATCTTCTCACGGTGATTGCGTCCTGACCACCTGCAAAGTTAAATCAAATCAAAACTTACGATGTTTTAAAAGAAAAAGCACAGCATTCTGAATTTTAAAGTAACATCTTCACTATTGTCTTGTGCACAAAATAAATGCTAGGGTTTTTTTTCTAGGCTTCCCCTTTCACTTCTTTATTTCAAGGCCTTTTAAATGTGTCTAAGGTACCTTCTGTTATCTTCTGAAATACCCATCTTAAGATCTGTGCAATGGTGAGTGGGAAATACTTCCCACTATTATACCTCTTATATTATTACTTCTCACATATTATACTACTATACATCTTTTGTATTTCTCATATATTCTATCTCATTTTCAGTTTCCTTTGTATGAGGGACAGACAGTATTGATGTGGGCCAAGAGCTCACAGAGATGAAGTGTCCACTTCTCTACTCGGAGGCTAAACGCATTTATGTATGTCGTTATAGGAAGGTTATCTGAGACTTCCACTGAACACAGTCCAGGTTTGTGCATTAGTGATTATGAGCATTTACTCTACCTTAAGATAGCACAGATTAATTTTTACCGATAGGGTTCACAGCAAGGTTAGTAGGTTTTGACCCAAAACAAGGATGAAATACTTCTGGTACTAAAGTATCAAGTATCTGAAATTCAAAAAGTTAATTCCGTACTTATAACATATCTTACTGATGTTTAAATTGAACAAGACAAAGAAGTTTCCAGTAGCCATTTCTCATCATACTAGTAAAGGGAAATGAAACTGATGCTGAAAAACATTGATCCTAAGCAATGGCAGAGCAAGACTGAATTTGTCTGTTTGCAACACTTTTTGTTGTGGTTCTACTTACCTAAACCGTTTAAGGTGTAATCTGAGAACCTGAGGTAGTCGACACACCATAAGCTGCTTCTGCGCTTCTGTGAGTATAACTGGTTTAGAAGAAAACTTCCTTCGTTTTGCTGAGGTTAAACACACAGTTACACAATACAAATCTTGGTAACAGCCTTGTATTTCAGTCTAAGATTTATCCACAGAATTTGTGTGGACCTAAATATCTATGGTATGTGCCTCCTTAAAAAGGATACGCTCTGAAAGCCATTTTGCAAGGATTATTTTATGATGCAAGTAGAAAATACTTGTGGTCACTTACACTACTCGTCTTAATTTTAAAAGGTGACGGCTTCTTCAGCTGGGAGTATTAGAAACCCCATTAGTGTGTCATGAGACTGTATCTAAAGAAGCCTCACACTTCAAAACATCTTTTGAACAATTTAATCTTCTAGGGGGACAAGTAACAGCTGTCAAATGACCACATCAGGACATAAAAAGAAGGTCTTTGTTTGCAACATACTTTTAAGACTTCTATACTTGAACTGTCAGTTTATATTTTACACAGAGGACATATGCATGAGTACATACTGCCTTTACTCACTGTTGCACTGATCACATGCATATATCTTTCCTTCCAAAGCTTCGGTTTCTGTAAACTTTGCCAGCATTTCTGTCAGCAGACACGGATATTGAGACGACATCTCCTTGCCATTGCAGTGATACCTCTCGGGAAACTCCAGGGACAGGTCCCAGAAAGGTTCTATGGTATTTGATTTATTATCACAGGCAAGACATGTAACCTGTAAAAAAGATATTTCACCAGTTGCTTACACTCAAAAATTTATGTTGCTAAAAGTGTACCATAATATAGCTCTAAAAATAAAAATCTTTTTCCTAGAGATAAACAAGGGTAACCAAAGAAAAGATAAAGTCATCTAACAAAACAAATGATACACTTAATTTATTTTCTCTGAAGCAGCATGTCCAAAACTTATCACAAACAAGCGTTCTTATGTTTTACTGAGAAACAAAAACAGTGTCAAAATGTTCTGTCTGTGCCTGTCCAAAAGAAAGCAGCTGGTGAAGTCTCAGGAGTCTTTTCTCCAAAACGAAAATTTACATGAGAAATTATAATTTAGGTTAATTTAAAAATAAATAAAAATAAATTAAAAACACACACACACAAAAAAAGAAAACCAAAAAAAGAAAAAAAAAAAGGAACAGCTGGGGATTTTAAAGTCATATCCTTCTTACTTTGTAAGTCTTCCAGGGAAGCCTGGATTAGGAAGCACACTTCTTCAAAGAAAAATTAACAGGTAAAAATAATTTATTTCTTCTTTCAGTAAGTGGATCCATCGTCACACTAGGGAAACGACAAGCAGTAAGACAACATAAATAAAATGTCAAGAAGTGAAGTGAGTCAACCTGGAAAATGCAGATACTATACCAGGGGACAATTAATTTATTATAACATTCAATACTTAGGAAAGTAAGTTAAAAGCAGTATCTCTTCTAAGCTGGAAAGAACACATTAGGTGTTGCATGCTTCCTTTTTGGAAAATACCACAAGTTGTTTGGAACAATTAAGACATAGTAATATAGGAATGAAAATTCATGTGACATCCAAAGATGGCTATTTCGTAGGCACCCATTTATGCTGCTGCTGTTCTACATAAATTCAATGTAGTTCCCTTCAGTTTGGTTAGTAAGCCTAACCCAAGTGTGAAAATATATCCAGTTTTATTCAGAAACTCCTTTGTTTTTCTCTGAAGGTTTGCTGTTAGGTAATTACTCATCCTGCTTTGTTATTTCATGGTCATTTATATAAGGACTGATCTGTCACCTCATGGTACCTTCTTCCTAGGTGTTCTTGTGAGTTACTGCACTCCTTAGCTGCAACAGCTTGTACCCAATCTCTGCATTAGCCACCTAGTGCACATGTGGATTTGTGTCCCAGCATGAACGTTTAGCAGGGCAGTTAGGAAAGCTGTTAACTGCTTTAAGTTCTAAGATGAAAATGCCACTGGCCTTGGTTCTCAGAAAACAAAACTTCAGACTTACATGGCAGAAAAGAGGAGATTCTTCTGCTTTAATTTACACTGACAGGAGCGTCTTTTCTAAGTGCTAACATCTGGCAACATTTTAAAGCCACAAATTATCAGTAACTCAGAGCTGAAATCTAGACATGGGAGACAAAATTGTATGTTTGGCCACAGTTCAACCATGCTCCAGCTTTAACCCAGAATGACTAATAGATTTCTGCTGTACAAATTTTGTTGGGCCAGAAGTCTATTTAATTGATGAGTTACTTAAGAATTTGTTGTGCATGAATGCACATTTAAGATTAATGAGCTCAGGATGAAGACACACATGAACTCAATACAGATAATTTTAACAAATTCTGATGTTTTAAATTTAGTGTTTTATGTTAATAATCTAGGTTAAGATCTTCTTTCCCAACTAGTCAATGAGTACTATCCCAGAGAAAAAAAAAATTAATAACAGACCCAGCTTCCAATTTTTGCCAGTCAAAAAACCTGAAAAAGATAAACAGATGCAATAAAGCCGCTTCTCATCTCATCATGCAACTGTGAGCAAAACCGATTTGTGGGAACAAAAGCCTGTACTGATATACAGCTGCACTGATTTCTTCAAATCCCAGCCAGTCCTCACGGTGACACTGCAGCAGAGTTAAAGTCTGGGACTGATGCAGTTCCAACAACCCAGTAACCCGAGGCACCCAGGCAAGTGCGTGCCCAAGCCCATCAGCCGCTGCGCGCTCACTGCTCCTGGACACGGCGGGAGAGCACAGCTAAGCACGGCTGCAATGAGGGTTCAAGGATTTTTCTGACCCTGGCCTGAGCTTACCAAGTGGATTACTCAAAAAGCAGGAGGATTCCTAGCCTTCTGGGGAATCCATCTGCATTGGCCTGTCCATTGGCCCTGGCTTCACATTCCCATCACTCTTCTTTCTGTCCCAAATGGGACTCCTTTATCTCACACTCCATTATCATCCACACAGTGCAACCCAGATTTTCTTTTTTCTTTTTTCATGAGAGACGCAGAAGTTGTTAAAACTGTTCAAAAATTGGTTGAATGAGATGAAATTTTATAAAACACAAAACAAAAAGAACCTCAAACATGAACTCAAAGGGCAAAAACTTTATGCATTTGTCCAGTGTAACTTTGCATAGAATAAATATGCACCACAGTAATAGGGAAGTGAGTCTACTCTAGCAATCTGGTTAGTGATGTCTGTCTTTATGATAACACTTTATAAATTCAGAGTTTGACTTCACCTTCCCATTACAATCCATAGTTGCTATTATAGGAAGCTTTGATGCTGTCGTTTATAACAAAGCTACATGAGAAGCTCACATTAGAGCGAAGTAAATTACAGATTTTAGCTAGTCTGAAATCTCTACCTTATGTTCTGCCCTGACCACCCTCTCATGCCTTGAAACATGGGTACTAAATACAATTGTTTGGTTAAAGCTTAGTATTCAATCGTGGGCCAAAGGCCAGACTGAAAAGAGCTGGATCAAATTGCTTGATTCAAGCTAAGCATGGAGGCTACTCAGACCAGCATCACTGAGGCCACAATAACTTGATGGACAGCCACTGCCCTGGACGGCATTCAGTGTACAGGCAGCCAAAGAAAATAGTTAACATATTGCTGCAGAAAAAGCCAACTCCATCATCAACTGTTTTGCCTATGTTCCCTGCACTTGCATGGAAGAAGGAAAACTCTTACCACCTCTGCCCCAATTCTTTTTTTTTCTTTATTGTTTTTAAGAAGAGTAAAATAGTCAATCCCAATTTTGTGCTTTCACTAGATGAGACATATATATAATGATTAGTAACTGATTTTTTCCACAGGAAAGTAATTGAAGTTGAAGGGGACCTCTAGAATAGAGCTAGCTAGAATGCAGAATTCATATGACAGCATAAAAAAAACTAACTGAACTTTGTAGTGATAAGCATACAGCATCACCAAAATTATCTTTATCTATTTAGCAGAGCAACATAAAGCACAACCACAGCAAACTGTGGTGTGTGATTCAATGGCCTTTTAGAGATTAATTTTAAAAGTTACTTTCGTCTAGTTGGAAAGCAACTTGACAATCATTTTGTGGCTCAGGCTAAACATAAAAGCACAAAGACTAACACCAAAATATAGAAATCAAAATACAGTACATCAGCTGGTTTCAGTGCAAATCCTCCCATCACCAACCCGAAATTCTCATCTTTTTAACAGTCTGTTCAGTGGGAGACCTAATACCCAGCACTACACAGATCACCCTCAGCATTCTCCCCCGAACTCACAGCATATTTCCCAAAACAGAAGGCTTTCAAACAACTCAAAAATTGCACATTTTGCCTTTTCTCAGACAATCTGTCCTGAAATATAGTTTAAGAGCAGTTTACATACTACACTGGTTAGAACCTACTTCCCTCTCTGAGGCTTGGCATATTTGTTTCTCTGATCACTTCATGCTGTTATTCTGCCATGCTGAGCAGGAGCAGAGAGAAGCATTTTGCTCAGATTCCATGTTAAAAATGATCAGGAAGTAATCAAACTGCTTAGGATGTTTTAAGCATGCCTAGAGGTAACAAAAGCTCGTTCTTACTAGGCATTGCTATAAAAAAATATTGGAGGCAATTTTTCTGAACTCTGAGAAGTTTGCAGATGACACAAAGCAGGAGTGGCTGGTAGGCCAGGTGGGGGCACTGCCACCCAGTGGGTGTGGGACAGGCCTGGGAAATGGGACAACAGGAACCTCATGCAGCTCTGCAAGAGGAAACACCATGTCCTGCTCCTGGGCAGGAATCACCCAGGCACCAGTAAAGGCTGGGTGGGAAGAGAAGGACCTGGGGGGCCTAGCTGCCCATGAGCCAACAACATGCCCTTATGGCAAAGCAGATAAGGGCGCTGCATTTGGCAGAGCACAACCAGCGGGTCCCAGCAGGTGATCCCTCCCCTTCCCTCAGCCCCCACACAGCTGAAGTGCTGGGCCCAGCGCTCAGAAAAAAAGGAGACACAGATATGCTGGATTGAGTCCACCGAAGGGCCAGGAAGATGATGAACAGCCTTGGACATATCCGACCTATGAGGAAAAAAGGCTGAGAGAGCTGGGATTGTTCAGCCTGGAGACAGAAGTTCAAGATGAATTTTATCCCTGTACAAGAATTTCTGCTCGTGTAATTTCTGAGTACATGTGGCACACAATAAAATCTGTTACTTCAATTTTCTGGATTTTTAGAATTTACCTGTACCATTCCTTGCTTCATACGGACAAAGTTTGAAATAAAGATACTTTAAAAATTGTTGCATGCTGTGCTATTTAGTTGGTACCATTTAAAAAAAACACAAGCCAAAGCAACTCTTGAGAGAGAAAACAGCTAACATGCTCGAGCTCTTGAAGTGTACTTTAAAGATCTGCGAACCAGTGTGGGTCAGTTTACCACTGCCACATGAGTTCACAGTGCAGCAGTTTCTCCTTTCCCACTGAAGGACTGAGGGCAGGAGACAGTAAGTACCTTCCATGAGAATACCAGCACTGAGGGATTGAAAAACAACTAGTATTTTAATAGACATATTGGCATCTGCTCAGAGTTCCAATGGTTTGAGAGGTACAAGCCACTTTCTCCAGACAATCACTGCAGGAAGACTAGCATGTGAAAAGACAGAACAGAAGGGGAGGATTTTGTAACTATAAAGCAGATCTTAACTTCTCTTAGATGTACTGGCATGGAAGTTTCACAGTCTGTACTGCAAAGTAAAAAGCTGAAATCCTAAAAGGGATACTAGAATAAATACAAAATAAAACAGAGGCAATTTGTTCATGCTGTTCCTGGAGTTACCGATTACCTAGACTACTACTCCATAAAATAGTAAAATATTTCAAGCAGCAGAAGAAGAAAACCTACTTTAAATCAGCTAAGAACATAGCAACACAAAAACAAGTACCTCATATAAAACGTGCAACTGTTTTGACATCATCCAAAGCTTTTTCTAGTTATCAAAAAGTAATCTGCATAAGATTCTCACTCAATTCTTTGCTTTCTTAATCTTAAATCCTAAATTCAGTTAGTGCTGAACCAGGCAGCACTTTAATAGCAACTGACTGATGGCTAACTCAGGATCAGAACTTCCCTTTGAGTTAAATTAGAACTAGAAGAAGGGGAAAAATGTCTCACTGCACATGTGAAAGTAATGCGATACCTAAGTAAACACACAGCTTATCAGCACTGTAAGGGATCCTCTGTGCACTTTATCAAGAGTAGTTCATGGTGTTACTGAGGTTTGAAGGTCAGAAGATTGACTTCACAGCACTTGAATATCTCACAGAATCAAGTATCTCAAATTTATATTTTCTGTACAAAGGGCCACTAAGTACAGTAACATTTTAGGGGTTCTAAAATGGAAGGCAACTGCACACAGAAACACACTTCTCAATTCCCCATTTTCAATGAAGTAAGATGTAACTTATGAAATACTCTAGACTAAAATCCCACCCTATTTTTAATGAGTGCAGCTGGGAACGACTCCAACTGTCTTCTAGAGAGAAACTGTAATACTGTCACAGTATTACATATCATTTTATTACTATATTTATCACAGTATTACTTTATCTTGTAGGTACATAAAGTCAAGCCTATAAGGACTAAACGTACACTCCTTGCTTTTAAGAGCAAACGCTGTCAAAAATACAATGACATAGCAAGAAGTTTGGGGTTTTTTTTCAGCCCTGCGTGGGTGCTTTTCTTGCCTTTTTTGTTAACTTCATTAAAGCAGTTCTGACAAACACCTAGTAAAATCATGATGTAGGAATCTTGCTGAGGAAAAGAAAATAATTGCCTAACAGAGTTTTTAAAGTTCATCCTTCCATGTGCAAACACCAGAGACTAAATCGTAAAATACATTCAAGTAATTTTAATAAGGAAGAAATGTAAATCTTACAGGCTTACCTTTTAATATTTATCATGTTCAAAACCACAAGTGAAGACTAAACTAAAACAAAGGAGTGGCAGAAGACAAAGGGAACGTTGGGACAGATAAAGTGCTGGACAGTCTGTGGGAACTGCCTAATGAGCCAGGGAGAAATCACTACAGATAACAGCCTCAATACTCTTTTCCTTGTTCTTCTCACTTCAGGCATTCTTGAGTTCATCAAGGCTGTATTTTGCACACAGACATAAAGCAGCTGCAGTTAGAGCTGTGTGTTGTAATCACAGAAGTCACAGGATACCTCAGAACGGTTTAACTCCCTTTCAGTTTTACTCAATAGTGTGGAAGTGAGGGGTTTTTTGTTTTGGTTTTGGGTTTGTTTGTTTCTTTTAGTTTACTCAATAGTGAATTCTCAGTACTCCCTCCTGGTCTCAGGAAGGTGGGAGTTTTCTAGTCACAAACCTCTTCACATAAAGCTAAAAAAATGTGAAAGAAGTCATTATTACTGAAATGACGCTGGGTCTTTAGAGTCTTGAAAATTCTTACTAAAGCAATGAATCCTGTAAGAAGGTTTGGAAAGTAAGCAAACCTTGGCAGTATTCCTAAACAATTACTTCATTTTGCTACGAAAATTGCTATTTTGGAGAGGAATGGGATTTTCAAACAAAAAAACTTTAATGACATAATACACTAGACACTTCCAGCTGTGCAGCACTGATACAAGATATGTACTACCCAAGGAAAGGAAGTATGCCAACAGAAGTGCTCGTACAGTGGGCCAGACAGAAGGTAGCTGGTGATCCGGTCTTATTGACAGATCTAACAGATTCCAGCAGCTTCACAAAATTAGGATGACTGAAGGATGACATATGCTGCAAACAACCCTGTTACCTTACTATGAAGTTTACAGGTATAGTAGCAGTAAACAATCCTTAGTCAAAAAGCACTTGGATTTCTAGCTTAACATATTAAAACATTAAACAATCAATCAGATAGTCAGAATACCAGCAACAAACATTTTGTGTTAAACCTTTTCTTTACACACAATATTCATCAAATGCTTGTGCACTCCCTCAATAACATATTCATGTATACTACAGACCCATATTCCAGGGAGCCAGGAATTTCCCAACTTCTGTTCTGCTGCAATGTGGTTAGTTTTTAGATTAGTTCAACAGAAACAAGCATTTGTTTGTTCAGTCAGTGCTCAGACATTTGTACACACACACTGTTGGGATATGCATAACAGTAAGTGAACACACTGAGATAGTTAACACGGAGCTGAGAAGTAGGAAAGAAAAAAAAAGGGAGAGTAGTCATGCAGAAAGAAGGAAAACCACCATTGCCTCCACCCCACAAATTTGGTTCCCGTGTTGACAGAGCCTTCTGTATCTTTGTGTTGTAATAGAAAAGAAGTATTAGTATTTCTGTACATAAAATCATGACATGCAATTACTCACTGGTAATCAATCTCAAACTCAAGCTATTTAGTGAAGTAATATCCTATTTGACATCCATTACATAATCAGTTTCCACTTACACGACATTAACACCTTCCTTAACACCTTTTATCTAGTATCACTATAGTGATAAGCCAGATACTTAAAATCGTGATTTTTTTTTTCCTCCAAATGAGTTGGCGCTTAACAGCAACTATGAGTATTTCTTACTAGGTGGAAAGGTGCATTTTAAAATAACAAGTTTAAGACTTTTATGATTATCAGGTGTACTGGGTTTGCATGGCCTGGTTTTTGGTTGGAGGGGCTACAGGAGTGGTTTCTATCGATATGATCTTTCTTCTGAAACTGTGTAATACATCCTCACTGCCCCCCCTCAGTAGTTATAAATGTACAAACCTTTGAAGTATGTCCATCCCTGACAAGTGTAAATCCAGAACTACAAATCATTAAACCTCTTAAAAAAGTAATCATAAAACATACCTGACTTAATAGCTGTCCATGAAAAATGTTGTTAACCACACTCAAAACCTGCTTTATAAGTTTTCTTTGAGAAGCAGGGATGAGAGCTGGGTATCTGGTCCCTGTAGTCTCCAGTTCCTGCTGTACTTTATCCAAAAGTTCACAGAGAAATTCCTGAGCATCTTGTTGGGCATATCCTCTGAAGGCTGGAATTAGTCTCCACACAGAATGAAGCATGGCAAAAGGAGACACCAGTGCCCATTTGCCAGACCACATAACCTGGAACAGAGTATGCAACTCATGACAGAGAGAAATATGCTTTGAACTGGGCTCCCTGGGCTGAATGAGTTCCATACTTTTTGATGCTCCTCCACTTAATCCAGAGGATAAACTAGGCCGCCTCACAGAATATGATCCCTTTACTTTCTCTTGGTTCTCATTCATGTGTAATGTCGAGGCAGCTGTTGACAGGTGTTTAGATGAAGATCGTGTTTTACCATTGGTTGCTGTTGCCAGCAGTTCCTGAGTTTGGTTGAGATCAAGCTTTAAAAAGCATTCTCGAAAAATAAGTAAGTGACTTAATACCTGTAGGACAGAATTCATATAGCATGTGTTTCCCAGGTTTCTTAGTCCTGTTACTCCAGGAGTCACTGTGGGCCTTCGTTTAATTGGAGAGTCACTTATTTTTTTCAATCTCAGTTCATCTGAGGTATATGTTTCTTTCAGCTCTGCTACAGATTTCATGTTCTGTGGTGTTTTTTGAGGGCAGGGTTCTGTTTTTGAGGACATTCTAATCTGATTTTGTAAACGACTGCTCTTTCTCGGAGGCATCTTTTCCATCTCTGCTTTCAATTCTCGCTTGCGTTCTTGTCTTCTCTTCCTAGCTTTGTCCCTTTTTTCCTCTGCTTCTTGACGTCTTTCTTCTTCCAAAATCCTTTTTCCAGCAGGCGTCAACTCAAGCCACGATCTGAATACTTTGCCAAGGACCGCACGCCGTCGGTGCCAGAGAGCTGTGAACATCCGATCTTCATTCCGAAGCATGGCTTGGGCACCACCATGTGAAAGGTAGGAATCATCACTTGTACCCATAGAACGCAAAGTCCTCCCACTTCGAGTAGTGCACTCATAGTTTTGACTCTTGATTGCACTTAATGTACTCCGCAACAGTTTTAAATCACCAGTTGCGTTATCATTGAGAACATAATCGTCACAGAGATAACAGAAAACATACAGCTCATTTACTTCCAATGCCACAGGGTGACTGCTCTCCTGAAAGTGCTTTAGTGCATGTTCCTCGATGTATCTTCCACATGCCACATGTGAGCAGCTGAGGCACGCCCACACAGATTCCGTAGTATTGCAGTCCATACAATGCCATTTCTGAGGATTGAGAATGGAGTGATCTTGGGCCAGTCGCAGACGTCCTACATGCTTACACTTATCCATTGTTAGAACTCAAATTGCAGAGATATGCTGGCAAAATACATCATCCAAACTGTTTTCCGTCCATGATATTTCAATCTGCAACTAAGAAAAAGAAAAAGGTAAGTAAGTAAGTTATAGTTCATTAATACTCAGTTGTATCCCTTTTACAGGAGTCAGTGTACCAAATTAATACTTGAGGTTAAGACCACAATCATCATCCAAGTAAGTGCCACCAAACACACAAAGGCAGTCAGTCATGTGGAGCCACACTCAACACCTTCAACACCAGTTGCACCTTCAGACTAAACTGCCTGCATACCACTGTTTATAAGCCCTGTATAAACTGTTTGTTGCTCAGGACTGAAGCATACTAGCTGCACTTTAGACCTGGGTTTTTTTTATTTTTCATTAAAGACCAGTGATTTTGTTAAAAGATGCTGTTAAAGAGTTCAGATACAAACACAGTTTAAAGTGAGAAAGGTTGCTCAGAGATGCTGTGGATGCCCCCATCCCTGGAAGTGTTCAGGCCAGGTGGGATTGGACTTTAAGCAACTGGGTCTAATGGGAGGTGTCCCTGTGCACAGCAGGGGACTGGACTACAGGATCTTTATGATCTCTTCCAACTCAAACCATTCTGTGATTCCAAAATCCTCCTATAAATTCTATCCTCTATGCATACAGGTGCAGAAGTGCAACGTTCACTTAAATTTCTTATGTTTACACAGCACCAACAGTTCAGACAAATGAGGCTTTATACAACTCAAACCCTTAAGCCACACCTTTAATTAAATCACTGCCCCTCTGTGCTCAGTACGCCCCATTATACGATTTCTACATTAATGCATCTTAAATATCTACATTTTAACACGTCATGTTAACAACTCTGAAAGAGTAACTTGGCAAAGGAGAACTTGATTTCTTAAGACAGAAATACCAGGACGTATCTACATGAGTTACTGCAAACTTTATCAAAACCTGTATTTTGAACCAACTCTTCTAATCCAGGTCTTCAAAAGATCATTTAAAAATCTGGCTAGCACTGGCTTATAGCCATTATTAAATTTGTATGGTTGGATTTATTTGTTCAAAGCTGTTTTTGCTTCCTCCTGTAAGGTACATTTATCCAAAACAGACAGTCTCTGATTAGCAAAAAATTAAAGAGACAATGATTCATTCTTGTTTTTACCATTTTCTTTGACTATCTCGCTTAGATATATCATCTAGAGATAAATGATGATGACGCTGTGATGTGTCAGAAAACTATTACATTCGATCTGGGGCATTTGTGCCCACCATGTCACTGACCAGAAGGGCCAAAGAGGACACAGCACCAATATCATTCTGCACCGTGCTTGCCAGACGGAACAATTAATTCACCTGAAGAGTTCAAGGCTTTGTCAAATATCCAGACTATGCCAAGTGAGATGAGTTTGCCATTACAAATGCATGCTCTAGACCTGGCATAGGCTGTATAATATCAAGGTCCTGGATTGTATGCTCTACAGGTAAATAAACCATACTACAAAAGTACTGAGTGACTTACACAGCTCTGGATAGAGCCCAAAAAACTATATTCCAGCTATTATCCTTAAATATGCTAATATTTATCAATTTCTACAGTTCTAAAACACACAAGAATAGGTTACTCAATATAGAACAGATACTTAGTGTAAAATAAGCATTAGATAGAGGGAATCCTAATGTGCAATGACATGACACCAAGAAGGAAGGGAAACAGGTAAAAAGTAGAAGCTGGCTAGAAAAGGAGTTCTAATTTTCATCCAGTACTTCGAAAAAAACTATCATTAAAAAATTCAACAAAAATGGCTTTTTTTGCTTAATTGGCCTGTAGCTAGTGCCTTTTAAAATGTTAAAATCCGGATACAAAAGTAAGAGCTGTAAGAACTCTCTAAGCACACCATCAGCATCCAGCATTGCATATGTTGTATAGAATTTATTCTGTAATGAAGAAAAGCATGAACCAGCTGTAGAGAAACTAAAAAAGTGTACACTGTTTTACATGCCCATATTAATCTCTCTCATTCATTCTGACTTACAAGTTTGTCTCCAGTCCATACTCACTGCATCAAAGAATTTCAGGCACCATGACCTCTGGGTACCCATTCACAGCTCCCAGATCAAGCACTAGCCATAGCGTATTAGGGGAGGTCGAGATCTCTTGTGTGCTATGGTCAACAGATCACAAAAGTAAATGGCTTGCTTAACTTTTTCATCTTGCTTGCACCCACAACATTCATTCCTTCTATAAGGCAATCTATCAGTAGGCTGCCAATTAGATTCTTTTACAAACAGTTGTGCATAGAAGCTTGCTTTTTATATTGTCTTTATAAATAAGACCGTTAGCATTATCTCATATCTTCTAGTCTGACAACCTCTGTTCCCCAACGAAGTGGAACTTTTGTGACAATGATAAAGTTCAGGACAGTAATACCTATGTCAAGTGTGCTGCAATAATTAAATATGTACAGGGAATTTTAAGTGGCAAGACTCATCTCCGTGTTTTTGGGCTAACATAAATAGATTATACTGCATAACATATTAGTAACAGTCCTTTCCAGCAGACCAGAAAAGAACACTAAACCCTGCCTTCCTACAGGGTTGTCACATGCAGCAATGCTGTCAGTCAGAGGAATCTCACAGGTCAATGCTTTCTGGATTTCTTAAAGTAACTGTGTAAACCCTGTGACTTATTTTTCCTTCCTTTTAATATTATATGGCCAGAATTTTTTTTTCGCACTTCTAAAAACATTCTCAAGACTTACATGTAGTCTTCTCAAGTCTCTCATGCTTACATGCCTCAGTGTAAGCAGATACTAGACCGAGGACAAAAGCAGTCCACTGATTTCAGGACGACCATTGTGTAAATCAGGACTGCACAATCAAGCCCTTCATGAAAAAACAACACAATTCTACGAAAGAGCAAGATCAGCACCTTGAAGGGAAAAACCTAAAGCCCCAGCTCCCCCACCAGCAACCAAGCCAGCATGACATTTTTCCACCTACGTAGATGTGTGGAGAAAGGAGACAGGGTGGAAGGGGGAGGGGGAGGAAATATCTTAGAGAAGTCTTTCTTTGAAAAAAACGCGAAGAAATCAAAACATGGTTGGGTCAAAAAGACACAAATATCTGAAAAGACTGCAAAAAAGCTTAGAGTACAAAAGTGAGACTAAGAAAACTTCAGATGAATGTCAAGCAGCACACTGAAATCATCAATGTTTGAAGTACTGAGATTGCATCCACTCACAACGTTTAAAAACTGTACCTTAGTACCAAAACTTGGAAAAAGATCTCAAAGTAAAAATAGAAGTGACAGATAATGGCAGAAGAAACAGGAAAAATACTGTATACTCATTCCCACACCAACTAGAAAACTGCAGCTGGAGCAAAATAGTACAAGCTAATACTTCAACGTTAAAATTCCCTAAAGGAAGTTATTCAGCACTAGTTTCTGCATTCTTCTCTCCTGAGGTTCAGTTCTGTGCACACACACAAAGAAACTTTGAATTAGTTGACCAGCACTTCAGAGATCAAGCCCCCCCCCCCGTGTTCTTACCACAGACCTGAGCTGAAGTAGTAAGCAAAGTAACAACTACTAGCATACAGAATAGTACTATTGAAAGCATTAAGTTTTCTGGCAACAGAGAGATACACAGAAGTCTTTTCTTGCACCAAAGTTGCACAAGCTAGAAACAAAGATATATGGAAAAGGATTATTTTATTGTACCATATTTCAGCCTTACTGACATGCTTGTTCCTTTTGTTCCACTCAAGAATGGCTGGCAAAATGTACATTTTCGGGTAATCCATGAGCTGAAAAAGTACTTGATGCCAAAACCAACTTAGGAGTTCTGTAAAATTAACGGTTTTCTTCCATTTGTGTTCCATGCAAACAAGAATTTAAGATTTTAAGAATTTAAGGTTCATTTTCACAGCAGATAAATTTATAAAATGTAACTAGAAATATAAACAAAAGTATGTATTTTTCCCTTAGTCACTATTTGTGTAATTAATTGCTTGGCACATAAATGAGAACTCTCAAGCATTATACTAGAAATGCAGTACATAGTTTTACGATTCTATATACGTGTGTGTGCTCTTGTGCCCCATTTATATTCTGGCTTTTAAATCAGCTGACCGTTTAGCAACCAATTTTCACCACATTCAGAGTACCTGTTGAATGTCTGGAAACATATGAATCATGGGTACTTAAACAACTGAAAGTTTTAGATAACAAGTACACTAACTAGAACGCAGATGTACTGCTTTTTAAAACCACTTTTCTTTAAGAAAACAACTCAACGAAACACTGATGTGCAAAACTTCCAGCTGCAGTACAGTCCTGCAGACGTAACAGTTTAGACTTGAAATCAAAGCAGCACTTCAAAAAGAAATATTGTGAATTATTTCCGATTTCTAACAGAACAGCCTTTGACAAGAAACCCCCCAGCCTCCTCTCTTTGGAGCGGTGCAGATCGCCATTTAACTTTTTTTGCTCTATTTTTTTTACCAGCTAAGGAATGTACATCCAGTGTGCTGCCCAGAAGTGGCCATTTACCCCAGGACACCACAGGCTGCGATACAGCTTTACATTCGGTATCTACTACTGCAAATAATCACGCATTTCCTGCAGCGGGAGACACCAGGATAAACAAACAATACAGACTGAAGCACTTTCACACAAGCACGAAAAGCACAGCGTTTCTTACTGGTCTGAATTTACACTTGACAGTTCTTGCCGTTTAGAAAAACGAGCATCTCCGAGTGCCCTGACAGCTCCTGCTCTGACAGCCTCCGCACGCACAGCCAGCCCGGCTAAGCCGGCCCGGGGCTCGGAGCCGCTCCCGTACACGCTCCGGCCCTTCCCGCGGCACCGCGACATGGCGCGACTTCGCCGCCGGCCGCAACAGGCAGCAGCCGCGAGCGGGGCCCCGCTCACCGCCACCCTCCGCTCCTCCCCGCGCTGTCCCTCACCTCCACGTCCTCCCGGCCCCTCCGGGACGTGGAAGGGAGCGGGCCCCACGCAGAGTTCCCCCGCCACACACCGAGCGCGAAGGGAAGGCGGCAGAACCCCTGCTGCTCGGCGGGGGAGGCCAGTCCCGGGGTCCCGCTCCGCCGGCGGCTCTCCCGACCCCACGCCGTGCCCGAATCGCCCCAGCGGCAACGAGAGCCGCCTCCTC
>VZRL01005054.1:286788-309146 GCA_013397895.1 Origma solitaria
GGTTCCCGAGGAGCCGCCGCTGCCTCGGCCCGGGCCCGCGGGGCACCTGCTTGCCCTGAGCTGGGTCTGTGCCCGGACGGGAAGAAGCGGCGTCTTGGGCCCCCCAGGAGTGGGTGTCCAGATTTGCTTCCTACATTTTCACCCGTGATTTGTCATCGGTGGCGTGCGCCTTGTCCGAGCACAGTGGGAGCTCTGTGGGCTGTGTGGGCTGAGCACTGCCCCAGGCCTTGCCCTGTGGCTCTCCCAGCCCGCCGGTACCGCCAGGAGCCATCCCTGGCCTGGGCCCTGCCTGGTTGTGACAGTCACACACCGTACCGGGGATCTCAGCCCATGAAACTCCTTCATATCGTATCTCTCTCTGCGTGTTGTTTGTGGAAACTTCTGCAAGGCAGCGCACGTGATCAAAAACCCCAGTCTCTTATCAGGCCCCTGTTACCCATCTATTGAGTACTTTTTCAGTCTCAGGTTTCATTACAGGAACTTAAACAGGCAAAAGACTTCTAAACTCACGTCCTGCAGATGTCCTGTTTTGTAAATTTGACGTATCTTAACACTCATACTTCTAGAAATAAAGTTTCTGAAGTGCAGCCAGCTGTTTTTAGGTGCTCTCCAGTTCTGCCAGGGCTGAATTGTTTTACACTTATGCATGCCTTCCGCTCTGCCCGGTGTTCAGGCAGGCTGCATTTGGGACAAGAGGAAACTGGTGAAAACCCCCTCCTGACTGAGCAGCATCACTTCTTGCATCCATGCTGAAGCAGGTTGGCTTGTGGTTTAAGTGAACCTGCTCAGAAAGTCAGTGTGCGGTGCTGCTGGCCATTGCAGAATGTGGTGTTGTGTGTGTGTTGCTGCTCAGTCACAATAAACAAGTAGTGCTTTGATGCAGCGTGGGAGCATTTCAGATCCCCCCCCTTGTTTTGGATCTGCTATGCATCCGTTATGATGTTTTCATGACACCATCAAAATCTCACACATCTGTTTCTGTGTTTCTAGTTGTGTCATCATAGAAAATGTGTTTCAGTTTAAAAGTTGAAATCTATAGGCCCTGGTTGCCTCAATTCTCCTCCGTAGCGCATTCCTATTCTTTCTGTTTCTAATGAGACTACTGAGACGGTGTTAGCAGGATGTGGCCAAGAGTCACAATTCCATTTGTCTGCAGAGTCACTTTATCATGGTGCTTTCAGAAGCTCATAAAAAATGTATGCAGATAAAGTAAACTCACCAGGCTTCAAATGTGTTTCGAACTTTTAACTTTGAAGTGAGAAATACTGTTGCCTAATCAAAATATTTATGGAAATTGTTCATGCTTAGTGATTCCATGTATTTGCTTATCCCTCTTAGGTATTTTAAGACAACTTCAACAATTTTCAAATAACTATTTTGTCACGCTCCTATCTCCATCTTGGCAGCAGCAGTTTCTCCTTGAGTCATAGTTGGCAAATTAACCCTTTCATTCTTTTTCTTGCTGGATCCCTATTACACTGTTCTCACACTCAGGATCTCAATCCAGTTCGGTGTGCGTGTTTGTCTACTGGATGAATGGATTTTGGATCTGCTCTCTCGAGACCAGACTGATTCACCATTGCTACTGTGACCTCTTCAGCTGCCTTTGCAGGCTGCTGTCACCAAGGTTCCTCAGCCCCAGGAGCCTCCAGAGGGGGAATGCAAGCTCCTGATGCCTCAGCACACATTGGAGGTCTTGGCCATGTTGTCCTCGTGACTGAAGTATAGGTGAGGCTCAGGGTGTTACCACCCAGGGCACTGGGAAATAATCCCAAATCCTGGTTTTCCTAAGCATCCAGAGGAGACTTTGATCTTGGGCTGCTCACAGGAAGGCTATGGCCAGCAATGCAAATGGGAAATGGTGGCTCTCAGCCATGCACATACTTAACCCTACTCCCAGCTGGTGGCTCACTTGGACACAGCCTGAGGCCTTGTCACTGGCTCCCTTTATATCCTAAATGCCCACTTTAGGCAGCCATTCCCAAAGGGATTATGATCCTCAAAAATTCGTTTTTATTTATGTCAATTTTAAGTTTTGATAGTCTATCATCTCTCTAACACCCCTTTCTCTTTCATCAAATAGTGCCTGTATTTCAAAACCCTCTTCTAGTGGTAATAGAGGCTTGCCATGTTTCTGCTATCTCTGCAGTATCTGATTTAACACAGCATGAAGTTAGTATTTTTTTTTTTAAATTTTCATATGTGTGTTTGGTTTCCCTGTGTTAATGGACAACATTTCAGCTGATGTTAACTAAGCACACTTCATACCCATGTTGGGTTCAGGCAGACTTCAATCTCTGTTCCTGCCGCATTGGCTAATCCATTGCAAAATACTGATTTGGAGCTGGGATTTGGCTTTGGTACAACAAGTAAATCTCTTAATTGCTATGTGCAGCTCTTACCATATCTGCCCTACTTCATGTGTGCCTTTAGTGACAGCCTGCTTAAAATTTTTCACCTTCCTTTAACCTTTCTCAGAGTCATGTATTTATTCTTCTAAATAACATCCACCTTAAAAACATCCAAGTCTGATAAGAGAATTCCTGAGCCTTAGGGACACATAGTAAGATCCAACCCATTTCCACCATCCAGGCGTTACAGCTAGAATGTTGTGATTTATTGAGACAGACAGAAATGAATTTCCCAAATGTAGCTTAATTTAAAATCCATTTGGCATTTATGAAAATGGATGACAGATACAGAATATACTGTCAAGAAGCAAGCAAATGTAATAAATCCCTATTAGCAGTGTAACTTCCTATTTTCCTATTATGTGTGAAAACATTCTCTGGAGGGGAAAACACCACCTCTAACTGAAACACCTCTGACCTAATGTTAAAATGTTAAAATGTTCCAATATGGCAAGTAGTTTTAATGTATTTTTAAATGGTTGCTAGAATTATATACAGCTGGGCCAGTGGGCCTGACTACATGGAGTTAATTGCGCATCCAATGCACAGGAAATAGAAGACACGAGGGGAGTGATAATAAATCACAAATTTGCATATGTTAATATGAGCAGCTTAATGCTTTCTGGTTCAGCCCTACATGATAAACAGAAAACTTTTTTTTCTAAAACAATGGGAGCATTTCAAAACAACACAAAAGGTGAATCTTGGAAGGCATATCTAAAAACTCAGTACACATATGCACCAATATTTGCCTGTAGGTAATTTCCATGTTTACTTTCATGCAACATCTGCAGTGGGAGTTTGTTGTGTTGCCATGTTTGTTGATACAAACAAAATACTTAAATTTAACTATAAACAGATTCAGGGCTCAAAGATAAATTCTATGTGTGACTCTGAAAATAACAGGATTTTTTCCAGCGCCTGTGAAGCTTTTGGGCTGCAGTTCAATTTGAGATGAAGACTCGTACATGTTGGTGTCTACATATGAACTACGTGTTTTGATTCCTGATAGAGCTGCCGGTGGGAGGGGAACTTGTGTATGTTATACCTGAGATATAACTTCTGTGGTGTGAATCCTGCACTTGGTCTGTGTAGGGATACTTGTGTTTGGGTGTCTGCCAATCCACTGGATCCCACCCCTACTCATTTAATCAAACTTCATCTGGGTCCAAACACAGAAGATGTATTTTGCAAATATGCATTTTTCACAAATGGGGTGAAAGTTTGCGATGATTCTTGAGTTTTCAAATTATCTGCAGATTTAAAAGCAGAACAAAAATTGTAAAGTATACATATGACATTATGAATCACTACAAATCTTTCCAAGACTTTCCCTACTTTCCTTCATAAGAACAACAACAAAAAAACCCCCCCAGAAAATACTAACTTTAATACTGATTTGAGTGAAAATTTTCACTGTCAAGGTTAATGTCATACTTATTCCACCCATCTTCCTCCCATCTGATTTCCCTTTACTTCTTCACATTGGCTTTGCTAGACAAATGCAGTCAAGCCCATCTCCATGGCTAAAATGGTTGAACAGTATAGAAGTATTTGGACCCAGGGCTTTGAAGGTCTATTGACAACTTTAAATACATGAAAATCTTTAATGACATTTTAGGATAGTTTTTTTTTGCTTATTATTCCTTATTTTTAAATAGCTTGAAATGGAACTCAAAATTTAACAAACAGTTGTTTAGGCATGTGCTGTTGATATTAATTGAAAGGTCTGAGGCTCTAAGGTTCCTTTTCATTACTAACCATTTGGCTTGTTCTTCTTGTGCTGCTGGTGAGCTTCTGAGTTCCAATTCTAACAAAAATGCTGTTACTAAAAGTACTCAGACATGTCCTGTTTCTGCCAATCTTTCACAGTAAACAGCTAAGCATGCACTGGAAGTGTCAAGAAGTAGAATTTAATGCAACAAAAATATATAAACCAAATCTTCCCACTGCTTCTTGTGAAAACAAGTGTACAGGGAAAAATGTTTTTAATTTTCAGACTCAGGAGTTATCCCTTATGACTATGGATCCAAGATATCCTGGTGAAAACACATTTGTCAATATTTTCTTCACCAGTTCCAGTGGGTCCTGCTCTGGAAGCATACCACATGATGGATACCTGATTTGGTTATACTTAGATTTGAACTGACTTTTGGTCTAGATAGCAGAAGGAGATTTCTTAGTGATGTTGGGGTTAACAAACAAAGGAATGTTGCTCCGATTAACTCTTAGTTCAAGGACAACGTTACACTCCTATCAACCAGAAGGAAAGATAAATGCTGTCCTCTGCAGAAACCTTCATATTCTGGATTTGGTTGCCAGATGACAGAGTGCCCAGAATCTCTTGGCTTTTCACTTCCCCTAAATCCTCTATTCCTCTGCCTTTGCTCTGCATGAGCCTGGAGAGTCATCGTCCCACGTCCTTCCCAGAATACAAAGCACCCTCAGTGCATGACCCCACTCCTTGGCCAAATGCTGAGTCCTTTTCTTCTACTCTAAGAGCTTGTTCTGCATGACAGTGCTTCTGTCTTTAACACGTCTTTTGTGTAGCAGGTTCTGCCCTAAGATTTGCTATGGATCTCCCATCGAGGTCAGTGGATGTGGGAAATATGTCTGCATAGCTCAGCCCTGCTTTACTGTAATTGCAAAGAAAGGCAAAGCGCTCTGATGTGATAAATGTGACATTCTTCACTCTGGATGGTGGCTATCAGAGCTACTGTAGTTCCCTGGCTCCTCAGAGAGCAGGAGTGCACAGCTCGCTTTTCCCCTCAGCCCTGCTCATCCTCCCGTTGGAGCAACCGCAGAGTCACATACAGAGTGACTCTATCACAGATGTCTTTATTCCACCCTCCTCATCACAAGCAAACAGGTCAAAAGAGATGCGCTGACGGGTTTGGACTTAAATGGTTTTAGGCCGAAGAGTTTGCTTCAACCAGGATGGAGATTCCGCTTCAGCTTATATCATTGGCAAATGCATATGTGTCCAAGGATTCCGGTGGGAGCTGTGTCTGCAAATAGATCTGAACGTGCAAATGTTCAAACCGGCAAAAGAAACTGGACTTGATTTGGCCCCTAACACGGCCTGTAATTCCATTAAGGAAGCAGAAGAAGGACGTAGTCTTCCATTTGTTTTGCTGCTACATACGTTTATTGGTTAGTTTTGTAGCCGCACATTTGATGGTGCGTTATTCCCCTTGATTTTATCTGGTGTCCGTCTCCATTGCACTGGAGTCGGACTGTATCCTTTAATACATTTTAAAAATTTTAACGAGCTTATTAAATAAGCTTTTTGTTATTGAATATCTCAGACTTTGCTCAGTATCTCAGTTGAGAATCTGCTCTTTGAAATACCTCTGCAACTGGAAAAAAATACCTGTAAAAAAATTGGATTTGGAGGAATTCTTGCTGCCACTGCACCACATGGTACAATGACAGTATTTCTGCCTTCAGATGTAAATGCCTGTGCAAATGCTGCTTTTCAATTAAACTGTAGTACAATTCGTTGAAGTTTAGCCAAAGAAAGCCTGTGAATGGAAACACTTAAACGATACATTAGGATTTAGTTACAGACTTTGCATTTGTTTTCTCAACCAAATGTAAAACAATTGTTTAGTGGCCCATAGGAGAGAAGATTTTACTTAGGTTTTGTTTGAGCGTCAGTGTTAACGATCAGTGCTCAAGCGTTTTAGATTTCAATCTTAAATTAGCAATTTAAAGACAACAAAGAATGATTTTCATGCTTGTCAGTTCTGATTAATGTAACATTAACCCCTAGAGAACAGTACGCTGCTCCAGTACTTTATTTCAACTTGCAAGAGACCAGTCCTGTGAAACAATGAAAGATTGTTTTAGGGTTGTTTTTTTTTTTAACTTGAAATGTAAAGATAACATAAAAGATTGCTGCTATCACGTTTATTTATTGTGGGTCTTATGGTTGTTATCTTCTAAGGTATGTGACAACGAGAGATTTCCTAAATCACACTTCTACCAAGTTAATACGATTTCATTGCTTCCTACAGATCCCGGCGCTGATTTTGCCGCTCTCGTGTGGATCCCCAGTAGCCCCAGCTTGCTACCCGCTGATCTGAGCTTTCAAGGGCAAAAACTGCTGGCAGCATGCACAGGAAATTTATATGTTTCTCCCCTGCTGACTAAATTACAGAGAGGAAACAAAACCAGAACGTGAAAGTGGCGCATAAAATAAGGGCGGTTTTGCTGTAAAAGCAGTTGCTTTTGGTAGCTGCCTGTAAACCCAAAATTTGTTGTCATTTTCCTGCTTGTAGAACAGCAGTTTAAATGCTCTTAGTTATCCACAATTCGGAGATGGTGAGATAAGCATATGAAGAGGATGATGGGTCAGGAAATAACACATTTGCCATCAGGGATGGATTAGGGTGTAAATGGGGGCCCTCTGGTTCCCTTCCCACAGTAGGGTCAGACAAAAAACCTGCCGATGTGAGACAGCAAGAGATCTGCCATTGACACAGATACTGTCCCCCAAAATAAACCGATGCAAACCTGGTGATATGTTTGCAGTGTGATCCGTTGATTCCCTGCCAGACGCTGCTCCTCATGCGTGTTTAAATGAGGGCTTTGAGGAAGGAAAAAGCAGTTGCAGTAGAAGAAAGGAAAAAAAAGGGGGGGAAAGGGAAAAAAAAGAAAAAAAAAGTCCTGGAAATTTTCGGCTTTCCCAATAACAGCAATTAAGCAATTTTGTATAGAAATTTCACCAGACTTTCAAATAATTCAAATGTATATATATATGTCATGGCTGAGATAACTCTTACCTAGAAACCCCTCTGTGCGAGAAACAAAGACCATAAAACCTTACAGGGGCACAGAAAAAAAAAAGTTTCTTCTACCTCTTTATATCTACTTTATATCTACTTGTGCATTTCCAGGGGCTTAGGCAATATCTTGTTTTGTTTCCCTTCTGTTACTTCCTAAACTCTGGGGGTTGAGAGCCAGCAGCTGCCTCACATGAGCCCATCACACAGCAAAGAAGGCAGCATGCACTCTGTGCTCATGGTGTTTCCCTTGAGTGCAGTGGGAGCTTGAGGATCTGCATGAACTAGAAACCTGGTCTTGAAGGATGATCTACGCTTCATGTACTTATTTTCCCATGGTATTTATGTATTTGGAAAAATTCACAGGTTTGGATGGAAGATCAGTGCGTACCCACATCCATGTACGTGTTTGTGTCCCACAAGATGACAGACTGACAGCAGCATCCTGCTCCTTTAGACATGGTACAAAGGCAGAGCAAGAGGAAGTTCCTACAGTGAAGAGACTGTGTTTAAATGGATGATACAGACACAGGGGATAGGAGAGGAAGTGTATGATATTAATTTATCGTAGTTGTTACACTTCTTGGGCTGCTTCACCTGCATGGGGTTAAGTACCAGTGGCTGGCTTGCCAAAATTTGAGGTGGCTTTCAGAAAGCCGTTACCTAAAGAAGAAATAAAAATAAGGAACATATGGAAACATGGTGGAAAATTAATTATGTTTTCTCCAGAGGGTGGAAGTTCCCTCCCCAGGAAAAAACTTCTTTTTTAAAAATACATGTCTGATGCTATTTTAGTAATAATGACAGTAGAATAATTTACATTTATGTTTCACTTTTTGTAAACTTTTTGGAGGCTTCTCTTTCCTCCACTGTTTATTGCTTACAGGGAAAAATGTAAAAAGAAAACGTTGACTTTCGAGCCTAACCTAGGATTATGACAACTCGTGGTCATCCAATGGTGACGTTTAGCACAGTTTACTGCACAGTCACCCAGTGCTGTTGCAGCAAAGTTTCATAAAATCTGCAGTTACAAAACAGATGTGACACTCTAGTTTACGTAGAGGAGGAGATGATGTAATTTTTGTGGTTCTACTGCCAAGATAATCAGGAACCAGGACTCAATGCAGACGTAGTTGTGCTCTTTGTGGGCAGTGAGAAGTTCAAGATGTCTCTCTAAGAAACAACAGTAGAAAGCCCAGTTCTGAAAATGTTTCACCTAATATGGGCAAAACTACCTCCTTAGTGTACTAGGACTTGAAGCAATGCAAGGAAATGTCTTTCCTGTTTGTTTTCTTCAAACCCTCAACAGCCTTGTAGACTTACTGCCTGTATCCTTTCTCTGTCTGTTTGCGGATTTTTTATACCCCACCACATGAGTGAGTCTTTTATGCAATAAAGGTGAAGAAATAATGCAATAAAATGGGAGGACAAGATTGTGAAATCACTGCTGGTTGCAAAGGGCATTTGGCAGGCATGACATGAGATCACTTTGATTTTTCAAAATTGACTAGATTTCAAAGACATCTTTCTGACTTCCCAGGCTTTTCACCACAATTAATCTTTTTGGTAAGCCTCTCCTTGGAACATACACTGACATGGGAATACAGCACTGAACTAGATCCTCCTATACCCCTCATGAACCCTATTTCAAACATCTTTTTGCTGTAGGTTTAAATGTGTATTCTCTGTGGGGGAGGGATTATACAGCGTATGTACACACACTTCTGCCATCTAGAACATAATGGGATTATAGAACCACAGGTTACTTCATGTCAGTAAGCACATAAGGAGTTCTCTGGTCCAAACATGGATGCTGCAACAGCAGGGTGAAAAGATGGTCCCTCCACTGAGGCACTTAGGACAAATCAAAAGCAAGAGAAATAAACATCAGTACAGACAGGAAAGTAGGAAGAAAGATGGATAAAATAGCTCTGCTCTTGCATCTCAGCTAGGCTCGTAATTCCTTGGGTATGTCAGCTGCAACCTCTTGCAAGTAGCAGCAGAAAGGAAGTTGCTGATAATGCTCACCACAATGCCACAGGCATGTCCTGCTCTAATTATAGATGCTGTGGTGTCTTGGGCATGACGCGAGGGACATCACATGGACCTGGAGACTGCTGCTGTGCAGCAAATTGCAGTGTCCAGGCCTTAAATGGTGTGGTCACTGGTGGTAAGCACTGGGGCTTTCCAGTGTTGACCACTGTAGGTAGTTTGTGGTCAGAAGGATGGCAACCACAGTGAAGAGCTTTCAAATTGTCATTTAAAATGAAAGGTAAAACCAGCTGGAGTCTGTGGGCATTTGCAAAGGCATCCAGACTATTGCAGGGAAAACAAGGCAGTCACTGAGGCTGCAGAAAGTACCCATTCTTCACCAACATCTTCAGTTAACAGAGTTATTTTTAAAACTAAAAAAACCTCGTGATTTTTTTTCCTTGCAATTTTGTTAAACACTGACCAACATTTTTCATGAAATCCAGACTTTGCTTTCATTTGGTTATAAACTAACCTCTAAGGGTCTACTCCATGGCCGCACTGAATTGACCTGCCCTCAGTTTAGGAATTTTGCATGAGATTTTCCTGCTTGCCCCATACCCACTTTATTCTTGAGAGAGAATAAAGGAATTATGTAGGCACAGGAATCATGTCACATATTTAATAGTTCTGATGATTCAAACACTCTTTTAAAAATTTTCTTTGCCCAGGACATCTCACGCACAGCTTCCTCTCCCTCTCTGAAGAAGCAGGAGGTGTGGGATGCTGCTTGTCCTCCACCAAGGGCTGTCAGAGGCTCCAAGCTGCTCTGTCAAGGATGAGGGAAGATATACCTCGTGCTGCCTGTCTGCAACCACATGTGGGGGAAAACAGCTGGGAAAAACTAAAACACAGAATCAGTGCCTCAGCCTGCAAGATCCCAAGGGCAGTAGGGAGGTTTTTTAAAGGTTCACTGGGGTGGGCATGTCCTGGGAAGGGTGCCTGGCTCAGGGACTGGGGCAAAACTGTGTTTGGGTCCTGTGTGCAAATATCAGGGTTTGCTGGATGTCAGGGCACCTGAGGACAAGAACCAGGAAATGAACTCCACTCATGGTGGCTCTGGAGGAAACAGCTGGAAAGGGAACAGCACAGGACCACACAGAGCATCCTTTGGCACTGACACAGCTATCCTTTACTGTGTCATGTTCAAACCTACTCTTGTTTGGGTGACCGGAGTCTGGGCTTCATGGACTGAAGCTGACAGCCTGGTAGGTAGAGCTTTGAATGTTTCATTCCCTGTACAAGTGGAATGGAGCCTGTGAAAATCCTCAGGCCCATGCAATCCATCATCCAAGATGGATAAGACAGTAAAAGTAATGATGATCATCTCCACTTTATACACAGGAAAGCAGATGGCTGAGGGAGAGAAATGACTTATTCTAAGTCACTGCAGGGAGCGCAGCCCCATTTCCCAAACTGAATTAGCAGGTAAGCAAGTGTCCCCTGGGGGAAAAGAGTTTCACAGCAGGGGTACCTGCTCATTAGAAAGGAACCAGACCTTTATTTATTTATGCTTCCTCACTGGTTTCATGTGTTGAATTTTGGTCTTCTGGCAGCACAGTGCTTTCTTGTTTATACTCTTCAAATTTTGAGGGAAGGTGTTCTGCTGACATTCATACAATAACACTGTTTCTCATGTCAAATTCATAGAAAAGTTTTGAAGTTGCTATTTTGTGGATATAAATGGGCTCCCTTCTCAGTCTGTGCAGGACAGTAATGCATTAACCAGCTGTGACTCCTGGTTTTGCAATCAAAAGCATGGGGTATTGATTTTCCAGATTGAATATCTAAGTAAAAGAGGTCACATCGAGGCTTCATAATTCAGGCAAGGTAACACACACTAAGAGCTGGGAGCCAAATGGGACTGAAAAAACTGTTGATGAGTCAAGTATCTGTTTATGTACTCCACCTACCTCGCTATCTATAAATCAGCTGTAAGAGGAAATAACTTATTCCAGAGCACTGTACAGTCATGCAGACGATGTATGTGCCTTCCCCAGCCTGTAAGTTGCAGGAATCAGGAGAGGGCTGTACCTCAAACATACTGATGCTGGAGGGAGAATGTTAATGGATCCGTGGATTAAATAACCTCTGGCTCTGCATGGCTGGAAACGAAAGAGTTTTTCTCCAGGTCACTGTTAGAACAAGTAATGCTGCCGCTATAGTTTTCTTTCTCTGCCTGGGAATTTGAGCAATTGGCAGGGGTCTGTACACTGCAGGTGACATCCTTGGTGTTTTACCTTGTCCCACAGACACGGAAGACCCAGGGCACTGCTTTCTAGAAGA
This sequence comes from Origma solitaria, assembly GCA_013397895.1. Classification (NCBI taxonomy): domain Eukaryota; kingdom Metazoa; phylum Chordata; class Aves; order Passeriformes; family Acanthizidae; genus Origma; species Origma solitaria. The sequence goes on from VZRL01005054.1 coordinate 298,304, forward strand.
AAGCCGTAGTGGCTTAAGCTGACAGCACTCTGGAGCAGAGCGGTTTTCTTGGCTTCCTTCCCGAAGCAGAGCTTGCTACCAAAATGTCACTTGAGCTGATTACTTCCCGCCACCTTCGATGTGTTTGTACCCGGGTGGATGCGTCCGCCGAGCCTGCGGGGCTGTGACAAGCAGCTGGCCGTGGGACACCCTCCTGCTGTCCTCTAGTGGGTGGCTGTGGAACGGCTCGGGCACGCTGCAGCGCCCATCCCTGCTGGGGACATCGGGGAGGAGTCACAGCTGGACGCGGTCAGGGCCATCGCAGCAAGGCTCGGAGTGTCCAGGTCACCGCAGTGAGGACCGTGAGGCTGAAGGGGCACTGAAAGTGTGTGTGCTCTCCAGTCCTCTCTCTATCATTTGTGCAGCTTGCGTGGCTGAAGTAAGTGACTGCTGGTTTCTAAGGCATTTGCACCTTGAATAGATGACACCAAGGCACAGATTAGGTCGATTCCTCCCCACCCTTGCTCGAAAATGGTGAGAAACTCCTTTGTGTGTGTCTTTCTTCACTCACAGAAGAGGCTACTGTGTGGGGGGCAAGATGAGTTCCCTGCGGAGGAGCAGCCAGGACCAAAGTGTTCGGAGCAGCATGGGAGGAAGAGCTGCGGTAGAGGCTGCAGCTTGCCCTGCCTGCTGCTCATTTCCACCTATGCAGAGCCCCGCGACAGCCACACGTTTGGCCGCAGCCAGCGGAGGTGGCCTTTGGGATCATTTTGGTGGCCAGCAGTTCTGCTCTCCTGCTTTTCTGGAGATTTCTGCAGCATGGCAGTGCTCACCTATGCCTTCAGCAAAGCCTTGTCACAGCCGGCACTGGGTTAGAGAAAATCCTCCAGTTTGTAGGGATTTGGAGACCACTGAGGGCCTTCATCCTGCATGAAAGACACACTTCCGAGGAGTCAGGCCTTCTCCAAAGTATGTGAGGAGCCGTGTGTACATGTGTGTAAAGCACGAGTGTGTCAGAAAATCTGGAACACACACACCAGCTGGGCATACCTCTGCCAGAGGAGAAAGGATGGGCAAACACAAGGGTACCAGGTGCTGGCCGAGATGCTGACCAGGGGATTGGCAGTGATTGGGACTGGTAGGGTGACTCGGTGACAGGACATGTATGGGACAGAAGTGGATCAGGAAATCATGGCTTCTTCCCTCTCATTGTTCAGTAATTTTTAAGACTAGACTTTTCAGTAACTGAACTCACAAAACCTTTCAAAAGCCTAAGAAAACTTACAGTTTAAAATTTTGCCATAAGAGGGCAGTCTGAGATAACCACAGAAGTAAGTTAACTTTAAAGGCCCTGAGTTTTTCTAAACAAAACGAAACAAAACAAAACAAAACAAAAAGGAAGACTGATAGGAAGACTTGTCTTAAGCTGAAATCTCAAAAAAAAAAAAAAAAGAAAAAAGGAAGACTGGTCTCAAGCTGAAGTGTTATATTAAACTTTAGAAGGGATTTTTGCAACTGGTGACGTAGAATGAGTGTAAAAGGGAAGCATTTGCAGTAAACACAAATTTCTGATTTCCTGGAAGAGACACAAAATGTTGTCTGAGTCCTGAACTCAGGAGTCAGAGGGATTAGATTTCCTCTTTACATAGCTGTTTCCTCCTTCTAGGAATGCAGGTTTTGAATTTTTCTTTCAGTGGAAAAATGTGCAGTCTGATGTGGGAAGAAAACCATGGCAGCACATGCTCATGGTGAAAGAGCAGAGTTACTGCAAGGCAGGGGATGGGGCACTATGGCATCTTCAGAGAAGTGTTTGTAAGGGGCTCTGAGGTCTTGCTGCTAAAAAGGCCAGGTCCTGCCAAAAGGGGACTGGAACCCTCCTAGTTCCTGCTGAGTTTCTCCCAGTGCACATAATCTCTAATGTTGAAAATGCCAGCATGGTACAGGACTTTGAAAGGTTGCCTGCTGCTAGTCTGATTGCTGGGGTCTGGAAGACAAAATCTCATCCTCTTTAAGCCCCAATTTATCTTTCTGTGGTTCTGGGCAAGGCACTTGTGTCCCCTAAGCATAAGCCACTGATGAATGGATGCAGGATACTTCCCACAGTGTCATTCAATGGCTGCCTCTTGCAGAGTGCCTTAAAATGCTGCCAGCGCTGCTCTTCCATGTCAGATATATAAAGCACTGGCATTCCAGTGCTTGGCTGCTGTTGTTGGCCACTCCCTGGCACAAAAAGTAGAGGAAAAGAGGATTAGAACTGCAGTGGCTGCTGCCTCTCAAGGTAGTGCTGAGGGACCGGTGGGGCAGTGGCAGACAGGACAGCCCCAAAGCTGGCTGCAGGCACTTCAGGTCCAGCGCGGGGAGAGCTGGTAGGATGCCACCTCTTCTTCCTTCCTTTGCCGGGGCATCGTGGTGGCTCAAAGCAAGCGCAAAACATCTTTTGTTAAAACATCCTTTTGCTGTGCTCTTTGTCCGATACATTTTACACTTTATTAGCCCGGACAAATTCATTTGTTTCATGGTGCAGCTCAAGGGCAGCTGTTCAGTCAATAAAAAAACTAAAAGAGCAAATGTTGTTTATGCCCTAGTATCACCCTGGAAGGCAAAACCAATCAATCTTGGCCCCTCCTGCAAGAAGAACCATGAAGGGAGGCAAACACCAGAGTTGGCTGGTGACAGTGTGACGCTGGAGCACAGAGCAGGCAACATCCAAACCACTGCAGCACTCAAGGGTGGGAGATTGAATCCCTGGCCTCCAGACATGGTGTGAATTGCACTCCAGTGTCCTTGGCAGAGCCCTGCTGTCCCTCTCCTGCAATGATGAGGTGGCATAACTTGTCTTCTGGTAATATACCCTTAGCTTCTTGTCTTGAGCTCAATCTCTCCGGTATAGATCAACCTAGAACTAATTTTGTCTGAAATGAAGTACTGGTTTGTATAGGAATGGATAGGGTTATAGCAAACTACAGCGGGACTTGGCCATAGCTTTCAGATGCAAAATTAACTCTGATTTGATTTCAGTAGGTCCAGTTAAAGGTTGTTTGCTGTGCATCTTTCAATGTTGTTTTTCAAGAGTGGAAACCAAAAATATATAAAATATTTGCTAGTCTCTCCTCAGGTCTGCTTTTACTACTGCATCTAATGCAATGACATAAATCATTAAAACACCAGATACTCAGAAATAACAGCCTGTGGGGGGAAGGAATTGGAAACTCCCTAAGATGTTCCAATCCCAAAGGATTTCATGGATGTGCTATCAGCATGGGTTTTTTGTCTGTCACGGCAGGAAGACAGAAAGACAGAAAGAAAGAAAGAAAAAGAAAGAAAGAACAAGCCCTTTTTTAAACTCAAGTTCACAACATGTAATACTTAATAAAACTGCCCCTGGGAAAATCTAAGGTAAATCAATACATACTCCATGTCACTGTAATTGCTGTGTTAAAGACAATTAAGTGTTTAACTAGTAGTTAGAAATAGAGATGATCTTGCTTTTTATGAGTAGGAGCCAGATCTTTAATAAAAGTGATCCTTTGCCATTTCTGTCTACATTTAAACTTTGAAACTGAGGGAATAGGCAAATAGCTTCACAGTCCAAAGAGAGTTTGCTGTTTGCTATAAATGCACACATAGGCTTCATAGGAGCAAAGTGAAGTCCTCAGCTGTATATGGGCAGATTCCTTAAATCAGTGCAGTCATGCTCACAGAAGTAAAAAATGGACCTGTCATCTCTGAGAAGCAGTTAGTCCACTGCTGTGCTCCCATGGGAAAGGGAAAGGCAATTTTCCCAACAGAAGGAATTGCTCCGTAATGTGAGGGGTCATTGAAATGCAAGTAACAAACCAAAACAGATGAAATATGTGCAAAGTAAATAGATCAAAGACATTGAGATAATTAATTACCGGCGGTCTAGTTCTCAGAGAAAGACCATTCATTCACAAAGAAGCCACTGTACCCAACACTTCCCAATATTGGTGCCTACAGCACGCATTTACTGATGTTTGTTAATGAGTAAAGACAGAATTATTATGCCAGATAACTGTCTGCCCTAAAAGTTTATGTTCTGTTACCATAATGCCTTGGCCTACAAATAAACTCCACTACATTCATAACATTTTAGTTTAAGAAAAAGTGCCAAGTCCATTTTTGTGCTTACTAATGTGGAAATTTTGATTTCTATATGCTAGTGATTTGTGAGTTTACATAGCCATTTCAAAAGAAAACTCAACAGTGTTTTGAACTCAAATTCTCTTAATTCTTAGTGCCTGGGTACCCATCTTTTTAATTCCATTAGCACAGCAGGAATATTTCTGCTGCAAGGACAGCAAGTGTGGAAAGGATGAAGTCCTTTCAGCCAGTCCTAATGCTGGCTCTTTGGCTGCCCACACACTGAGATGGCTCTCTTTCCCTGAGGAATTACTGGAATGAGAAGAAATGCACTGAATTTTCCTTTGTGCTGCCCAGGCCAGATGACTCCACCAGCCGTGACAGGAAGAGTGTTAGGGGACAGCAAGGGAGTGAGGTGACGACAGCCATGTTCCCCAAACACCTGGGGAGCAGGACTGGGAGAGAGGCCAGGAGGACTAAAGAGGCTTGGAGAAGGGTGAGTGATGGCCAGGACCTGAGGGAGGAGAACTGGGGACAGCTGGAGAGGAGGAAAATTCCAACGTGGCTGCAGGGACTGGGAGGGCTCTGGGAAAAGAGGGGGTGCAAAATGGTGCCCCAGTTGGCTGTGGACAAGACTGGGATGATACCTTGAGGGGAATGGAGATACTTGTGAAGGGCAAAATTGTGCTTCACAGCATGTGGGATGCAGTGTTGGGGTGGAATAGTCTTTCCTCACCCTTTCTTTTTTTGTTTCCAAAACACACGTCAGCCATCACCTGGATGGATGCATGTGTGTATGAATGGATGGATACATCATTGACCAGGGGTGACTGGTTCATCCTCTTCCAGATTACCCCCCCGGACAATCATATCCCGACTGACCATGTTCAAACCAGATGGGTTTTCAAGTCCGAAAATTTGTTACGGATTCTCTCTCCCTTTTAACATCATCTCAGTAACTATAAAAAGAATGTGGATAGAGCACTCTCTATTTATATGAGCATGGGGGATGCAGCACATCAGTTGTGTGCCTTTGGGCTTCGCATCTGGCAAAGTCCCCACCATTGTCAGTGCACAACCACATCTCCAGCTTTAACACTCTCCCAGAATAGTGTTCTCCCACCAAGTTAATAGAACCTAAGCAAAGGGATTTAAGGAGCAGCAACTGATAGGGGACAAGTGTGAAGGCTTAGTTTACTTTGTTTAGCATAGACCTTTAATTTTAGCCACTGCAAATATAATAAGGGCTTTTCTTTATTTATCTATGCAGCAGTGGGGCAGAAAGGGCAGAGGAGCTTAAAAGACTTATTCATGCAAGCAGGGCTGCTGTGCTAAGTCCGCTATTTACACACTGCAAATGTGTTTCATTCACATTAATGCAATGTGAAGGAAAATGGATGCAAATTCTGTGTCTCCATGGAAGTACAGAGGCTGACAGTGCAACCAGAGGCCAGTAATATTGGTATTTTCCCTTCCACTAAGTGGAAACCTCACCTACACACAAGGGCTGAAAGTGTTTTCTAAGCCACCCCAAAAAGAACCAAATTTGCTTGTGTTCTGTGGCTCAGGGACTGCTATAAAAATTCTCCGTCATCTTCCTGCCTGTTCTATTTCAAGCAGAATGATTTCCCAGTTAAGGAAAAACTAGTTTGAGACATTATTAGCATTTTTTCAAGAATTCCTGCTCTCAGGCTCTTGCTTGTGCCAGGCAAATTGGTTTTGCTGAACTTTGGCACAGTTTATGCAGAGTGTTTCCAGGTGTTACAGGCAGACTTCTGGGCTGTAGGTTGGTGAAACCTTGGTACAAGCACTGAAAAAAGGCAAAAACATTAATCATCTTTGGAGGGTGCATCCCTGAAGTTGTTTTGCTGTATCCACGCACCTTTCTCCTATTGATACCCAGGGTTTTAAAACAAGAAGAATTGAAAAATCAAGGCCAAAATAGCTGCCTCCAGAAGCCTATGGCAGAGCTGGGGGAGCAGTGCTGCAGGTCAGGGTGCCCCCTGTTCTTGGGGGCACTCCAGCAGCTGGAAGTGCTGTGGAAACCCTGCCCCAGGGTCATGGCCAGCTCTCACCAGCCCCTCCCAGCACCTGGGGACATTCAGCAAATGCTGGTGGAGCTGTGACAACCTCTCAGCTGCTCCCGCAGGTGCTTTCGGTGCCGTGCAGAAGCCCCGAGCAATGTGCCCCAGTCATGCTTGGTCACTGTGGCTATGGATTCTCGAGCCAGGGCTCTGTGCAGCACCTCAGATGCCATCGTGGGAGGACGAAGCAGTAAAGTCTTCCCTGTTTCTGCAGCCTGTCCAACACCAGCACCCCTTTCTCTCTAGCTCCATCACAGACAAAAATACACTATGAACAGCCTGTCAATCCTACTGGGTGATGATTCCTGAAATAACACCTTTTCCCCTTCCTCCCTGCCTGAAGCAGGGTTATTTGCCAGCTCTACTCAACGTAAGGACTAACCTGCACCACGGGAGCACCTATTTAAAGAGATTTTTTTTTAGCTGTTTCTTTTCATAGCTGAAGTGTCTGGAGAGAGGCAAAGAGTGATTGTCAGGCATCTCTTAGCTGCTGGGCAATTCAGCTGTAGGAGAAGCATGGGTAGGGGAGTCAGGGTGGCAGAGGATCAGTTTTATGTGGCTCACAGATTTACAGCCACTCTTTCCAGGAACACATTCTTAACTACTCTGGTTCAAAAAGTGCATTTCTTTGCTCAGCCATCGTTGCTTTCCAGCTCATTTTCTGATCTCTGTCCTGGCTTGAATATTTCAAAAAAAGATGCATGTCAGGAAGTCAGTCACTGCTGGAAAGCTGCAGCCTTCCTTCTTGTCTCTCAGGGACAACCAAGGCTCCAGAGACCAGAACACACGCTTTTCCTACTGCACTAAACATTCTGAATGTATGCTAAAAATGTTAATACATTATTGAAGGGCCTGGAATTTTTCCTTCAGGTGTGATGCCTTTAGGCCATTTGTGCTTCACACACGATTGCAGGTAAGGGCTTGTTACACTGGCAGAAACATGCACTTAATGAGAAGTTATTCGCTGTTCTATTATAGTCAATAGGAGAGCTCAGCAGCCACTCAGCTTTAACACACATGACTTTTTCCTCAAAAGCTTTGCTCTGGAGTCAGAGCTGCCATGAGGCTGAGGCAAGAGGTTCATCTTTCCTCTGAGGAAGGCTCTTAATGGGTGCAAACACTCCGGGACTAGACTGACTGCTGTGTGTGCCTGGTAAAGCAGCCAGGAGATGTGCAGTGAGCAGGAGGTGATGGCAGCAGCAGGAAAGAGCCCAAGGAGGAGGGGGAGAGAGATTTTATTCCCAGGGATTTATTCCCAGGAATAAATTTTATTCCCAGGAATAAAATCTCTGGGAATAGTAAGGGATGGTGGAGACAAGGCACCAGGTTTAGCCCTCTCTCCAACAGTGTACCACCATGATTTCGTGGTTAGCCTGGTCCTTGTTAGAGCTGCACTGTCACAGTGCCGCAGCTCAAAGCAGCAAGGAGGCTCCCCAGGAGGATCTTCCTGGGCAAAGAAAGGGCAGGTGTCCTGGGAGTGCCAAGTGTGGCACTTCTCACCCAGAGGTCTGTCAGGGAAGCCATATGTCTCAGACACAGCCTGTGGGGATCTAATCAGCCCCTGTGGCCCAGGGGGACTGTGGGCTGCTTCACACCAGGAAAGGTAGGTGGCATAAGCCCTTGTGCTTGGAGAAGCTTCTTACTGCTCTCAACAGCTTTGCAGAAGTTGGCTGTAAGTTGGCTGCTCAGGTAATACCCCAGGGGAGAGTCCATTTCAGGGATCCTGTGTGACTTTGGGTTTCCTTTCTGGCTAGCTTTGTCATCAGTTGTGGTATGGCTATTTTATTCTGATTGCACATTATTGGTTAAAATAGTCCCATTCTGGCTCACCTTTATCCTGAAGCCTCAAGGAGACAGCAGGCTCAGTTCTCAGGAAGGTGCTGATCACTACCTATGGATAAGGGCTGGAGTTCTGCTGTGTACGTGAATCAACATCAGTTTTCATTTGGGCTTTTCAATTTAGATTCAACTTCAGGCAATTTGAAGATGTTAAGGTGGCAAAGGGCACATTCCCAGGTAGCTGCACTCAACATGGAGGCACAGGCTTTCTTGCTGGATGTTGGCATCCATAGTGTATCCACAGGCAGTGTCTTGAGGGACAATGCACAACTGGGGCCTCAGAGCTCATGAGAAGTGTTCCGCTTGCAAGGAGATGGATCCATATGGCTTGGCAGAAGGGAAGGATTTTGGTGGGGGGATCACTGGGCTGAGCAGATCATTCCTGAGCCATGCTGCATGCCTCAGACCTCACTGAGCTTGCTGGGACGTGTGTCCTCCTCTCCCACCACTGTCCTCACCACCTTGCAGGACCCAGCCCGTATTTTGACTCCTGAACGTGTGGCCTCAGCGTGGCCGGGCGCTGATCCCAGCTTCTCCAGCAGGCAGAGCATGTTGTTCCACCTGTCTGCTCGCAGCTTTCGCCTTTCTTCTGTCCTCGTGCTATTCTATCGCTACCATAAAATGCAGTTCTGACCTTTTTGTCCTCAGCAAGCTATTCATTTAAAATACAAATGCTGTCCTCAAACAGCAGTCATTAATATGAGGCAGCAAATTCTTTTCTTTGTTCTTTATTGTTGATTTCCCCCCATTGGAAAACTGGGTGGCAGGGAACTGCATAGCTGCAGGAGCAGCTTGCTAATTGCATACTTTCAAATACTAATTTGTATGGGTTTGTTTGGTTAAAAAAGGAAAAAGGAACAAGCCAGGGGGTGATAAAAAAATGTCAAGGTTATAAACTCCACAGAAGCTCTCTGGCCTGGAATTTTTATTAATTCTTTAAATGTAAATTGCAGGCCCATGGCTGCACATCCATGCCTCCTGCGGAGTGCCAGGTAGCGCGGTGCAATTTGCCCTGCAGACCTTGGGTGCAGCAATCAACCTGAGGAACTGAGCTCTGCCCTCGGCTGCCCGGAGCCAGGCCGGCGAGGTGCCAGCCAGGAGCCGTTCCCAACACGGACATTGCTCCCAGCTGGCGCCTGGCTGGCTGTGGGCAGGAGCCAGCCCCCGGCCCGAGTGGGGTCAGGCATTGGTGGGGGCAAAAGCCTTTAGGGAGATGAGGGTTGGAGTGCTATCAAGTCAGCCTTGTGTCTGTGATGGTCTAAGGGAAGAGGTGAAAGAAGGTACTTGTCAAGGAGTGACACTTTTTACTAAAATAAGAGGTATAGCTGAAAAAAGGGCAAGTCTTTGAGCACCTGTGCCAAAATCCTGCTCAGAGGTTCCCCTACAGGCACCCCCATACCTGCCCATCAAAGTGCTTACTCAACATGGACTGCAAGCTTTCCGTGTTTTGTAATGTGACTGGATGATTTGTATTGGAAAAGAAAACAAGACTGCCAGATATTCAGCTCTTTCAAGCCCTTGACTACCAGCTCCTGCTAGGTTATTAGAGGTGGTTATTATTATCTTGAGTGGTTATCTTTTTTTACCCACTTCAGGTTTTGTGCCATACTTGATGTCTTCCTATAGACTCTTCTTTGCCACCAGCTAATGTTTGCCATTTTTCTTTTTAAAAGGATGTTTTTAGATGCTCTCTTCTGAGAAGCTCACAATGGTACTCATGCATAGTGGGGACATTGCTGCCTGCAGCAACCAGCTCTGTCCCATTTGGACATTATTGTCATTTCATCTCCTTTCCTGTCTCTGTTTCACGCAGTCACTTCTTTGGAGAAGCTCCCTGTGCTCACCCTCAGCACCAGCACTGTGCTTGTACCCAAGAACCATGGCAGCCAGCAGCCCCTGCTGCCTGCAGAGATGTTCCCCAGCACAGCTGCTGCCCATGCAAGAGTGCCCTGAAATGTGTGCTGAACCGCTGTGAATGTGGGAGAAAACCAGCAGTAAGGACCCCCTGTGCTGCTCCTGCGTGAAGGATGTGACAGAAGCCAGTGCCAGGAAGGACCTTCCCAGGGCAGTGAGGGTTGGAGGGACAGGCACAGCACAGGGATCTGCAATTCACTGTCACACTGAGCACAGTGGTCAACGGATCAGCAGCTAAAGATACTGAAGGGCTCCAAGGCTGTGAACTCGAGGGAGGCAAAGTCAAGGAAAATTATTATTAACTGTGTTATTTTGTGTGTGTTTGCTCAGAGTGGTAGCTATATCTGTTTGTTCACTCCCTTGTCACATAATGTGATACAGAGCTAAAATGGATTTTACTGTTTACTGCTTGCATTAAAAAAAATCCTTCCCAGTACACACTACAATAGGTCACTGTTATTATTTCCCTCTGTGCTTAATAAAGTTATTATGGATGCATGGCAGCATCAAAGGAAAAAAAAAAGCATGTGGAGGCACCAGCTCTCTCAAAAATAACTTAACTTGTATTTCATTGATGACAAAAGGTCAGAATCATTGGCCAAGTCCCTCAGCTCAGGTGGGTTTGCAGTGGAAAGCACTATAGCTGCAGGCTTGAGCAATAACAAAACCAGTATCTAATTATAACATATGCAGATGTTGTGCTGGCTGGGAACTGATACCTGAAGGTTGTTTCTCAGCTTATAAAGGGCAACCCAGTGGATCCCTTAACAGAATCTCAAATTTTTTTGTTTCGTGATGCTTAATGTAATCGACCAATTGAGTATTTCCTTAACTGTAATAGAAAGGATGAATCAGTAACCTTTATGGCTTACTATAATAGTAGTAATAATAATAATAATAATAATAATAATAATAATAATAATGGA
>VZRL01005054.1:309163-357550 GCA_013397895.1 Origma solitaria
TTATTATTATTATAGCTTTTAATCAATGAGTGTCAGGGAGAGAATTGCAGTAGAAGTCAGTGCTTAGCAGCTGGTGAGTCATGAGGACAAACCCACTTGGTTGCAGTGAGATCTGTTGCACCTCTGGTTTGCAACAGGTGACCCTTGCTGGCTCTCAAACCTCTGCACTCTCAGTGGGGCTAAGATGTGTATCTCCATGAGCTACAGCTAATTAAAATTAAAATTGAAATGTTTCTTTGGTTTAATGAAGAAACATTGGTAACATTACAGAAATAATACTAAAATGATGGTAACACTGCTATTCCTTCACCAGCAAAGCAATAGGCTTTCTTTACTACAATTCACTCAGAAAAAGCCTTCCTTAACATAATATGAAAGCAAAATCCTTGCTTCCTCAGGTGAGAGAAACTTGGAGATTACCCATGTAGGTTTATTTTTCAGGATGCCTTCAGATAAGCTGTTCCTCAGAATAAGCTGCTAGCTCACACTGCAGGAAAAATAACAGTGCAGGAATTGTAACATGAAGCAAGAAGTTATCACAGTTGTGGATTTGAGTTTGAAGCTGGCATCCAGCTGGCAGAGACTGGAGGATTATTAAATATGTCAACAGCCCCAGATGAATGCCAGGATAGCCTTGTGAACAGGAACTCCTGATGCTGTTTTTTCTCGTACTGTTGCTATTTTAGTTCTTTTTGATTTCTCTCTATTTTTGATGTTACACAGAGGGTAAAAAAAGGCTCTGCTAGGGAAGTCAGAGTCCTGGAAAGAAAAGAATGAGTATGCCTTTGCTCCTGGCTAGTATAGCTGCAGTGTATTTGATCTTTTTTCCAAGTCACAGAGGGTTTAAATGACAGGTATGGTATGGCCTCAGTGTATGTCATCATCTACTGGGTATTCAAGGATTTCTGAAGATTTAAGCTTGCCTGTTGTTTGAATACAGGATGAGCAGTGATTTCTGTTCTCTGGCATGTGTTTTGTTTCCCTGAGGGTGGAAAGGGAGACTGGAATTTAAAGTGAATCTCATTTATTTCGTATTTCCCCGTACAAAAGCAGGGAGTTTTCCAAAGCTGACTGGAGCGCAGTCATTTGTGGAGAGCAACCCGTGGCTGCTACCTGGGTTATGTCGGCATGTAACAATACCTGTCTGCCCCATGAAAGTCAGACAAAGCTGTCATAAATCTTGAAGGTCAGGCAGTAAAATTAATGGGAATTGCAGAGAGCAGGACCTTGTCAGCTTCATAATAGTGCTGTGGGTGGAAAAAAAATTCTCATGGTTTCCTTCAGGGTTTAGGCAACCCACCTACCGATGCTCAGTGGCCATTATCCAATTATAAGTGCTTTTTGCTCAGAGGAATTCAGTCGTTATTGCTTTTAATGTGCTAAATAGTCCCCAGCGTGGATCACGGGCAAGGGAGCAGAGCCCGCTGCGGTGTGGGGCAGAAATCCCGCGGATCGTCTCCTCCTCGCTGCGGTGTGGGACCGAAATCCCGCGGATCGTCTCCTCCTCTCGCCCGGCGGTGTCAAAGCTCTCTGAATGTTGGTCGTGTTTTGCCATTTGCAATAATGCTTTGTCATTTCAGAGGTGACCGGGGCGCAGCGGGGGCCCGGCCTTTCCCTCTCCCCCCTCGTCCAGCTGATCGGTATCAGCCAGAGGTGGGGCGTCCTGTTTATGTCCCCGAGCAGGACTGGCGGTGCTGGCCCGTCCCCCCGGCACCGCCACTGTCCCTGGCCCCCGGAGCGCTGCCGCCGGGGCCGCTCCGCGGAGCGCCGGGGCTGTTTGTGCGCACCGCGCTGCATTGTATTACAGTGCCTTTCGGGGTTTCTGCCGGTCACCCGCCGCGACCAGAGAAATGTTTTTATTCCCCCTCTGCCGCATAACTTGGCTTCTGTTTTCTTGTTGTTGTTTTTTCCCTCCTGCCTTTGTAGATGTTGGCTGCGGCCGGGGCCAAGTCACGGGGCAGGATGTGCTGCTGCCGGTGCGGAGGTACAGGCCTGCGAATAAATGACATGGTTTTCAGGAACTTCTCCGTGCACTGCAAGGTGATCATGTGTACCGCAGAGCGGTCGGCTTGGCTTTTGGCACAGCCCTGCACCGCTTCATCGCCTCCTGACCCCTGGCCTGGGGGCTGCCCAGGGCCAGGGTCCCTCCCAAAATGTCTGTGTCAGAGGTCTTTGATGGCCGAGACGGGGATTGCTCGCACTGCACTGTGGCTCTGGGCACATTTATTTTGCACACACAGCTCCACGTGAGCATTTTCAACTCCCTTNCTCGCTGCGGTGTGGGACCGAAATCCCGCGGATCGTCTCCTCCTCTCGCCCGGCGGTGTCAAAGCTCTCTGAATGTTGGTCGTGTTTTGCCATTTGCAATAATGCTTTGTCATTTCAGAGGTGACCGGGGCGCAGCGGGGGCCCGGCCTTTCCCTCTCCCCCCTCGTCCAGCTGATCGGTATCAGCCAGAGGTGGGGCGTCCTGTTTATGTCCCCGAGCAGGACTGGCGGTGCTGGCCCGTCCCCCCGGCACCGCCACTGTCCCTGGCCCCCGGAGCGCTGCCGCCGGGGCCGCTCCGCGGAGCGCCGGGGCTGTTTGTGCGCACCGCGCTGCATTGTATTACAGTGCCTTTCGGGGTTTCTGCCGGTCACCCGCCGCGACCAGAGAAATGTTTTTATTCCCCCTCTGCCGCATAACTTGGCTTCTGTTTTCTTGTTGTTGTTTTTTCCCTCCTGCCTTTGTAGATGTTGGCTGCGGCCGGGGCCAAGTCACGGGGCAGGATGTGCTGCTGCCGGTGCGGAGGTACAGGCCTGCGAATAAATGACATGGTTTTCAGGAACTTCTCCGTGCACTGCAAGGTGATCATGTGTACCGCAGAGCGGTCGGCTTGGCTTTTGGCACAGCCCTGCACCGCTTCATCGCCTCCTGACCCCTGGCCTGGGGGCTGCCCAGGGCCAGGGTCCCTCCCAAAATGTCTGTGTCAGAGGTCTTTGATGGCCGAGACGGGGATTGCTCGCACTGCACTGTGGCTCTGGGCACATTTATTTTGCACACACAGCTCCACGTGAGCATTTTCAACTCCCTTAGGCAACCGCAGGCTGCGTGTGTTGCCATGAGCAGGTTCAGGCTTCCTTGAATCAGCCTCCCTATTCCAGTCACACCAGCAGCTCTGGGGGCCTTTTCAAGGACCTGCTTTGCAGGTCAAGAAATGGCCTCTTGTAGCTCTCTAGAGAAAGAGGCTGATCAGGTCCAGGCAGTCATGCCCAGCAAGGGGGGAATGCTGAGGCTTCTTTGTCTCCTGTGCCTGTGGTCCCTTGTCCCTGTGTGTGCTCACAGCTGCAGCGGTGGCAGTGTCCCTGCTTGCACCTCTGTTCTGTTTAACCCCCTGGTCCTATGCCAAGAGCATCTTGGTGATGCTCCTCAAGCTACAGAAGTACCTGTGCATCTTCCTGCCCCCTCAGCCTCCTCAGTGGGGCAGTTGGGCAGCCGTAATGACCCCTCAAGGTTCTCCTAGGTCTCTTCTGCAACCCAGGGGGGATCAGGGGATCCCATCCCGACTACCATCTGCCACCAGCACCTCATGTCAGGTGAGGTGAATCTCTAGTCCTTTTTGTGTACCTGAAATAATGTTTTCTGATCTCCTACAGGTGCTACTCAGATAAAGCCCAAGCAGCAGATTTGACCACATGGAGATTTCACAAATGCTTGAGGTCCAGATGCGAGTTTCATCTGATGCAAATCAAGGAAAACTTCGATGAAGAGCAGAGACAGAGAGCAAACATATTTTTTACAGGTATACATCTTGAGGTTATAGTGTGAGAAATATCTCCTACTGATCCAGGTAGAGATTGTATGTGTGAATTTGCCACAGGAAACGCAGTGAGGAAAGCGCTTTCCTCCAGGTTAATGCCAGCCTAACGGATGGTTGTTTGGTTCTGATCTTTTTCCCCCTGTTTCTGTACCTCAGCATGTGTCCTGAGCCTGGAGCTGGGCTGCATTTTGCTCCTTCTGGAAGGGTTGAATATCTATGTCCACAGCAAGTCAGTTCAGGGAAGTTTCACTAATGTTTGCTTTAGGAAGCAACTTTATTCTTCTCAGCAATTTCCATACAGATCTGAGGACCTCTTGCCAGCCCTGATTTCCAGATGGCTTAAAAGCCATGTCCTGTGCTACATAACTGTATTTAATTTCTATGTGTAAGTCTGAGACAAGAGGTCAAAGAAAGAAATGCTGTCAGTATGAGCAACCTGCCTGGTCACTGGGAGCTCACAGACACGAGCAGACAAAGCATCGTCTGGGAAATGAAGCAGTGAGTGTGGGGATGCACAGGCACACACCTTTGTTCAAGCAACCCAACATTATTTTTGCTCCAAAGGATCCCTAAGAGTGATGGAGATGTGAGGAGATGGGCTAGACACAGAGAGTGGCTCTCCCAATGCCTGCTGCAGCACATTGGCCACGCTAACATTTTCAATATGCCAACAAGTTTCCCATATATAGTGTACTTCCCAGCCTTTGAGCCTTGCCGAGGCATCGTTGCCTTCCCTTGAAGCAATAAAAGGCATTCATGAAGTTTCTGTGCTGAACTGTGGGAAAAGAGAGGCAAGAAGCTGTGACCTCTGGGTAAGAGCATGCTTTGGAAACACCGTCATCGAAAAATCAACACATCAGCCCAGAAGGCCCAGAGACAGCTGATCTCCTCCAGCCTTATCAGAGAGAGAGAGCTCCTGTGGATGCTGAGGCAGCAGCCACCGGACATTTTTGAGATGTTTATTCTACCCTGTGTTGATATTGAAGTCAATATGATAACTAAAAATAAAGATTTTAAAAAAAATACACTGCAGCTATTTGTTCCCAAGTTGTTATGTTTACCCATACCAGCCCAGCTTTCCATTTAGGCAGGCCTGCAGTCCCAGATGTTCGGTCATTTTCAGCAACATGGTCATATCCCAGAAGATTTAGCCTGCTGGAGCAAATGTATTAAACACGCCTGTAATTTTCCACTGTAATGGGAAGATTGCATTCCTCAGGGGCGAGCAATTGCTGACTGGACGGGCCCCGTGCACATGCAGGCAGCACAGCCCTTAGTCCTCTCCAGCCTCTCACCATGGCAGGAGGGCACAGCACTCCGGCAGCCCAGCAGGGCTTGGTCTGGGATGAGCAGGCTCCCATCAGCAGCATTTCCTAGGAGAGGGGGCCACGCTGCTGGGAATCCATGGCCAGCTGCTGCTCCAGGATGGATGTGGCTGGGGCTGCAGGTGGCTTCTCTGCTGTCCCTCCTTGCACTCAGAGCCTGTACGCATGGTTAGTGTCTGCTGAGGTGATCCAAAGAGGAAAATGGTCTTTAACACAATAAAAGCACATGTTTCACCTAAACACCTCTTGCTTCCTGATGACTGGGCTGGGCAGAGGGACCCATCACAAAGGCCCTGCACAGCTGAGGGGACTCACCCTGCTTGCAGGTACTGGTGAGCAGGGGTATAAGCCCACCTGTCTGAGGGAAGATGTGGGATGTCTCTGAGTACAGCCTGCTCCAAGAGAGTGCAGCTTCAGGTCAGTGAAAACCAAGGGACAGATCTGTGTGGCTTATTCTTCTTTCTTCCCCAGGTAGCAGAGGTGGCAGAGGGCAGTGCAGAAAGCTTCGCTCACACAGCAGTGTGTGTTCGGCTTAGTGCCTGGTCCTGACAATACTTATGGCACAGGATTTGCCTTGGAGTGTCCAGGAGGCATTGAAACCTATTTGGAGCCAGGTGGTCCCTTCTCCGTGCCAAAGCATCTGCTGAGAGCTCATGTGCCATGGAGTGGAGTGCTCATGTTCACCAGAAAGAGTGAAAGAGGTGTCCTGTGAGTGCCTTGGGGGAATGCAGGTTTGGATGATACGTTGCTGCGCTGGGGGGGCTGTATGGAGGGGAGTAAGCAGATAAACCAGGCAGGCTGCTTCCATCAACTCACTGAGCTGCAAAGACTTCCTGTCCGAAGATATTTTCTTGCTAAGGAGGGCTTGGCTGGCCATCTTGTGCCCTCATATGAATAGAGGGGTATAAAAGGTCTAGAGGGTGAGTCCTATGGAGGAGGCTGGAATTGCTCAGCCTGGAGAAAAGGAGGCTCAGGGGACACCTTCTCTCTCTCTCTACAACCACCTGAAAGGAGACAAGACAAGACAACATAGTCTCAAATGTGCCAGGGGAGGTTCAGGTTGGACATCAGGAAGAATTCCTTCACAGGAAGGATGTTAAAACACTGTAATGGGCTGCCCAGGGAGCTGGTGGAGCCACCATCCCTGGAGGTGTTCAAGAAACAACTGGACATGGCACTTAGTGCCATGGTCTAGCTGATCAGGTGGTCATTGGTCAAAGCTTGGACTCAATATCAGAGGTCTTTTCCAACCCAGCTGGTTCTGCGATTCTTTTATATCCAGCTCACCTGCTCTTGGAAATGGGACACTCCTTCTAGCCAAATTCCCCTCACAGAAATCTCTCAGGGGCAGATTTGCCCCACAGAATTTAACCCTTTCCTCCATAAAGCTGTCAGTGCCCAGCTCCAAGGCTAGCACAGGAGTCAGACAAGTTGCCATAAGCGGCACTGCTGACAAAGCAGCCATGCTGGTTTCCTGCAGCGCTCGAGCTGGCTGGGACTGTGGGCTCACACCCTCCAGCTTTCACCAAATCACTGAATCAACTACCTGCTGCAGATGTATTTTTAGTGTCATTAAAATAAAATGAAGACAAAAATGTGTCAAGCAGGTAAACCTCCAGTTTTAAATCAAAACAGAGCCATTGGAGGCTCTCAGTCTCCGCGTGGCTCCACAGCAGAGGCTGTCCCTGCGCTCTCCTCATCAGGGAGATGGGTGCTGCCACAGCGGGGTGCCGCCAGTCACTGATTAACCTCCCGCCCGCCGAGCTGCTGCCCACACTGCCCATTATGTCTTGACCCCCTGGCCACTGATTTCTGATGCTTGACTTCACGCTGCAGTGTTTTTATAGACCTTTTGCCACTGCACTTGTTTCCCACAGCCTTTTTTCCCCCCTTAGTAGTTTCAAATGTAAGGAATAAACATTATTTCTGCCATCCCCGACTTACTTCTTATAAGTACCCGCTCTGCAGTTCAGCTTTCAAGCTCATGTGGAGGCAAGAATCTGGCCAGCTTCGAAAATATATAGGTATAATTCCCCTGCTTAGGAGAAGAGCTTATAAACCTCCCAAAACAACAGCTGAAAAGGGATTTTTGTGAGCCATCCATGCCGCCTTACTTTTCACCACCTGCTGAATTTTACCCCTCCAGCTGGAGAGGAACATATACCCTCATGGAGCTTTCCCTCACCCAGCACAATCTTTGCTGTGCTCTGTGGTGCTGGCATGAAGACCCTGCTGCCATTGGCATAAGCAGTAATGGAAGAAGAAGATGTTGAAATCATATTATATTTATTACATACATGAGATACAAAAACAAATTACCAAAATAGTATCTTTTTTTTTTTTTTGTGAGTCCACAGGACCTTGAAAGAAAAATACATACGTAAAGTGGATTGGCAGTCTCGTGACTTTTCTGGTGTTGTATGTCTTCTTTCCCCTCACACTCATTAACAAAATACACTCTATGTAATGTGGTTTAAAGATGCTTTACAGAAAAGATATATTTTAGTGCTGAAAACTGCAGTAAACTGTGCTATATTTCATATTGGTGTTAATGAGGAAGTATAATGGCTGTATATATTGCAAACAATAACACAGAAGAAAACAAATAAAATGTTCAGCTTTAAATACTAACATAAAAATAAAATAAACTCCAGGCCCACCATGAATCGCTGGGTTGTGATATGTGAATGCAAGTCCTTTCTGTTCTCTGCATCCACTCCTTTTCCTGCAGTCAGAGTTTTTCTCCTCTGGCAATTGCATTTTTATCTCAAAGTCTCTTCTTCTCCTCACTGTTTGCAAAGTTTTGCTGGAGTCCTGCCCACGGGGTCCAAGTGCTGGTCTGAAGCTGGGACTTCAGTGCAAATACTTTATCTTTCAGATTGCATCCTCAGATATTCTGAGTGGCCAGTGCCAGGCTGGCCATTCCCTTTATACTGTTAATGCCGTCCAACTGCGGGGGGTCTTCAGGAGTGCTTCTGTTCAGGGAGTTTTTTTCACGTGCCACCTTCAAACTCTTCTTTCCCCAACACAATTAGACTTCCCGCACCGTGAAGCGGCAGGTAGTAAAGTGCTTTATACAATGAACTATTTACATTAGGGCTAGGTTCATTTTTTAACACTTCAAGGACAAAAGCTCAGAGATGCTGCACCCTCTGCAGCTGGCTCTTCTCTGCAGCCGTGCAGTGGGGGAGAGCTGGCCTCTGCCCTGTGCCACGCCTGTGCCAAGGCAGAGGGATTCAATTCCCTCCAGCAGCTCCGTCCTCAACAGCATCAGCAGAGAATCTAACCTTCAGCAGGGCAAACAGGTTAAAAGCAAGTGGCACCCAATTCTCTCTGATGGGTGCCATGTCCTAACCTCTAAGGGGGTGTTTCTAACGAGTGGTTGTCATCGCCACGCTGGTGCCAGCACCTACACACCACTGTGGCCATTGCTTTCCCCACAGCATCCTCTGGGAGCCTCTGGAAGTCACTCATGATCCACGCTAGTGGCACTGGCAGTGTTTTGCTTCTCAGTGGTAGCTCTCCCAGGGTGGCAGTTTAGTCTTGGGTGATCAGTGGCTTCATGGGAGCTGCTCCAACATTGCACTGGAGCGAGACAAGCACCTGCCGCCCTTCCTTTTGTTTCCCTCAACACAACGATGAGCAGGGCTCAGGTGAGCCCCTGGCAAGGAAGCTATAGGCAAGTGAAAGAACATTGGCCAGAAATGGGTTAAATCAGCGCCTACAACTCTGAATGCCTCACTACGTGTTTTGGCACTATTTTCTTACATTCCAGTTTTCATGCTAGAGGTCTTCTCTCTGTGGAGGCTGCTGCATTTTGTGCATAAAGAAATGCCCCAGGCAGTCGCACACCTCTAGTTGCAGTCTCTTTTCAAAATCTCCAAGACCTTTCTTCCAAGAGCCGACTTCCACTGATGGACAAAACTCTTCATGTTGACAATGAGTCTGCCCGTTCGGACGTCCTCGTGTCCTGCCACAAGATACTCCAAGCCTGCAAACCAGCAAAGTGGTCAGGGACTGCACAGTACCATGCTTAAGAGGCCTACTGAGCTGCAAAGTCAGCCTGGATATCTAGACCCATGTAAAAAAGCACTTACTCAAAGCAATATTTATACATATTGACTCTCATGTATATCTGTGTATATACATCTCTATCTGTACCTATGGAAAAATGACCCCTGTGGCTACCTGTCAGTGAGATGCAGTACACAAAATGTAATTTTGTTAGCTTCCAAATGTAAATGAAAGCCGAACTCTGAGGGCTGCACTGCGAGTTTTTATACCTCTTTTGGGAGCTGCTATTACCTTCATTTGGCAGCCATCAGCCTCACTTCTCCCTGAATAAATCTGGGCCTGGAAATCAGTTCAGCAAATTCCAGGAATGCAACAGTGCAGGATAGTCCAGTGCCTGGTGTCTTGTTTGGACTGGCCAGTGGCCCCTTGGAGGAAAAGCCATGCCAGACCCCAAGGAGAGGCAACACTAAATGTGCTGGCTCAAGTACCCTAGAAGAGCCTGAAGGAGTGGCAGTCACACTGAAGAGGACTGCTAATTTCTGCCTCTGCTAGATGTTTTAGAGACATGATAGTAGGGTCTGACAAAGCCTCATCTGGCTGTCCAGAAGCAGCCAGAAGGGGCTGGAGTGTGTCCCTGCAGTGCCATGCTGCAGGGCCTGCCTCAGGCAGCCAGGTCGGCACTTGACTTTCAGGACACAGCTCAAACAGTGCTTGGAACCAGGTAACAACTGCTAAATGGGGATAGAGTGAAACCTTTGGCTTGAATTAGCTAGAGAAACACTGCCATGGATCCAAACAGCCTAAATGGGCCACAGATATGCCATAAATGCAGAAAACAAGGAGAATAACCCCTGACAACTCAGCCAGTCACCCCAGTCCATCCTGGCTGCAGCGGGGAGTCCGCTTGTGTTGTCTTGGGTTTTCATTTTGCAGTCCACAATAAAGGGAGGGTGCCTGCAAATTAAAGGTCAAGCATGCTTTTCTTTATTTCAATACAATTTGCTTTCTATTTTATCTGAGCTTTTGGGCATGCACATCCTCTCTTCTGCCAAGTAAACACAGGATATGTCTGTGGCAGCATCACCCTTCGCAAGACATTAATATTGGCCAAGTCAATCTTGCTGTTATAAACATCACTTTTCAAGGGTTCCTAAAATAATTTGCCTTGAGAGAGAAACGTGGTATGCACACTCTGAGAACAAGCAAATATTGCCATAGTTGCTGATTGTGTAGGGCTTTCTAGATTGTCAACCTGATGCTACAGAACTGTAAAATTAAAATGAGTCAAATGACTGAGATGCCACAAGCCAGGACTTGAGGCTGTGCATTTTGCCCTGGCAGGCTGCTCTCTGCGTCTCTGTGTCTGTGCTTGGCACAGCCATGGAAGGGAAGGGCTCCTGTTCCCTTGCAAACAGCTGAGGCCTTTAAATCTTTCAGCTCAGTGTCCCCCCAAAAGTAGAATCTGCCTCTCTGAGTGTGTGTGAAGCAGAAGGTGTGCAAAGGTGAAGAAAGGGTCCCCCTTGTAGGAACTTAAGCACATTTTTCATATGAAAATAGCCCACAGAGATTTGATAAATGCTTGGAGTTTTCTTATCAGAGCCTTTAAGAGCCCACTCTCCCTTTGGTATCCCTTTATTTCTGTAAAACAGAATAAAAACATATCTGTCTTACTTTTCATTTAGCTTTGATCTCCTCCTCTATGTTTTTGGAGATGTGATTTCCATTATAGCTGTATGTCAGAAAATTGTTTTATGTCAGCTTGACTTTTCATCCAGCTGTTTTTGGTTTATTCACCTGTAGGTCATAAGCGCTTACTGTGATAGAGGGTTAAATCTGCTAATACTGTATTGCAAACCACTCAGAAATGAATGTGGTAGCTAAAGAAAACAATGAATTAAAAAATAAATCTAGCATCCCTTTTTCCCTCTTTGACATTACTGAATCTTAAAGATTCACTCAACAGATGTTTTCAAGTTTCCTATTAGCACCAAACTTCATTACTTCATTTCAACATGAAGGCTGAGACTAATTTATACTCATGGGACCAGCAGCTGCATTTCAAAACAATACCAAGCTTTGCAGCATAAATCATGAGAGCTCGCAAGGAAGTAACAAGGGAGTAACACCTGATGTGTCAGACACCTGGACTACCACTAAAGAGAGTTGCATCTGCACCCTTCTGCTGCTGTCTAAGAGACCTCCATTGATTCTGTGATTAATGCTGTCTTTTCATCTGTTGCGGAAAATCAGTGAAGCTCCTGTGAAGTTAATGGAGTGGCAAAGCTGGGTGTCAGGTGTGGGGCTGCCCTGCAGGCTCAGTTTTGGACAGCTTCCATTGCATTCCTTCAGGTTCCTATTAAGGCAGCTGCATCTGGGCATTTTTGCTTGTGTTTCCATTCCATATGGAAAAATAAAACAGCTATATCTATTTGATTACAGATTTATGGTGTTCCAGCAATATCTGAAGTCTTACTGCACTTAAACAGTAGAGCCCTACCTAATGCTGCTGATTCATCTGACCTTTGCACCTGACAAGACTTCCTAGCTACAGCTGTGCTATCACAGCAGCTTGCCTTCCAAACCAGTCATCCCTGTGGACATGAAAGAAGACTGCAAACACCTAATCAGTGAATAATCACTGCAGGATCCAGCCTCACAGACTATCCCCCTAGTTCCTAGTGCTGCACACAAAAGAGATGTCTCAGCATTTAAATCAATGCTTTGATTGCCGATTTCCCAGTGGTGTATATGACTTATGAAAAGAAACTCCTTTATCTGAGTTAGTTGGTAACTGCTCATTTATGTTGGAGCTGTAAAGAAAGGTGTGTCAGCTGGAGCTTAGTTCTGCTCTGTGGAAGAAGCCCCTGAATCCGTATGTCCTTGTCCATACTGGAGACTGCATGCATTGTTTAGCTACCACTGGTTATACTCTATTTCAGTGAAAGAAGATGGGAAAAAACTGTGGAGCTCTCCTTTCACTGCATAAGAAAAATTCTTCCAAAGCTTGTAGATGTAAATTTGTTTTACTTTCAAAGAGAAATCTTCCCTTGAGTGTAGATTGGAACTTCAGTACAGTATCATGACTCAGATTTAAATGCATTTTTATGGATCCAAATTAGCTTTAGCTTTGAAAGATATGTCATGCAATTGCAGTGTGATGTGCACCTCCCTCCCTCTGGGAATGGATTGGTAAAACTGAAAGACTGTTACTATGCTACATAGAGAGAATTGTATGTTTCAAAGTCTATAGGATGAACCAAATTTTTCTCTACAAGACTCCAATTTGATGGAGATTGCTGCTGGAATCCAAGCGATATAACAGCCAACAATTTTTAATCAGCACTGGACTGCAATCTCAGCTCATTGGTAGGAGGGGCGAGAGGGGTGAGAGTGAAATCTGTGTATATGTGGTGGGGATGTACTGTTCAGGGAGTCAAACCTACCAGGATTGAGGATAGGACACGTGCAGCCTCTGTTAGTCCAGGATTCAGGGTAGAGTGTCCTCTTGCCCCGGAGGATCTTCAGCTTTGTGGATTTCAAGACTTTCTTGATCTTCACACTGACTTCTGCATGGGAGCCTTTGTCATGAGCTGACAAGATCTTCGTCTTGATCACTGGGAAGACAGGAATTCAAAACCAGGAATACACAAACTATTTGCAGTGCTCTCTTTTTTTCCTGGTCTAATGCAGGTGTCTGGGTGAAGCAGTGAGGACAATTGTTTCCTCACAGTGGAGTTAGCCCAGTGCTCCTTGCTGGCGAGCCCAGGATCAGTGCAGCTGCTGGGGAGCACACACATCCCCATCCCCACGGGCAGAAATGCTGCCAGCTGTTTTGGCCATGACTTCCGGAACTGCCACAAGGGCAGCAGGAGAGGTACAATGACCTGATTTTCAAAGCTTTTGAGGGCCCCATTTTCCCCCACAGCTCAGCAAACCCTTTGGGTTCCTTAGCACTTTTGGCAATTAACTGGATTTAGGGATGGACCTGGAGGCTTTGCTGGTCTCAGCCTGGGCAGCCCAGGCAGCAGACAGGGGTGTGAGGACCTGCCCTCATCCCACCCTGGTGCCAGTCCTCCTGCTTTGCAAATCCAAATTTGCAAATCCAAACTCAGTGGAGGAGAGTGAGACATTGGTGGGGACTGGGGCAAATCATAGAGTATTTTGAGCTCACTCATACCCACAGGCACACTCCCACCACCAGGATTCCACTGCTGAGCCCCTGCAGGGTGGAGGCTCAGGGCTCAGTTCCTCCACCCACCCTATCCTGGTAGGTATCCCCATAGGGTGGTGCTTTATTCAGCACTCATGTTGGGAAGCTCAGGGCAGCCTCTCACAGTGTGGCCTCCTGGAGCTCATGATGAGCCCCGTAATTCATCTGTCTCTCTAGTTTAGCTGACACCTTCACATGTTGAGTGATGAAAGGAGGGGAAAGCCTGAGTATGCTTCAGATAAGATTTATGAACTTGGACATTTTGTCACCTTCTTTTTTTCAATTTCTTATCTTTTGCAAGATTAAACACAGTTACTATCATGGCTGGGAAGCAAAGCAGAGCAGAATCAAATTTTTTCTAATATCACTAAGCCAGGGCTACATTTCAACAACGGGCAGCCCCTTGAACTCCCCTTTGTGGGTTGCTCCACAGCCTGCAGAGGTATGGGTTATCTCTCTGTGCACTTTCAACTTCAGTGTGAGATGAAACAGGTGCAAGAGACCCCTGCAAGAGATTCCTTGCAAAGGAAGGGAGTGCTGCACAGAGCATTCCTTGCTCTGCTGTGGTATGAAGGAGGCAGTTCACTGGCACACGCCAGGGAGGCCTTGGGAAACAAAGCGCCTCTTCTCATTCTTTCAAATCCAAGAGACACATAGACAATATACATCACCCCCTTGCAACAGCTGAACTTTGTTGATGGGGGAGATTCCCAGTAGCTGCTGGAATTGTTTTGTCCATGGAGTGGTGATCACAGTCCCTCCTTACGTTCGGTATCATTCAGATATAGTGATTTCTAGGCCGTGATTGGGGTACCTCATTTACAGACAGCGTTTCAGTGTCCCATTTTTGGTAACATGCTTTGTAGTCTGTCTTGGACCTAGACAGCCTTCCAGGGACACTTCTAGCTCTTGTCCTTCCATGATTTTTGTACAAGGGTGTTTTGATAGAAAGAGAGATGGGTAACAGAACAAGATGTTTCACCCACCTTGACTTGGAACATGATACCTATACAATTTGGTTGAAGATCTGCCTTTAGACTAAGTATCCCACGGGTTTGCCAGGATGGAGCAGTGCACACACAGCACCTCTTGTGCTTTATGCACACTTTTGCACTGCCTTACAGCCCCCTCCCTTTACAGCCCCCTCACCCACAACTCACCATAGGTGTACTTCATCCCACAGAAGACCTTGGGATTCCCTAAAACTTGCTCTTTACATTCGCATTTACCTGGGGAAAAAGAAGGAAGCAAATGGCTGTGGATTGTGCTTAAAAGACAGGAGCATTTGCAGGCAGAGCCCAGGAACTGCCAGAGGTTTTTGAAGTGGTCCATGAGCCTCATGCAAAAAAAAGAAATTTGCAACTACTTTCATATTGAGAGTGAATACAGAATCTTAGTCCAAGGGCAATTACTCCTTGTTTACAATTACAAGAGAAGGAAAACAAAGGCCTTATTATTTTGCCTTGGGATGCAAATAACATGCGTATCTTTCCCTGCGGTATTTTCCACACCGTAATGTACCAGACAAAATTTTAAAAGGAAATGTTGCAGAGGTTAAGGCAGATTAATGACTTCCGTGATCTTAGAACAAAGAATAACATGATATACTTATTTACGTTTAAAATGAAGTCGCCTAGACAAATGATGGAGCTTTCCCCTCAATTAACTCAATTATTGTATCTTCGAGATGTTATCAAGCCACTCTCTGAAAATGGAGGAAATGACGCTTGCCTGCTTGCATGCAAAGCTTGCAAGGGAGGACAGCCTGATGCTGCACCATGGGGCCAGCCTGCCTTGCACCAACTCCACAGAGCACCCACCTCCCCCACTCAGGGAACACAGGGGGGAAATAACTTCCCCAGCTGAAGCAGAAATGCTAGGCCATCTCAAATTGCATCATAAGCTGCAACTGAGGCCGAAACTGTTGTGGGCATTGGGGAAATAAATTGTGAGTTAGAAATCCCCTAACTACCTGCCAATGAAGTGGCAAACCCCACCCTTTAAAAGAAGTTGCTGGTTTGTCGAGTTTTAGGGAATATAAGCATACCTTTAAAATATGTTGGTCAAGCAAAACACGAGGGAATTCAGCCCTGAAATTCAGTTCTGGGACTGCAAATTCTTGCCTCACAACAGCTAAATGCTGGGTGCAGGCATTCAGCATGGAGCATCTGCCTAATAGGTTTGCACATCCTCGCACTGATGGGATGAGCCATAAGCCTCCTCTGGCTCTTGGAGGGGAAGGAGGTGGTCACAAGGACATCCCTCCACATGTTAGTGGGGAAATGTCCACTCTCCCCTGCAACTGCCAGGGTGCTAACTACAAGCCAGTGCAGAAGACTAAATCTGCGCTGGCTGCTGGTGGGAGGGAGGGATTGGGCAGGTGAAACACGTGCAAAGCCGCAGTCCTACCGGAGTGCCGGAGTGCTGAGAAGCCCTGCTCATCCTCCCAGCCCCACGTGGGCTCACTCTCGTTGAGCACGGGCTGGAAAGGAGGTGCTTCATTGTGCCAGGTCACGTCTGAGCTGTTGAGGGGAAAGGGAGATGGTCAGCCTTCCTAAAGGAGCCAGTGGAAAGCAGGGCCACTACCAGCCCATCTTCCAGGTACAACGTGACTGCACGTCTGGTGAAGACAAATGCAAGCTGCAGTTTTGGAAGGTGAACAGGTTGAGTGTAGTCAGAGAGGATCATGAATCCATTTTGGGTTTAAAATATGTTATAGGGATTTATAGACTACAAATATCTTCAGTCTGGTAAAAAAAGCAACATGCCAGATTTGGAAAGTGGGGTATTATTAAAATGTGCCGTCTTCTAAAAGTCAGAGCTTGACTTCAAGCCCAACACAGTCAACATAAGCTGAGTTACAACAGAAATATTAAGCCTTTTGTCCCCTCTCACTCAGATGTCTCTGAGGCCACTTTTTGCTTGTGGAGAGGAAACAACTGTGAAGGGCATGGAGAAAACCCGATACATTAACACCCAGCATCGGGAGCAAAAAGTCCAACATCACATGCCCCCCCGCGGTGTGCCAGGTACCCAGGGGAACCACAGCCTCAGCTCCCACTCTATCCCCTCTGCCTGGCCATACCAAACCCCAAGAATTTTACATAAGGGATAGTTTTCAGCCTGCTTGCCATGTGCAAATAGTGCCTTTGCTGGAACAGAGATCACAGAGGTACGGTGAGGCTGGGAGGGGAAGGCCAAGACCCCCAACTCACCTGCTGCTGTGGCAGTCGCCGGTGTGGGGGTCACAGCTGCGGGCGCAGTCGCAGGGGCGGCAGCCGTAGGCACTGAAGCCCCAGTAGCCAGGGAGGCAGTGGTCACAGCGGGGCCCTGCCACGCCGGGCTTGCAGGGACAGTCACCGGT
This sequence comes from Origma solitaria, assembly GCA_013397895.1. Lineage (NCBI taxonomy): Eukaryota > Metazoa > Chordata > Aves > Passeriformes > Acanthizidae > Origma > Origma solitaria. The sequence goes on from VZRL01005054.1 coordinate 325,876, forward strand.
GCTGGGGTCACAGAAGGTGCGGGGGCCCAGGGGGAGCACGGCCGATCCCACGGGGTGGCAGGAGCAAGCTGCAGGGGAGGGACACCGTGAGGGACATAGTATCTGTGAGAGCACAAGCTCTGCAGCACAAAGGTGCAGGAGGTGCTGCGAAACCCTCTCTGCCTAGGGACACCTCTGGGGTTCCTGGGCTTTTGTTTCCCTCACCCATATAAATCTGAGCAGAGTCTCCCTTTGGAATCTGTTTAATTTTAACTTTTGTGAGCTATTTTAATTAGTCAACCTACCCTAGTGTTGTGTTATGTTTTGCCAAACAGGCCTTTATTACTTTCCTTGCAGCATCTGGACTCTAATCCGGCCAAGTACCCAGGGATGTGCCTGCCTCACTGTGATGTTTAAGCAGCTGCGGGTGCTTCATTGCAAAAATGAATCAGAGCATAATTGCTTTTTAAAGTAATAACAACTGTCTTGCATCTAGGAGGTTAAAAAAACCCCTCAGAACAGTAATTTTAATTAAAGTGGAGGCTTTAGCAAAAAGTACCACTCTGTCTGATTTTTAAAGCCATAATTTAAAAACATTAGAAAAAAAAAGAATGAGGAAACAGACAGCTCAGAGATATGCTTTTGCATATTCTCCAGGACACAGGTTTGCAGAGCGCATGTCAGAAATGCCAGATGCTCTCCTTCCTCCCTGACAGCTGCTTGCATCAGAACAATGCACCAGAAATGTACTGGGACACACTGGGCTCTCAGAAATGACGTCCTAAAATAGGTGGTGTGAAGTTTTCCTCACCTACTCCTTAGGGGGTTTTTTTTGCATGAATGTAATTTCTGTCTGCTACAAGACTACTTCCCCCCGAGATGTCCATATTTTCAAAGAACAGAAATACAGTTATTAAAAGCACGAGCCAAACCTCTGACCATCTGGCCAGGTCAGTGGGCAATGTGGTGACTAGGCAGAAGCTGGGTGACTTGTGCTCTTCTCACCTCAGGGTTTCATACAGTCAGCCTTACGCATTATGGCAAAAATTTCCCTGCTGAAAGGCCTTTGCCCAAAGCTTCATTTACATAAAAATTTGGTTTCCTGAGAAAATTTTCTCTGTAGGGGATATTTTCACTAAATTCTAATACCAATCCGTCTATTTTGCAACTGTGAAGGCAATAGAGCAGGAAAGCCGCTACAGGCACCATAACCTTTCTTTCTCTTAAAATACTTATTGCTGCACACATACATTTAATTTTCCCTTGACAACATTTTTGTGGTTTCAGGAATCTGACATACCTGGAGTATAGTTTCAAAATATTAAAGGATAGATTAATATTGGCAGTTAACTTAGAGGCGACTATGATTCCAACATCTTTGCCAAAGTAATCCCCAAATTTTCCCCACCCTTTCCATTCCCAAACAAATATAATTATATAAAATTAAAAGATTAGAAAGCCTCTCCACAAACTGCGTAAGTAGCTGCAGGCAGTGAACTCTGGTACCTTTAATAGCATAGTTTTCAACAGTGCGCACTGAGACTTGCATACCTTTCTCCTGAAGTCTGTGAAGTGTTTTACACCTGATACATATAGCCAAATGCTCTCTTTTCCTACTAGATCAGGTGGGTATTTCTGGCATTCCTCAGGCCCTTCAGGGGAAATATCAAGCACTTAAGCCTCTTCTACTCTCCTCCAGTCAATGAGACAAACCCACTGCTCAGGGAGAGATTTGATCCTGTTTTGGTCAGGTTTCAGCTGAATTTTACACACAACCCTATCGGGATTGGAGCTTTTATGTTTTAGACAATTCTTTTACATATTTTTTTCCCTAAAAGAAAATTTAACATCCATGGCAACATTGCCATGGAGCAAGAATATTAAAGTTACAAAAGCTGTTAGGAAAAAAACCAGCAAACTCATAGGCAATTAAAAAGACAACTGAAAATGAGAATGTAGTTGGCAAATTATCAACACGCTAAAGGTTTGTGATGGGCTGCAGTGGGAACTTGCTGAGCAATGCAGGCATAAAGTGAAGCCCATCACTATGCACCAAGCACAGAAATGAGGCTCTAGAGCTCAAATGTGAGCATGTTGTGCACATTAGAAAGAAATGCATGGAAACAGGATGGAGTACTTCCATACTATGGCCAGGGCAGGAAGAAAAGGATTGCAGGACTGATTACACAATGTTTGAATGCCAGAGCTACTGCTCCCTCATGGGCAACTGTGCTGTATTGGTTTTAGACCCCATTTTCCTCCTTCCACACAAACTGCACCTCACTGTAGCACAGGCAGTAGGAGATCCACATCCAGGAAGGTGAGAGGAGAAGCTGAGCAGCAGATAAAGCAGCTACAGACATTGTTGGATGGCATTTCATTGTGGATACACAGGTGCAGAGTGTAAAACTCAGGGTGAGGCTTCTGCACCGTGCCTGTCTCATGCGTCATGGTCACCCCAGCAGAGATGCTGGGAGTTTCCATACCCAAGGGAGCTCTCACAAGAGAAGGAATGGGGGGACACCAGCCTTGGATCAAGAGAAACCTTCCACAAACTTGACCTTTTTGCTTTCTTTTTGATTTGTAAGCAGCATTGCTAAAAATGCCAATTTACCAGCCTGTACTACATAGCAATATTCTGCACGTGACTTCCATGCACATATGAATTAACAGCCGCCTGTCCTGGCAGTGCATGTGCTGACTGGGACGGAAAATCAGTGAGTGGGATGCCAGCAGAACTGGATTTCCCTGCCCTGGACTGGTGATACTGTTGTGGTTTCTTCGGCTGCCAGCTAACCTTTGGAAGTGACAAATATTTACCCTCAAAACCCTATAGCTGAAAAGCAAAAATAGACATGGCAATTATAAAACTCTGTTTTATTGTCTGCAATTGTACTGTAGCTGAGGCTTAAAAACTCATGAGGATGTAAAGAAAAGGAGTCATAGGTATGGTGGGGGGAAAGAGTCATCAGATTAGTGTTTTAAACATCAGAATGTCTCATTTTATCAAGTACATACCTACTCCTGAGCAAATATTATATGCACTCTTTGCCTACAGGAATCTTTAAAGTATCCTTAAAGATCATGGCTTAACAACTCCTTTATTTACTTTGACCTAGGTAATTCTAAATTTTCAATGGTTGAACAATAATGGTGTCTTGAGCCAGAAGCAAGTAGGCAATGCCATGGCCTTCCCAAGAAAGAATAATAGGGCTTCACGCATGTCCCTTGTTATTGCAGACCATGGCATGGTCCTTGGAAATGTTCCAGGCATAGGCTGTAAATGATCTTATATAATTTAATTTAACAGTCATTAGTCATTTTCTATGGCCCTGCAGCTGCCACCTCCCCTGTAAGGTGCTGGGTCCCTGCGTGCAGGGAGCATTCCTGGCAGCAGGCGACCAGAAGTGACGAGGTGAAGGGGTCTTAGGGAGGAGTGCATTTGTAAGGGTTTGAAAAGTCCAGAGAGGAATCATCTGTGAGTTTGTAGTAACAGGGTCTCTGAAAAGAAAGCATTCAGATAATCCCTCCGTTGTGGAATTCAGTTTGTGCTAGGAAAGGTTGTCTTCCTCAGATACTTGAGGGAGTATCATGCTCTACAATTTACAAATGTATAAAAAGAAAGGGCAATGAAGTAGATGTACTTAATGCAGATGGTAAATAAATGCAAACTTTTTCTCACTATACTCAAGAGTACCTTACAGTTCTTGTTAAATATATGTTATCTTTGGCTTTTAAATACCAGAGTTCATGAATACCTAGTGGTCCATAAAGCTGGATTGTTGCATTAAATAGTAATGGAGGCACACCCTTTTTTTTTTTTTTTTAAATGTGGAAAGTGGTATGCCATGGGCCAGTGATTCAGAGATGAATGCAGAAAGCCAACAGAACCAAGCACCAGCATATGTCAACAAGAATACCCATTAATCATCTAATATCCAGAGCTTCCTCTGGCTCAGAAAGGCTGGGAGACACTTTTTAATCAAGAACCCCAGAAATTGGCTAACGTGTAGCTAATGATGTGGTGCACTGCCTGACTTCATTAGCGATGGCCTGACTTGCACACAGGCACACGCACAGGGCTGGCAGCCTTCCCTTCGAGCCAGGGCTGCTTTGCAGAAATATGTCCTGAGACCTCTTGCTTCCATCTGGCTTTGCAAGGAAGGAGGCTCTGTGCTGGCCAGCCCAGGAGGTGCCATTTGACTTCCTCTTGGACCCTGCAAACAGCCACAGATTAGGGACTGGGCATTTTAGCACAAGGACAAGCCTAAAATGAGTCTCCTTGTGAAACTCCATCCCCTCAGTGGACTGAATGAGGTGACAAAGGAGATAGAGGCCACTTTTACAGCTTCCAGAGTGGAGGGTGGTGTTTTTAGGTGTCCAGAAAACCACACTCAACTCAGTGCTGAAGCTTCACTTGTCTTCAATGGCCTTGGAAAAGTGCGTATTCTTCCCTGATGGGAGCGGGTATGTAAAGAATACCAGGAATTACAACTCTAGTAAAGGTAGCAGAACCACAGTACAACGATGTTTCAGAGCTTGAGGGTCCCATGCAGAATTTATTTCAGTCTTCTGTCTGGCATTATCTACCAGGAGTCAACTAATCCTATCAGTTCTTTTTTAATCAGCAAGGATGAATCCATGAGTTGGAAAAAAACACATAGCTTCTGCTTTGGGTCTAAATGCGAGACTTAAACCTGGTTTTTTCGCTAATGAGACTCCAAAACAAAAGTACATCGTGGAAGTTCTGGCAATAATTGAGGAGGGAGAGTATCTGATGTTTCAGAGGAGTCTTAGAACTTTGACGGATACAAGTAGGTAATGAAACTTTAAAAAGTGAAACCTCGCACACTCCCAGCCTGGGATGCAGCTCACCACTGCAGAAGGGTTTCCTTTTCCTTCACATGCAGGTACTTCTTGAGAGGAGAGAGATGTGCCCAGTGTCTCCTCAAAAGACACAGGCAGGGTGTCAGTTGGATTTCTTTCTGTCACTTATGAAGGTCCCCCTCACAGTGAGCGAGTCAGTGAGGAGAAATGTGCTGAAGTTGGCAGGCGGCGGAGAGGAGGGCATGTCTGCACCCCATTTTTAGCTGACTAGTGCAATGTGTTCAGCAGGATTTGGAGATCTGGAGTCCCCCAAGGTGAGTCACCATCCTCACACTGGTCCTTGGGGTTTGTGGCTTTTGGATTGCTTCTTTGCTTTGGAAAGATTTAATTTCACATGTGCCTGACTCGCTGCCTTTAGTCTTGCCTCCTCAGTGTCCCACCTTCTGGAATATCATCTAACTCGTGCTCCTGTCTGTCCTTCCATCCCCACCTGCTGCTGCTGTGAACACGAACTGGTGGGCGACGCTATTTATTGGCTGCACCCCTGCTGGCTGAGGAACCTGATTCTGAGCTTGCAGCAAACACCAAACAAGGAGAACATGAACACAAGATGCAGCTTTTCCTCTCCAAAAATAGAAATAGGGAAAGTAAATGAATCATCTCTCTTCCCCTGTCCTCAAGCTACAGGGATCATTAGGATAGATGTCAACGGCATCTGCAGACTTTCATCCTGCAAATATCACCGCTGCTTTTTGCAAATAGTACCGCAAAGGGAATTCAAAGAGCTCCCCGTCCTTCACTGAAGCAGAAGATTCCTCCAAGGAGGGGCAAGAAGATCTCACCTTTCATTTGGCACTTTCCCACTCAAGAAGTACGAGGGCGCTGACTTACGTTTGCAGGCGTCTGGGGCAGAGAAGGGCTTCCTGAGGTCACGGTAGAAGCCCAGCTTGCAGCGCTGGCAGTGCTGCCCCTCTGTGTTGTGCTGGCAGTTGTCACAGACGCCGCCACTGCGATTGCCCGATGCCAGCCACGCATCCATGTCAAAGTGACAAGTGTCGGCGTGCCCGTTGCACTTGCATGCTGAGACAAAGCCAAAGGGAACAGAAAGACTTGTTAAGGCAGTCAAAGATACTGATTTATAGAAAAGAGACACAAAAATTCAAAACATGTTTTGGAATGGGGACTTGACCTACGAACCTGTTATGCATTCAAATGCATGAAGTATCGCTACATTTTCATCCACACTTCCCAACCTCTGGAGATAACATTTAAGAAAAAGTATTTTCTTTAACTCTTTTGTTTCCACTGCAGGATATCCAGTACAAGGACGGCCACAGATGGTCAGGCCAGAACATAGAGACTCCCATATTCACTGGTCCTGCTGAGGAAGGATCCTTCCCTTCCAGCTTTAGAAATCTTGGACACATGGGAGAAAGGCACACATGCAGGAAGCATTTTGCACTGGCAGAGGCTCTGGAGACACTGTTCCTGCCTGGCTACTTACACTGGCACTCTTTGGGGGCTCCTGTTTTGCCGTCGGCAGCCTGCCAAGGCTGGTCGTTGTAGAGTGGGGCACAGTGCTGGCAGTGGGACCCTGCGGTGTTGTGCTTGCACATGCATTTCCCATGGACCTAGGAGGGGAAAGAGAGCAAGGATCATCCACAGCAAAGGCCAGAGTCTCCAGGGCACAAGCAGTGCCCACACACAGGAAATTGCCTGCCAGCTAGATGGTACTGCATGGACTAGAAAGAGGGATATACCACAATGTCCAGTTCAGCCAAGGGCAAATATTCTGTAGTTACACTTTCATTTAGGTTAGTATGTGTAGATCTGCACGTCATGGTATTGTATAATCATACCTTTTTTTATTTTTGAGATCTAAAAGGGTCTTTAGCAGTTTCCAGATGCATCCCGAATTTCCAGGAGGGATTAAAAAGAGCCGGGATTCAAAGTATCCTTGGAAACACTGAAAAACCTTTCACTTTTTCTCTCTCATTAACAGGAATACACCTTTGAGTACTGCAGGAATAGTACCCAGCTCTATGTGCCCAGCCATCTCCAACACAAATGAGAAAAAAGAAAATCAACCCCCTGAAACATAAATATCTACTCATCCTAGGCAGAATTTTTGCCCCACAAAGGAAGAATCAAGGATAGCACAAGGCCTGTGACTGACTATACTCGGACATGTTCATGACAGATAATTTAACAGCTAGACAGGCCAGTGTAAGGGGGTAATTAGAGATGAAAAGCCAGCACAGCACACTTGGTGCCAGCTGCCCTGTCAGTCGCTGGCATTACTCACGCTGTTGGCAAATGCAAAGAAAACAGGATGTAGCCAGAGGGCACGAGCAGCCCGGCAGTGCCTGGATGCAACAAAATCAAGCTCTGCAGCAGCATGGCTCTGCTGGCAAGGCTGAAGGCCCTGCCTTTTCCCATGGAATGTGGCAGGTAGCTACCTACTGCAGCTATTTTCATGTGTGCCTGTGCTTGCACCTTCGCTCTGCTCCACATTTTGCTTCTAAACACATGGTTCAGCTTCTCCTGTGCTCATGCCACAAGTTGGCTGTAAAAGCAATGGAGCTGCAGCAGCTGCTGGCTGCTTTTGGCATTGAGGGGAACACAGGGTGGTTGGGGTGTCTGGTGATCCAGCCCTGAGCTGGGCCATGCTTTAACTGCTACTGGGAAATGCTGCCTTCCACACTGTTTATCTTGTGGTTTTATAAGTGTGCTGCTCCTAACTGCATGATTCGCTGCCGAGACTGCCACAAAAAGGTTCCTGTGAAAAGCCTGAACAGTAAACAAAACAGAAGAGGACCTTGAACATGTTGTAAACACCTCCTGCTTGTTACGTTGGTACACACACCACACATGCTCCTAGCTAATGATGAGTTTCTGATTTATTAATTTGTAATGAATAGATTTCAGCTGCTATCTCACAGGAGTCAGATGTAACCAGTACAGATAAAATTTCAAAACTGACCTGGAAAGTCCTTCAAAGACTTTTCAGCAGAAATGAAAATAGCAAGATCTTCCAAAAACTTTTTGAATTCATTCCTGCCTTATTAAAATGTCAGATCATCAAAAAATACAGAACAGCAACTGGGCTGTGTAAACAATGGATAGGTTCGGATAGAGTCAGAACACACAAGCATCTAAACTAAAGTGAAAACACTAAGCCAACATTGTTTTCTGGGCTCTCTAGCCTCATCATAGGTATTAGTTGGTCTCAGCAGATGCTGCTTGGCTTGCCATATTGATATAAGCTTAAATGTGTGCTAACATTTGAAAACAATGAGAACAGAGAAAAGAAACAAAAAACATGCAGAGGGAGTTTTTAGTTTTGAAAATGTGTCCTGTGTTTTCATATTTTCATTTTTGCCACTACCTACAAAATGTTCTTCAAACTCCCAGATGCCTCACTTTCCTAAATTACCACTCTTTGATAAATTTTTTTCTCTTACATTTTTTAGGCAAGGTCCACACACAACCCAATGTTACAGAGTCACTTCACGTACATTTAAAAGCATAGACACCTGCATGGAAATAGAAAATGGCTGAACCTGTTCTGGTCATCTTCTGGTGGTTTTGATGGAGTCCTAAGTCTTTGATGCCATTTTTGGTAGGAGTTTCTTGCAAGCCCTTTGGCCATTGAGTGGTTAGGGCTAAACAGGTTGTACTAGCCTGAACCACATCTGTGGCCAGAGAAATCCTTCAGAGATCCTTCCTCACATGACTGCCCCACCTGTTGGGGTAGAGGGACCCACCAGACCCAGGACATACATGATCAGGAAGGGAAGGTGACCTGAAGGAGTCAGAGGGTGCCATGGTCAAAACCAGGTGGTCCTTTGGTGCTTTTGCATTCATGATGCCAAAGTGAGAAGGATTTGGGGGAAGAGTTGCAAACAGAAATTGTCGTGGACATGGGGACACTTGGGATTACTGTGGGGATGTGTGCTCCCCCTTTCTGTGCCCACAGCCTGTAGTCTCACCCTCCAAATTCAGCTTCCTCCTTGCCAAAGCCACACAAAGAATCAGTGGGGACCCAATCAATCATCCAGTGGCCGCTCAGCATTAATAATTCAAAAACTCATCTGAAACTCAGCAGCACCTCAGAAACCCTCCAAGTATTAAGCATCCCAAGACACCAGTGGAGAGCAAGGCAAAATTCCTTGCCAAGGAGCATTTATGGCTCCAAAGAGTAAGAATTTGGATTTTCTGAAAGGCCAAATACTGTATGATAATGCTGCATTGATGGAGTAAAGGAAGGTGTATGAAAATCAGAGTAGGACGGGTATCCATCCCAAGAAACTGCTGTGCCACCATTAATTTGGCATGCAGAACTAATAAGTAAACCACTGAATAGCTGAGCACCAACATATTAATATTCATCCGCATGTGAACCCTAAGGAAAGAGGTTGTATATAATTAAAAAAACTGTTGCAGCAGTGCAAGGCTTGTGGGCTCTCATGCTGCGGCAAGGAGAGCTGCAGAAGAGCCAAGTTGGAGATGATGCAAATCAAGCCAGCTGGTGTTTATCTAGACAGACTCAGAGGAACAGCATGGCATGGCACTCCTGGTATCGATTGCTTGTAAAGGTGCCATGCACCTGGGCTGAAGAAAACAAATGGTCTGGCTGAAAAGCCTAAAAAATAACAGAACAGCATGATTCTGATGCCTGCCTAAAGGCAAGCGCAGGACTAGCACAGAGGCCTGTAGGCTTGGGCTCCCCAGCTGTCTCAGTCCTGTCCAGCTGGGCCAGGAGGCTATTCTCTTAGAATAGCATTATAATGATTACCCCTCGAAACACCTCTGCTTTAAAAAGTCTCTCCAACCCAGCTTTACCCCATTGAACAAAACATCTTCTTTCTTTTACATAATTCCAGCATGACAGCAAACATTTTTATGCATTGGAAACAACGAAAAAGGTGGATACTAGCAAGCCCTTTCTTGCAGCCCATAGGTAGACATGTATTTTTTTTTTGTTATAAAGAAATACAATGAGAGCTAAAAATACGAGAAAGATAGGACAAGAAGGGGTAGTACAAGGAGAAGTGGCAGGTGAGAAACAGCCAACAGACTGTCTATACTGGGCAAAACGGATGTCTGTAAGAGCTGTAGGAGGGCCTGCTGCAGGACTGCTGTGCCATGCAAATGCCCTGTCATAGCTCAGAGCAGCTGGGAACTGGGGCTGAGAAATCAGCCCAGCAGCTCTGCTGGGACCCAAGGTAGACTGGGAAAATGATGTACCTGGCCTTCAGGATTTCTCCAGCATCTCAGCACCTTTCTGAAGGCAGAATGTGATCCCCCTGCATTGTCAAGGATACAGAGGATGTATTTTCCTCCCTTTTCATTCACCTTGACTTATAGTTAACTGTCAGGCGTACCCACCAGGGTCATTATAGAGCACCACTAAGTACACAAACACAATTCCCAGTATATCTCACTCCTTGAAGCATTCACACGGCTCCTGACTCAGTTGAGCGGCAAAGCCTTCTTATAACATTTTTCATTTTGTCATGGGGTCTTTATATCCCAGTTCACTTTCACACTGTTCCCCTTCTTAGCTTGACAGCCCCGTCGCAACGTCAGTCATTAGAGGGCACAATGCAAACAGTGTTACAAAAGTTGCCTTCTTCAAGATAAACGAGCGACTTATTTCTCTGCACAAAGACAGTTGCTAGGGCATGCTTCCTTCCAGAGCCTTTTGTTGCCAAATTATAACCTTCCAGCGCTTCCTTTCAGATTGCAAATACATAGGGCTTTTTCTTTAGTCGAATCCTATAAAATACTTTCCCCCATATTTATCATGTTCCAAAATGTTGGGCAGTGGCAAAGAACGCTGCACTGGGGGAAAAATGCTTTCAGTCACCTGTAATGAATTGATTTATATTGTAAGAACTCACCCACTATATGGAGTCCAACAAAAATGCACACTAAAAGAAAATCGATGTCCCAAGGACCTGATAGCATAAACAGTCTAAATAGCTGGGAGGGGCAACTGCTTCTAATAGAATTTCTTTATTGGAACTGCTAAAATGGTATTTTTTTTCCTCTTTCTTTTTTTTTTTGTTTTTTTACTTTCATGGAAAATGTGCATGATATCAGCCTAGGGGAAAATGGCAGTATTCACACTGAGTCTCTAACCATAGCTTTTAAACCACGTTGCGCTGGAACTGCTGTGCCAGTTTTAGAACCAATGCCTACTGGCGGCTGTCAGCACGCGGGGAGGTATTCTTTTCCCAAAGCACCAGACAACCAAATTTATGCATGAGAAAATTCTCATATCCTATCTTGTTCTTGTGAAAGAATACAAAGCTTGTTGTCCAGGGTGTGGGGGCCGTGTGGTGGGGTTTTTTTTAATTCCTTGTACAATAGGCTTCTGTCAGCGTTGCTCTGGAAGACCTTGAACATCTTTTGATGTCAGTAGCATGATAACAATTTATAACAGCCACTGGGTTGGCCTCATGGGAAGCGGAGGGGGGGAATATTCACCCTGCCTAACTACACAGAAGTGTTTTAGCAGAGTATCTTAGTCCACCCAGATCCTGACCTTCATAACTATGGGAGGAGCCTGGAGAGATCTGCTGGCTAACTTGCAGGAATCCACATTCAGGGAGGGCCAAGGAGATGGATGAACTCCAGCTCTCACCTTGAGAGAGAACGGCACAGCCCAGGTGAGGTATCTCTGGGCTTAGTTCCCCCACTTTGGAGTCCTAAATTGCAAGATCCTACTTATCTCCAGGCTTGCATGACATTTGCATCTCTTCTTGCATGACAATTGCCATAGCTGCAAGCAGGCTGCAGGGATGCTTTAACTGGTAAGGGGACAAGCATGCGCTACAAGGGCACCTATTAAATTTTGGTGTGAACTCTCTAATTTAGGTGATATTCTTCAGGAGTAACCTGGTCTAAACGAGCATAAAAACAGAGCCAGATTTTATAATCATATTGTGAAATGATACCGTGCTTCCCTGCTTTTATTGTCCTCGGTTTTACAGCGATGGTTCTGGTAAGACCCTTGGTAGATAGAGTTACATAAAGACTATACTGAAGTTTCCATGTCCCTCTTGAATGACTGGCCGTAATTCTTCAGAATTATACTTTCTGTGAGTTTTTCAGGTGAAATGTATAAAAATACTCCTCTCTGAAATCCTACTCTCCTTTCAGAAATTTTCTGACTTCTGTCACCCAAACAGCCACAGACACCGCAATCTTTAATCCCTTTTCTGTTCATTCACATGTGTGATGAATTCTTCCTATCACCTTGGAAATAATTCTCTCTTCCAGGCTTGAAGCAATGCACTGGCAAACCCCAGCCTGGTTTGCACAAGTAAAATGAGTCAGCCTCACTGCAGAAACGTCACCTTTGGGACTCCTGCCACATAAACATTTATAACCAGAGTCAAATTTCCCCCTCGGGGCCAGCGCAGGGGTTTGCTGCTATTTCTTGCTCTGTTTTCAGTGCAGTTTTGGCATTTGCTTCCTTCCTACAGCACTGCCTGTTACCTGCACACTATGTCTGCCATAGGCTGTGGCTGTACTGGAAGCCTATTTGGCTGCAGGCTCTGTTACAACTCTCCGTGGTGCTCCAGGGCACGCTCCCATGCAATTGAATCCCAGCAAAATAATCCTGAGCAAACAGCTCCTTTCAAAGACTTTCGCTCAGTGGACATCTGTGGAAAGCAGAGCAGTGCTACTTGAAACAGTCTTATCAATCACAGCGCTGCACGCTTTCAAACTGGTATATTTTCAAGATGTTGCAAGGCTAGCTCTGTTAGAAAGGAAACATGCTATCTACTTCTTGTCTGAGACTGTAATTTAAGAGAAATGAGAGCTTCCTGAAGAGCTGGACTCACCTTCAGTAACAGCCTTTTTTTTTTAATGATCTTCCTCTTTTTAACATTATTCAGTGCAGTATGTTTGGCTGCTCTGTCTTTCCCTACTGCTCCTCCACCAGCAAAGCCAGGGCTTTCAGAGCCAGCCTGGATGGGCAGAAAGGACAAGATGTGCTGGGGGCAGGCATGACAGGCCACAGGCATTGGACACGTAGGCCACTGCTGTGCCCATCACCCCGCCTATGGGTTAGTGGCTCTTGCCTCCCTGGGACATGGCAGGACTGGAGTTAAGGTCTTGGTGGGCCCTTAGGGATTTGAGCTCAGAGCTCTTTTGATGGGAGTCCCCTTATAACCAGAGCACAGGGTTTTTATCCAGAGAAAGGTATGGCAAAGTGCAACAGAAAGCCCGCGAGTGAGAGTCAAAATGCAGCTCTATCCCCTTGGTTCAAGACCCAGCCCAATATCCTTGGATCCTCCAGAAGCAATGGCAGTCACATGATGCCTAGTACCTTCAGAGAAGTTCTCTTCCTTCTTCATGATCAAGCGCCCTATATTTTTATATTGTGTTATTGCAAGTTAGCATTTAGGGGAAGATGAGTATCAGCAATTTAATTATTTTTAAAGATTTACCTGAAAGAAAATAAATTACTGTGGAACACCTTTGAAGGATGAGAGTCCAACACCAAGACACAAAGGAAGTTCAGTACTTCAGCCCAACCTGGAGACCACCTCCTTTGTAAAGACCATTTCTGCTCACCATGCTTGGAATCCAGGGCATCCCATGTCAAACATCGCACACTTGGACATATACCACACTCTACACTGTCCCTTACTATTTTTAAAACTCTGCTTTCCTGCAGTGCAGCCACCGTTGGGTGCGTGTACATACCACATGGAAAACACCGGCTGCCTTGACGGGCTTGAACCCCACGACAGGGGTGCAGTGGTCAGCGTGGCCATTGCAGAAGCAGCTGCCCTTCACGATGAAGTCATAGATGGCATAGTGCAGGGCCGGCGGGGGCTGTGGGGCTGGGCTGGCCGGGATGCACGGACAGCCCTGCCGCTCCAGCAGCCGCACCCGCAGGTTGGTGATCTTCAGCTGCGCCTGGGCTTCCGCGCTGTACGGGTCCTCTGCAGCGAAGGGCGGTGACAGCGCTCGGAAGATCACCTGGGCAGAGAAACACAGCAGGTGAAGCAGAAAGAAGGATGGCAGCTATCCCCGTGGTGGCCTACGGGGTGGAATGGCAATGATGGTGTCCTCTGGGAGCCTGCACCAGGCTCTCATGGTGCCCTTCCCGCTCCACAAGGGGTGGCAGCAGCAAATCCACCTCCTACTCGGTGTGCACAAAGTGATCCCCCGTGATCCCTTATGTTCCTCTCCACAGAAGGAAGGATCTTATGGGTGTCAAGTGACATTTTGCCATTAACTTATATCAGAGGTGGACGCCCCTGCTATGTGGGTGGCCCAGCACAGGGATCAGCACTCTGCCAGGTGACGCTCATGTGGGGTACTCTTCATTAACACTCCCTCTCCCAGAATGGATGTATTTTTTAACAAATATAGCTCATATTTCCATATATTTGGTTTCTATCAGTCCCAGGCTGCTTACTAGTGGACAAGTGATTAGGTGTGGCAATTAGTAAGAGCAAGCTGATAATCAAGAAAACCAAAATAAGAAAGAAAGAAAAGTGAGGGGCTTCCAAAGTTTAAACAAATACTTATCATTCATTCTTTATTTTAACTTCAGTCTGATTGAATAGGTAAATATTGGCTCAAGCTGGATATTGAGAGCACTAGATAAAAATAACCAATTTTTTGGAAAAGGTTTATTTTAAAGTTTTTGGTCTAGCTGCCTAAAGTGAGAAATCAGAAATAGTATATACTTCATATGACTACCATTGACATAAAACAACACATTTATGACCCCTGTGTTAGTTACTGGTACATTCAACTTACAGTGACACTTTCTGAATAGTTAAATAGCTCTTCACTTGACAGTCTGATGAACTACAATAAACAACATTTGATCAAATCACTTGAGTATTTGAGGGTGTGATACAGCCTAATGACTCAATGCACCACTTGCCGCAGTGATTTAAAACCTCCTCACACCAATCTGCTGCCCTGCTGAAGCCATCCCTGCCACCTGAATTGCTGGCCAGCCTCTTGCAGGCAGCAAGGAGCTGTGCAGCAGCTAAAGCAGACCATCGTTCCTTGCCCAGTGAGAGGCAGGGCACAAACCTGCTGCTGTCACTATCAGGGATCACAGCCTCCTACCCCTAAATCCATTCCTTCCAAAGAAAGCATCTGATATGCTTCCTGATGAAGCCTGATGAAGGCTTCCCTTTTATTTGACCAGGATTCACAGATCCTGGAAATAATGACCACAGTGCTGCCAGCTGGCCTGCCTGCAGGCTTTGCCTACCAGCTGCTGCCTCCATCAGCCCCACCACTGCTGGCACCGCTCCTGGCTGGGACCTGGCTTTTCTCCAGAGCTGCCAGAACCCAGCCAGAGGAAGCTTTGTCTGGGCCTGGAAGGAGATTTAGTCCTTGTTTTGGAGCTGAATGGCGGCAGCATGCTTTTGCGTGCCCCGCCAGCCTGCCCAGCACAGTTGCCACCAGCATGCTAGTGACAGTGGGGCTCGGGCATGCTCGAGCTGTGTGTTGCATGCTGGCAGACACACCGTGGCTGCAGTTCCACACTGCCATCCTGCAAACACTCCCTCCCAAAGCTATCTGAGCATCTTCCACAGATAAGGGAGAAGGTTAACTGGGAGAGGTGGTCAGAGGACAAGGCTCGTAAGCAGCAAGCCCCTTGTGTGAAGTGTTGAGTCTGATGAGGGGTATTAATGAACAGTAACACACCTCAGAAGAGGTCTTTTTTTCCCTCTCTTTCAGGGATATGCAGAGTTTTTTCTTCTTTCCTAAAATAAAAATATAAACCAGATAACAATAGAAACACAAGTGAACCCCGACTATCAAGTCCTGCGCCTCTCCCCAAGGCTTGTTATTTACCCAAATTTAAATCAATGTCATTCTGATCACATTTACTTGTTAGTGGCTTTGTGAACACAAGATGCTTTCAGATATGGAAAGAAAATTTCTTGGGAAAAATCCAAACTGGAGACATTGATTTCCTTTTAGAGGAGTTGATAGGAAATGCTGGGTCAAGAGTTTTCAGTAAAAACTAGCATTTTGGGTTTCTTGCTGTTACATAAATTGCATCTCAGAGAATTCTTTATTTGTCCTAATTCAGATGAGACTAGGAAAGAAAATATAGAAATGGGAACAATTTATCCTAGATGGAGCTGCAGACTTTCCTCTCATGTTTTCAGTTTTCCTTGTTTATCTATCCATGCTTAATGCATGTGACTGATGTTTGTGGTTCTAGCAAAGACAATCTCAGCAAGAAAATCAATAACCCTGAGTGCCTTTGCACTGACAGAGTTGAATCTTGTCTGTACGGAATTCAGGGGGAGTTATGCTGCTGATTTCAATGGAGCCAGTATTCCTGCTCAGACCCTAAAATGCTACAAACATTTCTTTTTATGGCTACATGAAAACAGTGATGCTAAACATGAGCTCTATCTTTAATTCCCAGGGGCTCTGGGCTCTCAGCTGCTCCCCCCTGGCTGTCCTGTATTGCTCTGGCTGTCAACATGCACATGCATCTCATGATGTGGTTTTACAAGCCTGTTGTCTCCCTGGTGCCACTGGGTAGGACTTTGGTGGCACTGTCCAGCCAGGACTCTGTTGGGCAGTGCTCCCGAGCTGCTCTGCCAGCAGTGCCTCACCAGTAAGCACCCCATGGTAACCTCTGTCCTTCCCACTCTAGTCTGTCTCTGTGTATGAGGTCTACCAGTAAAATATCAAACCCAACATAATATAACCCCAGCATTACAACGTTAGGCAGATGATGTGACTTATGCAGTAGTCAGCACCACGTCTGATAGCAAAGTGTGGGAACCTTACATCAGCAGCTCTGAAATGTATGCACTACTTAAAATATTGTATTCTGTAAAACAAGTCGAAAGTAATATATTGAAGACCCTCAGCATTTCTGTGCTTTACATGCCATATTATATCCTATGAGAAAGACGTTTTCATTCCCAGTGTTCTATAAATCTTACAATATTTGGGATTCTTCTTAAATGCAGTCCCAGGAACTGAATCTTTATCTCAGCCTCCATTTAAAATTAAGTATCTAGCAATATCTCATATCTGAGCATAATGCCGCAAACCAGGAGGCACATAGAAAGAGCCACTAAGAAACAAAATATCTGGTCTTTGGCGTAATATTCCTTCTGTGACATGTGGAAAGATGCTGGTGGATCCCATGTGCTATAAAAGCAACCTCTGCATGAAGCAACATCAATTGAGGAGCGATGTAGAAGTTGCACAGGGATTTTTTTTGGCATGGTGGTGATCTCTGTACACAGCCAAATAGGTGCTGTAGTCTGCAATCTCTGAGTGAGGAATGCCGCTGCTATGCCACAAGAGGGTTGGGTTCACCTGACCCTCTTAGTGCGATGCCTGTTGGTGTCAGGAGGGAGCCCACTCCACTCCCAGGGGAAGTCCATTCCACTCCCAGGGGAGCAGGAGTGGATGAGCTGTCCCACAGGGCCTTGCACGTGCCATGGAGTAAAAATACTCTGCTCTTCAGCCAGGCCACTGCAGCTGTCTGCAGTTTGGTCACATCATTACATGGACAGTCTCTAATAAATTTGCACAGGGTTTTGATTTCCTTATGGGCTGTCATGAGCAACTCTTGCTCTGTTGATTATTTCACAAGTTTTAGTGGCAGAAGAAGCCTGAGCTCCTCACCATTCCCCAGATGCACTCATGTAGCCCTGTACATAAATAAAGCAGCAGCCATGGACATGGTGCACTCAAGTAACCACTTGCACCACAATGACCTTGATATATAAATACATAAAGTCCTTTTGCAAGAAGTACCCGAGTATGTTTACACGCGAGAGGCAATGAAAGGACATCTGTGTATATATCTCCACAGTGGGAAGGAAAATGCTAATGAATGATTCTGACAGCAACAAAATAGGCTGTGAAGTCAAAGTTGCCTGAGGAAGTCAACAAAACCAACGAAAGATTTGCCAGGAGCAAAGGTTTCTCAATGAGTCACGGGCCCACCTCCACTGACACAACTGCAAGGGTCTGGACCTTTGTCAAGACTCAAGTGTCCAGAGCAATAAAGTGGCACCCTTTGGGATACAAATGCCTGTGACATTGAAGAGACATGGGTGATCCACAAAAAGCTTTCCCCTCAGAGAGCTTCAGACAAAGACAGAGTTACAGAGGCTCTGGACAGGGTCCTGCAGCTGCTGTGCCTGTGCCCGTTCCCTGGGTCCCTGCACCTGGCAGAGGTGCCACGCTCCAACCTCCAACCGGGAGCCTGGCCTCAGCCAGGAAGTCAGCAGGAGATGGTTCACAAAATAGCAACATCAATAAATTACAAACAGAGAGAATAAATGGATAGGAGACTCAAGAAGCATATACATACGGGAACAAGCCAAGAAACAGGAATATAGCAGAAATAAAAGCAATAAACAAATATTAAAAACATAACCACATTTTTACTTGGTTGTAAATGAAAACCAGGGTGGCAACATTGCATGAAATGATGTGTGGTTTCTTTCCAAATGAGACTGATGAACTCTACCCTGTATTGTCTAACCTGGATGCATGAAAATGTATCTATAAGTACTCTACAATAATGACCTATCCATATTACTGATTCATGTAATTAGCTCAGGGACATTTGATAAATTCAGTACTGGTTTGTTTGATTTTCACTGGTAGATTTATTCCTTTCAATGCATTTTACAGGAAAAAAAAAGAAAAAAGTAATATGAAGAAAAAATGCAAAGTTTGTTGTCTTCTAGAGATAGATAGCAAGAGCAACAAGGGATGTGCAGCACTTTACAAAAGGGCATATTATGTCTAATAAGTGTTTAATGGAAAAGTTAAGGCTGGCATTAGGAGTCTGCAGTGACTCTTGGTATGTAGGCACTAAAGAAATGTGCTTAACTGGCCTGTATTCTGGGCCCCTGTGAAATCTCCGTGTCAGTGGAAGTGATCTGATTTATTTAGTGCCTGGACAAGGCTCTGAAAATGTAGTCAGTAAAAGCAGTGGTGGAGCTCTGCCAGCACATCCAGGACCTCAGCCCTTTGCCTCCTGAAAAATTTCCCTCAAGCACAACAAGCAGCTGAGCTTAGGCACTGCGTGCCTGGCGCTGGGGCTGAGGTGAAAGAGAGCCCTTGTCTCTGACATCCTGGCTCGGGGATTCCCAGCCGTGTGTGTGCCCAGCATTGCCTCACATCTGCTTGTGACAAGCCTCGGCTGTCACTGACAAGCCTCGGCTGAAGTGACAAGCCTCAGCTGTCACTTCAAACCGTGGCACAAGCTGAGATGGCCCATGCTATACCTGCCGCATGGAATGCCTCTGCCATCCCCCAGCCACTGTCTGCCTGCACCCAGTCCCCCTGTGCCTCCCTTCACAGCCAGACCAGCCCATCCAACAGCCCAGGAACTCTCCTGTGGGCACTACCCAAAAGTGGCAACTGCTTCAGCCTTGGCTGGTCTTGTTCAGAGAAGCTTAGTAGGGAAATTTTATTGTGGCAATAAAAATAATAGATGTAAAAATTGAAAGTAGTAAATTCTCATGGTAAACATTATGGAAAGCTCACAGGGAGCATTAAGAGTGGTTTGTAGAAACGTGCAACTGAAAATATTAATAATGATGCAATATGTGTGCCAGCTGTCAACCTGCCACAGTGTCTGCTTTCAACTTCCACCCAAGAAATGTATGAGGAGCAACAAGCTCATCATCACCACAAAAGACTGATGGATGGAGCTGGGTGTAAATTTAGCTGCAGAAATGCAATGCCAGTCAGGTGCTCCCCCTTCTAAGAGAGTGTTCTCACATCTCTTTCGCACACCCCTACTCAGTCACCTTCAGTGCTGCAGAGAAACTTTGGAGCTAAGACTCTTCTGTTTGTCCCCTGTGCCTTCCCAGCAAAGAGCAATTAAGCTTCTCATACCACAACATGTGCAGGAAAGACTGAGGTGAGACTCTTGCTGTTCGTGTGAGTCTGGCTTGACTCTCAAGGTTTGCTGTGCTGTGCAGCAAGGCTCAAGCCACAGCAATGAATCTAATTTGGTACCGCTGGGGAGCAAGGACATTCCTACCTGCCCTGACACCTTTGAGGACTATTTTTTCACAGTGGGAAGCTTCAGACACAGGAGCTGCCTGGTTTAACCGGGCTCCCTCAGCCCTGCCAGTGCAGGAGCTGCTCAGGCACAGCTAAACATGGTCTAAACACCAGACTCAGTGCTGGCAAAAACCAGCAGATTCCCTGCTCACACATGTCTTCTGAGAGACACAGATAACCTGCAGGTAACTTCTTTTGTACCCCACTTTCAGTATCAAGGGTGCAACTCTATGCTAACATTTACCCTCCTGGTCAGTATTTTAGTTTCTGGGGATTTTCTGTATCAGTGTGGACAATATCTGCCAGACTCTCTCTTTGGCTCTTCCTGGGAGGCAAAGCTGTGTCTGCAGAAGGAGTACTTTGCTCGCAAAGTTAGCTCCCTACCGAAATGGGCCTGGTGCCATTGCACTGCATGTGTATCCATGTCCCTGTCCATCAGCCCACTCTAAAAACCTCTGAAGCCACTGTCTAACTTCAACCATCTTTCAGAGGTGCACCTTAAAGGTGTTAAACTCCTGAAAGTTTTAAGAAAACAATCTCGTTCCTTCACAAAATCAAGCCTGGTGGACGACTACCCACCATGAAGAAGGCTGCTAGAGCCACAATGCTGGTACTTCCTACTGACAAAACAGACTTATTTCATATATTACCACACCAAGCACCAAGCCTTCAGGAGAGAAACCTGTGTGTGTCTCTGTGCTATGTTCATTGCAATGACCCTAGGCTAAAAAAAGGCAGATCTGCTTTCGGAAGATGTTGCAAATAAATCAGAGGTGTGGAAAGCTCACCAGCCTAAGCTGGGCAGGTATTATCCACCAGCTCCTCTAAAACACTTTGTTTTTCTGCCTCTCAGACCAAGTGGACTGCAGGGAAGAAGAGTCTCTTTTTCTCATGGAGAGGTCTGACTGCCCCCATGGCGCACACTTCGGCATCAGCTGGAGGAGGTGAAACAGCAACAGAAATTGGAAAACTTGCCTTGCCACTGCAGAGAAGTGAGCATCAGAGACACGAAGATCACGGTGAGCATCGCGATCTGTCTTGCAGGCCACAGCGTTCAGCACTCGATCAACAACCCCAAGAAACCATGACAGAAACCCACTGTGCACCACCACCAGCAGTCCCTGAGCTCCCTGAGGTGCTGGAGAAATGGTGCTCCTGCAGCTACCTTAACAACGCTGCTTCATATAATTTGACATAAGACAGCATTTGGCCCATGCCTCCAGCCCTTCTGCAGTCTTTTACAGCACATAAATCAAGGCAAATAATCCCTTGCCTCACCATCCAAAAGTTATGCAATCTTACGAAGACTTCAGGAGGAAAATCCAGCTACTTCAAATAATCAGCCCTTGCAAATTAATTTATACCAAGGTAACTTTTATCTTTTGGGAAACTCAAGATATTCTTCTGCCATTGTCAAAAGTGAGACACTGTACAGGAAGAGCTCCTACTCACATGCAGCAGCTGGCCAGCGAGGGGCTGGAAAAGGCACAAGGAGAGCTATGCAGGAGCCTTGGGATTTCTCCAGGATCCTTGAAATCTCCGGTAATAATCAATCAGATGAGAGCCATCTCCTCAGCTTCTCTTCAACATCCGACTACATAATTTCATTAGACGAAAATGAAACGCTGCTAGGTCATTCCTGTCTTCACGCAGACAATGATCACAGAAGTAATGTTCTTATCAGAAAAATCTCTATACAGCTCAAAACTCTTGGATTTCTTCACCTCAGGTTAATAGTGCTGCAATAATTGATGATTAATTCCACAATGACTCTGTTTTGCCTAATGACTACTTTTGCTCATCAAACAGATAGAAACACTCAAAAAAACCTCCAGGTGCATGATATCATTGCCTGTGAACTATCAAGGAAAGCAATTATTGCCTTTTGCTCATCTCCAGAATCACCGTTTCCAAGGCTGCGCTAGCCCGACTAGGAAAATGAACCAGCACATCTCAGCTGATGATATGAAGTCCTTTGACCCATCAGTAAGAAAGACGGTATTTAAATACTCTTCCCTCCAGCAATTCCCCTCCTTTCCCTATCCCCACAAAGATTTATGTTCTCAGCCATGGCCTGCCGGCAGTACCTGTTGTGCATATGGAAGACAAAAAAAACCTGGAGCTACCTCCAAAGAGCCAGACAAAGGACTGGACTTGCTGCTTCATTGCCAGGGCTGTAAGAAAAGCTGGCTCACTCCCCAGGGCGGCAGAATAACCTCTTTAACAGCTTCTGAGCGCAACACACCACTGCAAAAGCCTGAAAGGCAGGAGGTTAGTGTTTCAGTAACTGCAGTGGTACTAAGGATCAAGGGGATTTCTTTCAGCCTAAGAGTAACACAATTCCATGAATATTTTTCAACTGCTCTTGTTTATAATGAAAAGGCTTTGTGTCTATAGGACTGGCTGCTTAAACTACCCAGCTACCATGAGCTACACTGAATTCTAGGAAAAAGAACACCTGTCTGAATTATATGTAACTACACACTGTCCAAAAGGTCACCAGAAACAGCACCCTTCTTTCATAGATTTCATAGCCACAGATTTTGATTACTGGAATGAGGGATGCTACAGAGAGATTGGTGATAAAAGACTCATAGCATGTGCATCTAGTAAATTTGGTTCTGGACATTAACTTCTTTTCTTCCTGTAAAATGTTACTCAGGGAGAATTTGAGAATTTCACCATTTGTGTAGGATTTTGAATGTTGTTAGACTGCGTATCTCACACTAACACCCACTGTTGCGTGGTGATTAATCTCAAATGAGCTTTTGATCCGAAACAGGATTCTGAGACATGTCAATATATTGCTTTGGGTTACAGGCTTCCCATGTAACCAGCTGAATCCAGGAATCCCAAAGAGAAACATGGCAGTCCTACTTTCCAGCCAGAGAACTGGGAGCTGAATAAGTGAGCTAGCCTTCTCTTCATGCCAAAAATGAACTGTGAAATGAAGCAGTGGGGTGCAGTGCCTGAAGAGAGGCTCCGGAGGCACCGTTAAAATCCTGTGGCACTTTTCTCAAGGGAAGCAATAGTCCCGCTAACAAGGCCAGATGCCAATTTAGAGAATTAAATTCTGCCTACCCAAACTCCTCTTGTTTCATGTGGGTACAGTGCTCTTCACATCCTACATAAGAAGTTTGGAAAGGGTCTCCTGGAGCCCTGGGACCCATTCCCTCCTGCTGTTGGCAGCCTACAATATACCCCCTTTCACAGACTGGTCAAGCTCCCTCCAAAGAATAATTTGTTTTAGCCATAATTGGAGGTCGATCCAGAAGCAATTGTTAGAAACTTGCTGCTCCAAACAGGGGACTGCCGACATGCACTGTTAAACAGTGGCTATGCTCCATCCCAGAGGTGGCTGCATTTCAAGAGCTGGCCAAGCAGATGGCCAACCCCCAAGTGCCAAAAGCACTGGGAAAGCCAGGAAGAAAAGGGGATGATCCTATGGGCTACTTGTAATGGGAGAAATCATGCAGAGGATTGTAGGGCAGGTTGGAGAAGCATCTTGCTCTTCACAGAGATGCTGAGCATCCAGGAGGCCTCAAAAGGGAAAATGTCACTCCTGTAGGATGGCCTGTGGGAGAGGGGGAAGGATTTGCCACAACCTGGTCCACAGATCTGGCAGCATCATGCCTAGTGCTCCACACAGAGAAAACTTAAAAGGGAAGTGCTGATGCCCTGAAAACAATTGTGTTGCTTAGCCCTGTTGGCGACTGAACTCTAAAGTTTCTTTTGTGGTAAAATTTGTCAGAGACCAAAGGTTCATCTCCACATGTGCTCGGAATGGCCCTTGTCTCCTGTCCTCCCAAGCACAGGTGAAAACTAAGCTCAAGTTTCTCCTTTTCCCCTGATCTGCTTTTTGCTGCCCCATTATTTAAAAGGAGAATCTCCTCTCCTCCACTGGTGGGAACTTGCACTGGCTTGGAAACACCACAGGGTGCTTGGGAAGATGGGCTTCCTTGCCAGAAAGGAAAGCCTGAGGACCAAACCAAGGGATGCACCTCACCACAGCCATCAGCAAGGTGGCTGGTGGTGAGATGGTGTCTTGCTGGTGTGCTGCTACTGCCAGCTTCCACAGCCTGCGATTTCTAGGCTCCTATACAATTTAATTGACTCTGCCCTAGCTTCATTTACTTCATCTCATTAACTACTCCCCTAGAAATCATTACTCTTGTGCCTATGAAATAATGGCCCCCAGGTCTTGCTAGATTTAGTGATATAACGCAAAGAGCTGGATTGGGTCTGGCCATCACCCCCACCATCCCTAGCTGAATAGAGTCTCTTTTACACGTGGCATTTCTGAACAGAGCCAGACAATTTGTGTTTTTCCAAAGACAGAATGATTAGGAAGACACTGTTAAAGAGGTCTTCTTCCTACAAAGCGCACTTCTACAAAGTGTAGAGATAGGACTTGAAAACATACTTTCCTAGCTATGTCCTCACATGTCCTGAGCACTGCTGAACACCTGCCAGGATCCCTCTTTCCTTCTCATCATTTTGGACCTTTCTTTTCTCTCTGTGCAGACGTCAGTGGCACAGCACAATTAAAAATTATGTTTGCAGCCCTCTAATGGGTTGACATCCCAGGATGTTTTGGGGCTATTCTTGCATATTTGCCCTGGTTCTTTGTGGAGTCCCAAGTCCTACAAGTGACTGAACTCGAATCTCCTGTTACCCACAAGATCCTTGAAGCATCTTAGCACAACGAAAATGTAGCTTCAGTTAAGGACAACAATGATAAGCCTGAAAACCAAACTTTTTCAGGCCTAAAAGGTAAAAAAAACCAAACCAAAACAACAGCCAGGCAGAAGTTTCTACAACCCAAAATCAGGACTTAAAAAAAAATTACTGAACATCTTTAACTCCTATTTGTGTCAGCAGCAAGTGTCACAACCACTCACTGTCTGTCATGGTCAGACTTGTGAGTACAAGGACACAATTTACTTCTGCTCCACGCAGCTAATTTCAGGTAAAACCAGTAGGACTGGTGTCCAAATCCTCAAGGAAGAGAGACAGGCTGCACGCAGTAACAGTGCAAGGCAAAACATATTAAGGTTTTTCCTCTACGGAAGGCATGAGATCAATAAAATGCTCAGTAAGACACGCATCCCACAGCAAAACAGTGGTCATGTGTTGTTTCAAAAGTTAAAAGCGTGTTAGAATTTGTTGCTGGAATATAGTCAAGCTGAAAATATGCCTCTTCTATAAATAGCAAACTGTAACAATAGCTGAAGTCTCCAAGTGATTTATTAGCAGTATTCTGAATAGATGAACACTAAAATAAGTTACTAATTTACTAAAATCTTGTCAAGGAGACTCTGCTTCAGTAAGCCCTTTTATCCTGGAGCTTGTCTAAATGGGGACACTCAGGCGAGCTAATCTGAATTGACCACAGATGGGAATGCAAAGTGAATGAGATAATTGCATTGCAGAGTGGACAGTCACTCTCACTCACAGTTAAAGAATTAACATCTGCTAAAGGCCCCTTGTGGATGAGCCCACAAAAGTGATCTCTAGCCAAGGATAATTTTAAGATTAGTGTGTCGAAAAGGAAATACTAATATGATCTGAACTACGGGAGGGAAGGTAGCCTTTTATGCATACTAGTAAAATTAGTAATCCTGTCTGAGCATGAAGCTGAAAGAGTTTATTTCTGCATCTTGTTTACTTAGATCAGATTATGTTTTGCTGGGGAATCCAGTTCTGATTTCCCTTGCAATAATGTGGCTGAAGGGTTGCACCCTGAAAACACTCAGCATTTGTAGCATATTTGTATGATTCAGGCTAAAACTTGGCCTAATCCCACCATTGGGCTGCTGATCCTCCATCCCTTGCTGCTTCAGGCTGGAGCTGCATTCACATCAGAGGATAACCATGTCCAGCAGTTTTGCAGCATTAGGGACAGGTAGCAGTGTAGAGCAGAGACCTGCCAAGTCCCTGATGAGGTGACTCTAACCATCAACAGACCTTCCAAGTGCCACACATGGCATGTGACATAATTACCACTGTGGTGGCACTCATCTTAGGTGACTGCAGCATGGTGCCACCTTCCAAAAGTATCGTTCTCCCAGTGCTTTCCACCACTCCAGTCCCACCACTGCAAAGGGAAGCCCAGAGCCACTCCACTACAGAAGGATAAAAGGCATCTCCCAGAGTAATTTCAGCATTTCTGAGGTCTGGATCTTTGAAATGAACATAGAGGCTTGGCAGCTTGTTTTCTGCACTGCCATAAATCTCCTCTAGGTCAACATCATGGCAAATTCTGATGAGGGAGGATTTTTGTCATGAGTTGAAGTAGGCATCTAAGGAATGACTCATGATGATGAGGGCAGAATACAAAAAGTCTGATCTTTCTTTTCAATAAAAAGTGAAGCAGATATGCCTTTGGCCCAAATTAAGACAGGTGATATATAGAAAAGAGGTCCTAAACCCCTGAGTACTTGTGGGGCTCTGCCCAGAAACGCCCGTGTGGCACTGAAATGTCTGAAGGGTGAGAAAGAAGTGTACAGACAGTGTGACACAGTTTGGATCATGAATTACACTTTAAAAAAAAAAAAATCTAAGAAGTTAAAAAAGAAATCCAGTGGCACTCACAGAATTCGTAGCTGTGCTTTAAAGAAAATGAGCAGTACCCTTCAGAGTAATCAGTAATACCCTTCAGACGTGGACATTTTGGATGACTGCATATTTGAAACCACTGTTTCAAATGAAATTACTGTTTCCATATGCCTGAAATTAGGTGCTACCAGAAGTGGGAGTAGAGCACAACCTAACTCCAAACAGAACACAAAACTCTGGTGTTTTTTAGGTCAGATACATGTTGCTATTGGCAGCTACCAGTAATTGCTGGAATGCAGCACACTGTAATAAATTAAATGGGATATCTGCTAAGCATGCAGGCTTGCCATCTGGAGAGCTGCTGCTATTACTTTGCAGGTAAAAAGAGGTGTTTTAGTGCAGGGAACTGAAGTGTACCACATGAGCAAAATCTTCTAAGCTCCAGCCCCTTGGATGGAGTATTTGTTTAAAACCTGGAACCATTAAATGCTCTTGACTTCTATAGCTTCTTTGCAATAAAAGAGCACTTTTCCTCACCAGCCATTTGATTTAAAATCTAATGAAATAGCCATCCTGGATCTGTCTGACAGGTGTGGAGGTCCTTGTTTCGGAGCTGATGAGAGCATAGAACAGCTTCTCCTAGAGCAAGACATTGGCTGCCTCCCAAGACACAGCTAAGAGATGCACTCTGGTGAGAAAACAGCTCTCGGTATTTCTGCAGAGAGTGGCTTCCTAGCCAGAGAATGTCTAGAGGTGACCACAAATGATTGCAGAGAGGTCTGAATACATTATTTTTCTCAACATGAATGCTGGTCTCCAAGGATCAGGCTTTCACCTCAAAACCAGTTCTCAGCAGAAACTACAATGATGTGATTTCCTGAATCACAAACCATATTTTATCCTTACTCTGTGTTAGGCCAGAGGAGAATTTTGATTAAACTTTCAGGCAAATTCATTAAATTAGACCGCTAGAGGGAGCAGCCTTTAAAGCCCAGAGCTGGTCACCAGGGATGTGTCCCCACGAGTGGGGGAGCCCAGCAGGGCAGCCCCACAGCTGTGCTCCTGGGGACACTCTCCAGCACTGCGGGACAGAACTCCACGAAGGGAAGAGTATTATTGGTAGTGCCTCCAAATGCATCATGGGTTATCTGCTGTTTCTGATATTGAAAATCATCCGACTTTCACATGTATTTTTTTCTTAGCAGATGTGAGGTTTTTCTTCCTTTTTTTTTTTCCCAAGTTCTTTTCACATAAGAGTGCACAGAAAAAAAAAAAAGACAAGATACAGGTTTCTTAACTACCTGGCTAACCTGGTTTATGGGAACCATACTTCAGTGTGTGGGGAATATCTACTTTGGTTACATGCCTGCTTCTCAGTGAAGGCAGATTGGCTATTAAAAGTCAATCTGGTGACTACTAATTTTAACATAGTTGCATCTTGGTCAGACTGATTTGCATCACCTCAAAACCACATGACTGCAAGCGCTGGAGAAAGCTACCTAGAGTGACATTCCCTTTGGCATTCCTGAGGTATTTAGCAGCGTCTGCCTAGGCTGCGGTTGTGCAGGGGGGTTCACCAGGTGAAAGGAAAGGAATTTCTGGAAAACAGAGGGACTATGAACTCAGCAAAGCAAGAGGCAGGGCAGTGCCCGCACCACCGAGGAATGAATTCGTTAATTCACCTTGTGAAATATGTGCGATGATGGGAGATGCTGGTGTAGTGAAATATGAAGTGTAAACACATTTACAGACATTGCAGAGAGAAATGGGGCTGGAGCAGGGGCTTTCCCATCCCAGTGCAGGCAGACTTACCTCTCCTCCAGTGCAGGGGAAGGGACTCGAATATCTGGAAGTGCAAATGGCTCCTCTCTGCCTCACATCATCCTCCAGCCCGAAGGTGGCCGAGCAGTTAGCAGCAAAGTATTTGTAAGGCTTCCACGTCTCGCCGAAGTCCTGGGAGCGCTCCAGCACCATGGCAGCCGGCCTGGGCGACTTGAACACCATGATCAAGTGGGTGAAGTAGAAGGTGGCTTCCAGGTCCAGGCGGATGGTCTCGCGGGCGGCATCCTGGGCCGCCTGCCACCACGTGCGGGGCAGGCGGAACGGGGAGTCGGCCATGGCGGCGGGGGGATGCGCCAGCCCCGCGTGGGCCCCGCTGCAGCGGCCGCACGTGGGGGGCTGGCAGCGGCGCTCGGCGTCCTCGCTGTAGCTGCAGAAGGCCTCGGCGGCGCGGCGGCCGCACGATGTCTCGGTGCGCAGCGCCCGCCCGTGCGCCAAGTTGCCCATGCGGGGGTTGCAGGCCTTCTCGCAGGGACTGCTCGCTGCTGCCACGCCGCCCACACCTGCAGGGCACAGAGCAGGGGCTGAAGGAAGCTCCCGAGGCGGGAGAACCCCGTCCCATCGGGGCAGGCTGCAGCAGACGCTGCCCCTGCTGAAATGGCGCGCCACTTGTACCCGCCGAGCTCTGGAGGGACACTGCGGCCCTGCTGCTCGGCTCTCCCCTCTGTGGAGCTCAGTGTGGCTATAAAAGCAAAAAACGGCCCCAAAACCCTTCAAGGTTTCCCTGCACTTGGGAAAATCCCTACCGAGAGGTGCAGAGCAGGCAGGAGGAGAGATGAGTACACCCTGCCCTCCTGCCCTGAGTGACCGGAGCCCGGCTGAGGCTTCAGGGCCATGCCACCCATACCCTGAGGCGTCCAAGGGGATCCAGGTGGCCCTGGGGAACTGGAGAAAAGCAGAAGACAGGCTGCCACCAAGGCCACATGCTGCCACAAGGCCACGAGATGGCCACGGGGACAGCATTGGTACAACCCAGCTCACCGTGCAGCAGACGGGGGTGTGAGAGCTCACACGAGTGTCACCTGCCAGCAGTGACCTCAAGACTTCACCCCCTTTCCCACCACTCCATCCCTACCCCATCCTCTTCCCACAATCAGAAACTGCAGCCCATCAGTGTTTAATCGTAGCACTGCTTAAGTTTGGAAAGGCTGTTGCTGCTGTGTGTAAAGGGAAAAAAAAAAAAAAAAGACGTTTTGGTTGAAATTATGCTGGCAAGCTGCTGCACAGCTGAGGCTCTGTGGTTTTTGTTCAAGCTTTTCTGGAAGTCCTGTCAATTTTAAAATCCACAGTTATAGTGTCAAAGAAAAATAAAATTGCCATGGGGTTGACTGTGAAACTATGAAACTCTCACACGTAATCAATATAACTCTTGGTGCAGGAATGTTTGATTAGGGTCTCTCCAACTTTTTATTAACAAGCGTAAGAGTAGGTCAAGGCAGCATTTGGTGAACTGTCTAACATAAAATAAATCTCTGATGACTTGGATGTGTGCAGGTCAGAGCATCTGAGGTACATAATGTCTTCTTTATCACCAGGCCAGTCATACACAGTCAGCTTTGTGCACCAATTAATGTATTCTTCTTAGCATTTTTGTTATGTCTGAAGGTCATTTCAGTTTAGCATCCAATAAGTCCTTTATCTGGGGCTTATTCAGCTTTTGCCTACAGTGTCATAGTTGCAATTAAGCTACATTATGCACTAGCAGTGCTAAGCCTTCCAAGCCTGAGACCATTCCCCACTTCTGCTCCTCAAGAAACAGCCTGGATAAAAAACATTTCTACCACCAAAGCTCTATATAGGTTTTCTATGGCATTTCCTCAGAACAGCTGTGGACCGCTGCTTGCTATGCACTCAGTTCAAGGCACTTCTGAATCCAGTCTCTGGATTTCACTGGGTAAGCAGTCCTGGGAAATTCTTAGTGAACAAGAAATGCTCAGTCAGGGTTAGCTTCCTACAGTGTGCTGGTAAAACTGTGTTGGAGATGACCTGTAGTAACTGTGCAGAATATGTTTGCTCTAGAAAAGTAAACAAATAGAACTGTAAGGTTAATGTAATATCCCTTACAACTCCCGAACATCCTTTTCAGAGCGTTCTATAAACATTAACTAACCTACGTAGCTCTCCTGAGGGGTAGGTAAGTTAAGTGCTATTATCATATTATCAGTTAGGCTAGCCAGTAGTTGGCCTAATTTATGTCTTTGGCTGCTTTCCTGGATTCTTTGGCTACGTGTAACACAGTGCAGTTGGCCGCTAAACAAATAGACGAACATTTACTGTGGTTCCCTCAGTTGTGAGATTGCAAAGCAGATTTGGGAAGCAGTAGGAAGAGCAGGGTTCAGTCAGCACCATCAGACAGGTTGAGATTACTGTTTGTGTTCATCAAGTCCTTTTGATTTCTGCACACCAGACTGCTGCCTCCAGGAATGCAGCGGAGGAGGACCTGGTCAATGGGAGGTTTCCCTGTGACTGCAGTTGGTGGTAGGGCTGGCGTAGCTGGCCCCAGGGCAGGGACAAGGCTCTGCCTGAGCCCAGCTGGGAGGGGTTGGTTACCAAATCCCATATGAGATGCTGGGAGCTGAGAGTATTTGACTGCTCCCAGCTCGGGGTATGCTCCAGCCCTGGTCATGCACGGTCACTGACTGCAGTTGTCTTTGGGCCAGGCATTGAGGGTCCCTTCCTCACCCAGGGTCAGATCTGGGGCAAGGGACCTTGGCTTGAGTAGGATTTGAGAAATGCTGCTGGCACATAGACGTGGGTCCCAGGGGCAGAAAGGGGGGAGAGGAAACCCCCTTTGAAAGGGTGTTTGTTTTCACTTGAATTGGAAAAGAGTTGCATGACCGATGCAGAGCAGTTCACATTATGAAAAGTGACAGCTTTCTAGTGTAACGCTGGCTGCCACTGGAATTCAGTAAAAGGACAAATTGAGAGCATAGATATTTCCATGCTGGCAGTCACAGGCTCATGACTGCTCTGCCACAGCATTGGAAAAGGTGCTTTTCCTTACTTGCACTTAATGCATCTGCCCAACTAAATCTTCCCACTCTATATACTGTACATGCCACTGGACTGGGATCTTCCGTAATGAGTAAGAGCATGCAGCGAATACCATGACTCACCTGGAAAAACATCCATGGAAAATCATATGCTTCCTGCTCAAGCATTTTAGCAACACATGCCTTGTGATGTTTCGTTTATATCTTGTGCCTGATTAAATGTTTGTTTCCCATGAGGGTTTTTTCCTTCTTTTTAAAAAAGAAATTTGGCACTCGGCTTGCACCCGGCCGAGGAAGCGTTACGCAAACTGTTTATGCCCGAGTGTCTCTGCTGCGGGACCCCGCAGCCGGCAGCTCTGAGCGCGAAGTGTTTACGCTGCGGGCAGGGGCTTTGAGAACCCTGCCCGCCC
>VZRL01005054.1:358372-392222 GCA_013397895.1 Origma solitaria
GCCGCCCTGCCCTCCCGGCCTCCCGCCCGGGCCGCCGCGCCGCGCCGCGCCGCGGGGGGCTGTTGCCGGTGCGCGGCCAGGCGCGGTACTGCAGCGGAGGGCACCCCTGCGCGCACACACACACACACACCGTCCCCGCAGCCCCGGCAGCCCAAGGCGGGCGGGCTGGTGCCTGGAGAGAGAGAGATCCGCGCTCTGGGACGGGGGGCTACCTCTCGTCAACCTCGGCTGCCGAGCCTGGGCGCGCTGCCGGGGCGGAGAGGGTGGAAGTGAAGCTGTAAAACGCAGCCTTCCTCCGGCCCGGCTCAGTTTCAAACGAGCGAATTAAGTTACTGTAAGTAACCCCGGGTCGCTCGCAACTTTGAAGACGCTTCTTGTTTTATCGGCTCTTCTGGTAACTGAGAGATGAAGCCACGGAAGCGTAAGAGGTTTTCCCTTCTTTCCTGGGAACTAGCAATCTATGGCTTAGCTCCCATATGGTCTGATGGGTTCAATAGCACTGGTCACTATACCTCAACAGCAGTTTTGGGCTCTGAAAATAGGAAAAGACATAGTTACATCCCCTGTTTGGCACCAGACCATTACCATTTTAGGTTTCAGCAAAGGACCATTATGAGAGCAAGGGTGGAGCACTTCTGAGCAGTTTTTTTTTTACTTACCTGAATCTAATCTGGGAGGCGAGCATGTTGCAAGAGCTACAAAATGTTGCATATGTCATTCTCTGCACTTTGAACTTGGACAACTTAAGAACAATTCTGTTTTAAAAAGCGGCATGATACTGTCTTAAGACTACCATGCTGCCTTCCGTAATGCATTTCAAAGGTACTGCACATTTTGAGCTGCTAGGGTTATACCATCATCAAAATGCACACTGAGAGGTATTTAGTCCATAATCTATTGATAGCAGTCAAACATCTGACTCGTGGGCAGTGTTATCTCTATGTCTTTACCTTAAAAGGTACAGGTAGGTTGATCTTTGTCATCTTTCTAATTTTTCAGTGCTGAGTTACATGCCACAGCAGAGTGTTTTGCTTTCCTTGCTGCTGTTGTTTCCTCTGCCCTCCAGGTGAGAGTGTCTAGACAGGGACTTCTAGCCCCCAGGCACGAGTCGAGTCCCTGTGGCTACTCGTGAGCTACTCAGGGGCTTGTCCTGCAGCCTGACTGTCATAGCGCAGGCTGCTCCCACACTTCTGAGCCTCCTCACAGCAGTGGCCATGGAGGAAAAGGATGTTCCGAAGGCTTTCTGCCTTGCATCTTTCAAAACAGTGGTGTGTTGCCAAGGAATCATACAGGGGTTTGTGTGGTTGCAGCAGTCATATTATCCAGGGCTGGGAAATGAAAAGTGCAAGCCACAAGTGGGGAATTTATCTCCATTGTAACTCATAACTCATAGTTCCTCCTACGTCAACAGCACCAGGTGATAAGTCTGCTGCAGGGTGATAAGTCTGGGTGGATCTGAGCAAGAGCTCACACTACTGTGTCAACCCATTTGGTGTCAGGAGCATAGAGCAGGTTGAGGTCCATAAGAAGTAG
Organism: Origma solitaria; assembly: GCA_013397895.1. Lineage (NCBI taxonomy): Eukaryota > Metazoa > Chordata > Aves > Passeriformes > Acanthizidae > Origma > Origma solitaria. The sequence continues at coordinate 359,906 of VZRL01005054.1, forward strand.
GAGTAATTTTCTTGAAAGGACAGAAGACAGGATGGACAGGAGCAGAGGATGGCTCTGGAGAAATCCCTGACACAGGAGGGAACGAGAAGATCTGGACTGAAAAACTGCAGAACAAATATTTTGAAGGAGATGAACAGTGCTATCACTAGCTGGAGAGAGAGAGTGCAACCAGGCTCAGACTAAATTGGAAGAGGCAAGAGCAGTGGCCAGTGAGAGGAAATAGAGAGGCTACACAGTCAGTGTGTAATTGTGGGGAAAGGAGAGAGAAAGAGCATGTGCTAAGGACATACAGCATTGTCAGAGGCAAGAGGCCTGATATTGCTGAAGCAGATTAACTGAATAGGAAACTGGAGAGAATAAGGGACAATTTCTAGATAACCTCAGAGAGGACATCCAAAAGTCAACTGAAGTATCCAAACATTTGAGAGCTTGATAGCATAAACCCACTCCTCTGGGATGCTGCCTGGCTCACATGCCTCAGTCCTCATAAGCTAAATGAGTTGTACTTTCCTGCCCAGCAGCTCTGCTCTTCCTAGATGAATTTGTCCACATGTTGGAGGCCACACAGTCTGCAACTCAGGCCACAGGGAGCTTGTATCCTCCTGACATCCCTTTCCTGGCTCTTGGAGGCCCCATGGGACCAGCACACACCTGCAGCCATGAGTGCACCCAAGGCAGTGGCTCAGTGAATTTATCCTGTGGAGCTGTGCATGGCCACAAACTGTGGGCATCTTCCCAGGGCAGGTGTTGCTGTCTGCTGCTTCACAGGGCTGCTGGGAGTTCAGCTGAGGGTAGGAAGTGCACAGAGGTATTTCAGCACGGTTTTGTTTCCTTTGTCTGTCAGTGTTGCCACTTGAGTTGCCAGAGGAGAAAAATCACATAGTTGTGAGGAGGTAAATGTTCACGTCTCCCCAAATTTTCTTCAGGATCATAAGCTTTCGGGTTCATACTGTACTACTAATTAAAGACGAGCAAGAGATATTTACAGCTGTCATTCCATAGTGCATCATCACCCTTCACTGTAGGGTGGTGAGGCACTGGAATGCAGTGGCTCAGAGAAGTTGTGGATGCCCCATTGCTGGAAGTGTTCAAGGCCAGGTTAGATGTGACTCTGAACAATCTGGGCTTGTGGAAGGTGTCCCTCCCCATGGCAGGGGCTTGATGCTAGATGATGTTTGGTCCCTTCCGACCCAAACCATTTTGTGATTCTGTGATTCCTGCAGTGTGGTTGTAGGTAGACAGGTAGATGGAAAGGCCCAGGAATGTGAAGGTCACCTATCTTGGCATATGCATTTCTCAATTATACTTAAGAAGTCTTTAAAGAGTGGTGATGTTCCCTCAACAGACGTGTCACAGTAAGTTTGAAGGAAATAAGCAGGGATGGCCTGGGGGATGATCTCTGCCTTCTCAGAGATGCTGAGGAGGTAACCTGAAGGAAGGAGCCTCCTGCTTTGGTAGATGCTAGGGCATGATGCTATCCCTGGGGAGAGGAAGCAGAAGCCTGTTGTCCTTATTTGTCAGAGTAATCCCAGCCCCTGAATCATGTGAGGAGAGATGATCCTCGGTGAATCTCTTCCCCAAGTACCCTGCCAAGGGTAAGGATGAGCTGGGAGTAACACTTTCAAGTAAGTGTATGAAGCTAATTTTAGAAGCAGACCATGGGGAGAAATACCTCACCTACCACCCAGTTAGAGCCACCTGGTTTAGACTTTTGTCATAAAAAAATCTCAAAAATTCAAAAGATCAAACTTACATTTTAACTAGAGGTTTGTTCAAAGATCAGCATTTTCTCTATTGGCATCCTTGTAAGTATGCAGAACTCCTGTTACAGTTTAACAGAGGCCCTTGGGGTCGAGGCAGTCCTTCAGACATGCCTGACTATTTTAAGTGGTGTGACATGAGCTATCTTGAGCCTGGGGTTCATTCACTGCTCCTGCAGGAACTGGGCATGGCCTGCTCAGTTGTGCAAGGAGCAGAGGTGGTGCCCAAACAGAGCATCACAATTTGGTGGAAAGGTGAGAGGCTGGATCGGAGCAGTCTCTGCCAAGCAGCATAACTTCAGGGCTGCAATACCAGCTGAACAATAACCTACGTGTTTAGTGATGCTTATTTTTAATTTGTTAATTACTTTTCATTGAGGGACCCTTTCAGGTGTCCTCTGGGCAGGACTGGATCTACCTCACACACTGCTCAGCAGCAGTACTGGTCCTTTGCTCTAGCGTGTTGGAAATGGTGATGCTAAGCGTTTCTGTGAAGGATCGACTGCATTAGCAGTCCTTTTGATTTCAGAGAAAATTTGGCTGATCCAGATCTCATGGCTGTTTGCAGGAGATGATCCGCCCCTCTAGCTCTTTTAAACACGTTGGAAGAGCTGTGTAGAAAGGAATAGAAATTTGTTTCAATAAAAAATATGGTTTTAATTCAAAGGCCACTGAAGTCAATGGCAGTTGACATTCGGTAAGTGGATTTTGGGTGGGGTCTGAAGTCACCTCCCTCTTCTCTATTTTGGTATGACATCTTTAATAGTTTCTATTAAAACACTTTTTTAACTCTTGTACTTGTCCGTTTATTTGCAAATCACTGACAATCTTCCAACCATCATCCAATGAGCAAGAAAAACTTTTCACTGATTCATGAGATTTTGGAGCAACTTGATTCCTAATTTTTCTGTATAAAAATAAACCAAAGGAAAGCCCAGAGCAACCATTACTGATTAAAGCTCCGTATTCACAGTGTCACAGAGTTACAGAATCACAGAATAGGTAAGATTGGAAGGGACCTCAGTGGGTCATCTGGTCCAGCCTCCCCCAAGCGGGGTCATCCTAGAGCACATTGCACAGGATTGAGTCCAGACAGCTCTTGAATATCTCCAGTAAGGGAGACTCCAAAGCCTCTCTGGGCAATCTGTTCCACTGCTTCATGACATGCAAATTCCTGTTAAAGCTGAGTTATGATACATGATATAACCCTACAAACCACTGGAGAAAATGGGGGAGCCAAAGGGCCCTTACTTTGCCCTGTACCCAGTGACTGACCCACTTAACCTTTTGGAGCCAAGTGTTTTGCATGCTGGAGCAGTGTGCGTATAAGAATGGGAGCACTTTCATGGGATTCATGAAATTCAATGTAATTGGAAGCTAAGTCACAGAAGGATTATTGCAGTGATAGTGCTATTCTTTAGAAATCTGTAAGGTGGATGGAAAACACCCTATTTCTGCCCACCACAGGGAAAAAATGCAAAGGGTCAGTCAGGAACCTGAAAAAGAGAGGAAGAAACCCTGGAGTTACTCACTGCAGTTCACATTGTATGTGAGGGCAAAACTGAGACCATGACAGTCTCTTGGGAAGACTTTTGCACATGGCACATAATGCTAAATCTCTTCATTAATCACTGAAAACTCTGTTTACTATGCAGTCTGGTAAAGATTTGAATCCTTGTCGGTCTGTGTATAGCATTGGTCCTTTTAGTGAGGGAAAGGATCTCCCCACACCAGTGGAAGTAAGCGTTCATCACCTGGTTGTGAAAGCAGGTATTGCTGCCACTTACAGTCCTCTCTTGGGATTCATGGGAGGGATGAGAGGGTTAAGGCTTTTCCAGGTATCCATGAGGTCCAATAGCTGCTACACTTCTCTGACTAGCAGCACCAAAATGCCTTTTGACAGGGATTTGTTTTAGGAAGAAAGGTCAGTCCCCAAGTCCAGTGCTGCAGGGGATTGCCTGGCAGTGCACAAGGCTGGATCCAAGTGCATTAAATTCTCTAAATCCACTGCTATAAAAACCCAACCTCAAACCCTCTTTTCAATAACACTTTTTAGAGGTTTTGCCATCTTTCTGGCAGTAAGGGGTGAGTTGGTGTTTCATTCTCCAAGCCATAATAGCTCAAACCCCACATCAATTGTTTTTCATGTGCAGCTGTTTTTTATCCACAAGCCATGACTCCAGGCATTTTGTGGGTTTTTTCCCCCTCCTTTCTCTCTCCCTCTCTTTTTACTGTCCATTTTGGACACGCAGGAATGAAGGGGAACCAGCTAATCTCCCCATGCTCCATTTATAGGGGATTCAGGAGGAAAAAAAAAAAAGTAAAAGACAGAAAGAGATGGGGAGGACTTGCTAAAGAAAGAAAAGTGTTGGTAGGCAGTCAGCATAATTTTTTGCAATAAGACCTGTGCTTGCTGGACTATTGCTGTCACTGTTTCCTTAGCTCCCACATAACCTCTGCCCTTCCTCCTCCCCTCCTTTCCTGGGTAATTGATATGCAAATATCAAGACCAGGATGAAATTTAAATGCCATAGAAACCCACAGCATCGATGCTTTCTATGTCAGTTCTCTGCTCTGTCCTTCAGGCTACAAATTATTGGGAGGATTAACCTGCTGGCTGCTTCCTGAATGCCACCTCTGCCAACTTCAGCATCTAGTCAGCAGAAACACTCCTGGGAGAGCAGCCGAGGTGGCAAGAGGTGGCTGGGATGGTGAGACAGCTGGCCATGGCCAGCAGCTTTTGTTCCAGCCCTGGCACCCGATCCCAAAGCCGGGAGCAGAGTGCCAGAGGAAAGCCCAGCAGCCAGCAGTAGCCACAGCAGTGGGATGTGGGGCTGGAGGAGTGGGCTGGGGATACAGAGGGAAAAGGATTAGCTGAGGAAGCCTACTGTCACCTCTCCACTACCCTCCAAGCCACAAGTTGGTCTGGATGTTGCCTTGTGCTGGAAAACCATCAAGGGTAAGAGCTGGCATATCTTTCACCTCCAAGAAACACCTTGCTGGCCATGGAATATCATAGCCTGTTTCTCAGCTCCTGATGGGGGAATGACTCTTGGCATTGCTCTGCCTCACCACTGATGGAAGGTGAGCCAAACCCTCAAAGCTGGGGTTCAGGGTGGCTGAGGGAGCTGTGCTGTGCCAGTGGGTGTGTGGATGCAGAAATCATCATGCTGTGCTCCCCTCTGTGCCTTTTCCAGTGGGAGAGGAGAGCAACACAGCTGTGTTTGCTCCCCCCTCTCAACCAGGACATGTGTGAGCAGGACCCTTCTGCGAGACCTTGGATGTATGGGATATAGATGTTGGTGAGACCATGCCACCCTCTTTGGCATCTGCTCTTTACTTTTTGGTTCAATCTGTGAGGATCACCCTTCTGTGATCCTCCTCAAATCTATGGTGCTGAGCAGTCCAGGCATGCTGGGGACTCTCAAAGCATCCAGCTCTTCCCTGGTGGCTTGATCAATGGGAATTTGGTACCAAAGTGCAGGAACAAGCCTATCATACTGCACCTTACAGAAAGGTCATTAAGCAGAGACAGCCACATGGACTCTCAGATGCAAACGCAGAATGAATTTAGAAAACCGGCTTAAAATCTGACTAAGCAAGCCAGGAGTAGGCACTGGATGATCACAGTTTCCTCCAGGACAGTGACTTGTTGCTGAACCTGCTTCCCCAGTGGGACTGTTCAAGAACCACACTACATTTGAATTAAATGAGATTTAATAGCTTTCAGTTACAATCACTACTCATGCGGAGGAAAGACGGTATTAGTAGAAAGCAGGACAGGAAAAACATGCCTCTGTCTGCCTGATCAACAGGATGAGCAATGAAAATCTGACAAACTCAGTTTAGAAATGCTCAAACAAGCATTTGGCAGTGGTTTCATGGCAAACCTAGGGAGGGTTAGGTGGTTGTAAATCACCCCCTTCAGGCATTTAAATAATGGCAGGTCAATTTAAATAATGACAATTTATCAAACGTAGAAATAAAGGTAGCATTTAGAGAAAGTACGTTACTGCTTCATGATCCTATTTGACTCCATTGAAAAATCATTAAAAGAGAATTTCTTCTGTATGTCTAATATGCATCTAGCAGATTATCTGCAGTATACCACACTGTCAAATGAATTCACTTCAGTGGAAGTGGAAACGGAGGAGCACTCCTCTCTTTAAACAGAAAGAGCTCCATAAATGTGGAATGTGCTGTGTCTGTGATGCTGTGGCACCATAATGTAGCAGAGCTATGGATTCATGTAACTCATGCATGTGAGTCTACATTTACTCCAGTCACCCTTTGGCTGCTTTCAAGCTTTGTTCACTAGGGAGCTTTTAAACATCATTTTTATAGGTAGTTAATATGACAGCCCTGGTTGTTCTGTGTGTCTGGACGTAGAACACATACAGGGTGGGAAGATAGCCAGCAACCAGCCTAAGTAACTCTATTCCCAGCTGCCTTATCCCAGCACATGTTAGAGATGCCAGGGACCTCATGACTTTTGCTCTGGTTGAAAATAGAGCAATTAAGCTAAATTAGCCTGTATTAAGCTCTTGCTTACAGCTAACTTTGGTACCTCCAAGCCACCCTGCAGGCAGCAGTAAAGACATGAAATATCAGCGTGGCCAAAACAAAGCCTAATCATCTCTGAGAGAGTCCTCTGGGCTTTCTCCATCCTCCTCAAAGCAGCTCAGATTTCCAGGTCCTGGTGTGTATGCCTCTGATCCCACAATATGCAGCAGGAACATGGGGATCTGGAGACATTTTGCAGTATGTAGTAGTAAAGTGATGGACTGTTACCCCAGGACAGGCTGGCTGTGTACCTTTACTCAAGAGGTTTAGGAGGAGCTCTCAGAGAAGAAAGAGAAGCTGAGCCAGCTTCACCCTGCACAGCTTCTCGCCAGCATCCAGCAGGCTGATCCGGTAAATTTAGAGGAAGAACAGAAAATCGAGCTGCTATAGGGCTGTGGGGGCTTAAATGCCCAAATCACTTCTGCAAGAGGGCTTTGGGCACCGCATCCTGCATGGGAGCGGAAGGGGCTGCCATACCTACATGCAGCCAGATGCATTAGTTCATCTTTCAGCAAAGGCCTATGGACTTCTATAAAGACATTTCAACAGGCAAGACTTCTTCAGGTGAGTGCTTTGGATTCCTGAAGGGTAACTTTGATATATGGCAGCTTAAAATCAATTTTACTGGGCAGCTGGCAACTCCTTTGAGTGCCATGACTCAGTGCTGTGACTGCTTGGAAGGGGAGAAAAAAGCACACAAAAAGGGACAGATACCAGCCAGATGCTTAGTTGGTATGAATAAGACCATTCTATCAACAGCCCTGACCATTTTGCTCATAAGGGTATGCTAATTCAGTGGGGAATTGGGACATTTTCCAGTATTTTTGGAGGAGTTTGCATGCTTAGACTAGGACGTACAAAAAATGCGGGGTTTGAACCAAGTCATGCTGCTCTTGACTTGGTTCCCTGCCCAGGTTTGCTGTTAAGCCTTAGATGGGATCTCTGCTTGGGGTCAGCTGGCACAGCTGCTCCTTAAGGTTTGATTGCTTTTGATGCTTGCATTGGGAAGATTCGGTTTGTTCATTAGCTGGGACTGCTGAAGTTCCCTGGCAGACATTGCATGTCAATCCTCCTGGATTTCCAATTGTCTCAATGGTGGGCCCCTGACACCACTGAGAGTCAGGGTGCTCCTGTAGCACTTCTAGGCCATGGAAGCACAATTTTAAAGAGAAACAAAGCCACTATCGAGGACTGAATTAGTAGCTATTTTTTCAGTTCATCATCTGATCAGAAATGTGGTTGTTCTCTTTTTGGATGACCTCTCATTAAACTGACACTTATCATACCATTCTTATTCCTGAAATGAAAATCTGAACATCATTGATTTTTTGAGCAACTTTTCTTCACATCCTTAGACATTACTGACTGTGGTGCCTGCAAATTTTCCTATTTGCCATTTTTGGCATGGTAAAATGCCAAGCTCCCAAAGGAGCTAAAGGAGTGAAAGAAGGCCTCACCCACGAACAGTAGAGTATTAGTTTGAGTCCTGGGCAGAATTAAACCCCCTTCTTGGGAAAATATCCTAAGCAAAATCGATTGTAGGCTGAATTGTTATCAGTGTTTTTTCTTGCTCATCCCAAAATATTCTCCACAAACCAAAGCAGTGTGGCAGGAGCCAGTGCTCCAAACATCTGCAGTGGAAAGGCTCGAACTGATGCATAGTGGATGCACTGGGATGACACCAGCAGCAGTCAGTGTTGATACTATTGATGCTTGAATTTAAACTTCTGCTGCTAACACAAATGAGTACTGAAAATTGCTGTTGATGTTATGAAAAGGTTTATTCTAGCATTTCCAATCATTATTTTTTGTTACAGCTAAACCTATGTCCTTAATGCAAAAGTATTTTCAAACTGCACCTCTCAATGAAAACTTTGACGGGGATGTTTTGTAAACCTTGTCATGAACTTACCAGCTGAAACACATGCTGTATACTTCAAGGAGAAAAAAGAAATGGTCTATTTGGGCTGGAAAATACAATTAAATGAGATTCCATTTCTATTGTTTCTTTCTTGATCTTCTCATGTTGTCTTCTTCCTCACTCTAAGTTCTTTTTGAGTCTCAAATTTGCTCTGCTTTGCCATGTTGCAGCCTAGATCAATCCATTACTTCTTGCCATCATACCCTTTAATTCCCTCCAGTCAAAAAACCCAATCCTATCCCTGTAGCCTACACCTGATGTCTGTCTTCCCTTCCCTGTTCTGTCATTCACACCCACCCACTTCTCTCATTCCCCTTCTGCTGGTATCTTTTTTTTACAAAATTACTGTAAGATTGTGTGTAAGAAATTACCCCTAAATAATATTAGACTAATAATAAAGCAAGTGCTCAGGCATGACAGACTGCACTTTTCTGGTTCATTATAGTATCCTTTTGTTCTACAAAGCATGAGTCCAAAAGCCAAGTGATCTGCAGAATGAAAAAACATGAGACAATCACTCTTTGTGCTTCCTGTCTTTATAAAATGAGTCTAGACTTCTTAGAAAGTGTCCATTGATAGCCTTGAAACCCCTCCTTCACAGTGGCTTCGGTGACAAAGTGACCGTTGTGCTTAGCATCTGAAAACAACCAAGTCCAGCAATGCAGAGGCATGTTTCCACCATTATGGCCATAAAATCTCTGATAGACAAACACGGCAGTAGCCTTGGCCCTGTAGGAATGGTAGCGCAGTTTGTAAACAAATTCTCTGATAATCTCCATTTATTGCTTACTGGTTGGATTTGCAGAGCAGTTCTGGCACGTGAGAATGACATTTATTTCAAAGACTACTAAGCAGGAGCTCTGCTCCAGGTGAGCATCAGTAGCACTCCACTCCTTCAGGCTGACCCTACAAGCCACATGCATGATAGGGACATGAGAGTCCAAAGAAAACCCCTTGGACAGATATGGTAGATGCTGATTCGACCTGTAGATCCATCTAGCATGATGAATTACCTGCTCATGCCCTGTATCTCCAATGCCCTGACCTCTGGAGTCCCACTCCTGGGCACCTCGCCTTCTCCATCTCCTTACAGTGAGCACAGACAGCTCACTCAGGAAAATATGGACAAGAAGGTGGTAGGATGCCTAAAAAGAAGAGGACAGGACCCTTTGATTTACAAAACTTCTGTCTGCTTGTGGCCCCAGTCCCAGTGGAAATTGCATTCCTACTTACTTAAGCACCACTAAACCCTGGTCGATGCTAGTCCTTTAGCTTGAGTTTTATGATGCAAGGGGGATTAGCCTCACTGCCCTCCAATAACCCAGGCAATGAATTAATGTTCCCTTTGCCCTAAGACCTCTCCTGTAGCAGAAAAACTCCTTATAAAGGACCTAGAGGTCTGTTCACCAGCTTGGGAACCCCACTGTTGGAAAGATGCTGACGTGCTGATGGGATTCACACAAGGACAGGAGGAAACAGAGAGGGAGGACAGACCTCTGCCTGAAGCACAGACAGTGGAGCCTGATCTGGCTGAGCAAGGACTGGAGAGAAATACTGATAGTAAATGAGGCACGGTAGGGCTGTTCAGGGCAGCACAGTGTGCAGCTGTGCACACAAAACCAAATCATAAGTGAATGCCAGGAAAAATTAAATGAAAGATGGAACGAAAGAAAAAAATTAAAGATGTTTAGGGGATTTCCAACTCCATTAGAACATAATAATGGATAATACAAGGATACACAGCACTTTAAGAATGAGATATATGAGAGACTCCTTTTCCCATTTCCAGTTTCTATATCTTTACAGACAATAACACAGAATGTGCTGCCCTGCAGAGCTAAGATTTTTAAGAGAAGTAAATAAACACATACATAGCTGCATATGAATGAAGAGTCTGTAGCAACAGACAGGATCAAAAACTTTTTTAAGACACAGAGCACACACTAAACTCTGGGGAATATCTCTAATTATGGTCAAATCATTTAATTTCATAGTTTTCCATTCTGAGCTTATTTGGCTCTTCACCAGGACTTGGCCATTCTCAGAGATGAGACGTTGAATGACTAAATTATGACTGAGATAATGTTCTCCTTGGTTTGGAAGCAGAAAGCATTAGAAAAGGATGGAGAAAGATAAGCAATGCTTAAGAGGAAATTTCAGAAAGATTCAGAAGTTATTAAGGATGGAAATATTTTTATAGCTTTGTGATTTTGGCATTGAACAAAATTCTAAATACATTCCTGACAGATGAGATACTCAAACATCTGGAGAGATATGAGCTGATACAAAGCCACTTACTCACATTTCACACAGGATAAATTTAGACATTTCTAACAGCTGGAGTGACTGTGAGACTTGGGCAGGGCCATGGATGTAAGCTGCCAGAAGTTCAGCAAGGAAACAGTCTGACAGCCAGGCTGGAGACCAGGGCTTTACTTCGTCATTGGCAAGGGGAGGATTTTCCAAGTGCAAGGGGATTCAAAGAGGTAACAAAATTTTCCTCATGTCCTGAACAGACCACTGCAGAGCTGGGTGGTGAGAATGAACTTCTGCTGCTTCTGTAGGCCAGTGGCATCCTAATCCCTGCTATAGACCCCTGGCTTGGAAATGTCTACAGGAGGTTACAGACCGAAATCTGAAATCTGTGGTCTGAATCCCATCCACCCTCAATGCACCCCAGAAAAATGCTGCTTTGGGGAGGGGGTTTCTGACAATGCTGGCAGGGACATGGGGTGCTCCCAGGTCCCTTTTTCACGCCAGGGTCAGGCCCTGGGCTGCAGCAGCCTTGTGTAACCACAGCACCTGCAGCACTGTGCCCCTGCAACACAGGGGACAGCCCCGACAAAGCTCAGACCACAAACTGGGAGGTATTTTGGCATCTTTCTGCCCTTGCCTAAATCCATCTGAGCTTCTGGAGACCAGGCAGGAGTGGGAACACCACAGGACAAACGGCTCATCTTTTTAATGGGTTTAAAATTGGTTTGAAATCACAGAAGGTGAGATCCATTGATCCAGTGTTGACTGACGTTCCTGAGAGGCAACCAAGGAAAACAAGCTGCCATTCAGAAAGTCACCGAAGAACAAAGGAGAGAAGTAAGAGGTGAAAGGGGGGAATGGAAAAAAGCATGAAGCCACCAGCTCAATACCTATATCTAGCAGAGGTCTCCCATGTCAGTGCTAGTGTCTAGAGAGGTCAGATGAAAAAGGATTTTTCCATTAAAACCTGTTGATGTGTTTGAAATGTCTCTTATTTAAATAAGAAAATAATTTCTGATTTATAATTACATTTTAAGACATGAATTCCCTTTCCAGACTGGATGGATGCAGAACAAGTTCTGGGATTTGATATGGTTTAAAATTAATTAAAGAGGTAATTCTTCTTTCTCGACCCATCCTCCAATATATAAAGCAATATTGCATTCATGTTTGCTGATCTAAATTGAAGTTTCTCCCTCATCCTGTAGTCTTTATTTCTCCTTTCTAGTGTAGAAAGTTCAGAGAAAAGAAAAAAGCAAAAATGTAAGGGGCTTGGGTTTTTTTCTATAAGGGCTTAAATAAAAGATTTTTTATACTTTTCTGAAGCCATTTCTAAAGCTATTTCACTTTCACTAAAAATTCTGTTCTAAAGTGTTCCAACAGAAATCAATACTCATTTTGATCTCCTGCTTTATTTAACACACAGCATGTTCCTCATTGCTGCAGCAACACATCACTAAATCTGAGCAAACATCACTATTCTTTGAAAGGCAAGGAGTTGTGTAATACATTATTTTTTATACATTTATTGAATGGGAATAGGGACACAATGAAAGTAATCAAACCGTCCCAGCCTGCAAAGGAAGACAGAGATGAAACCAAGAGCATAGGTTCAAAACAGAGCTTGGAGAAAAGCCAGCAGTGACTCAGTTGTGAAGGGTCAGTGATCTATATTTTCTATCTTGGGACAATGCTTTTTTTTGGTGACTAATTGTGTGGGTTTGTTTGTGGCCTCCTACACACAGAAGCTCTGTATTTTGAGAAAAGCAATGTCCAGTGGGATTGACACTGAACTGTCTGACAGCAGATTTTAGTGTTCAGTGAGCAGCAATGATTGCTTATATTTTTGAAAGTAAGAATGCATATGAATTTTGGGTTTCTTTCCCCCAGTTTTCAAGTTAGTTTTCAAGATTATTCTAAAACAGTAGACTAAAGGACAAACCCCAAAACCCAGCAACTGTTTAGTGTAATGTCCACATAACAACCATAACATTCATGGTGCTGCTGGGACACGCGCTGTCTTTATGGGCTCTTCGTGTAAGAATTTTAATTTATCTGAAGTTGAAAGTTTAAAGCTTGTGCAAGCTTGTTCTAAGGACCTTTTGTAATATTAACTGAATTATGTCAAGTATTTTCTGTCAGCTATAAGATTTGTCATAAATCACAAGAAATCTTGTAATAATGTAGTTCTGAGCATTATGTCTCCAAAAAGCCCCTTTCATAATGGGAAATACTGTCTTACGCTTTTTAATGTCTTTCTTTCCTCCCTTCCCTTGGGCTGTGCTTTTTTCTTTCTTTTGTCCTTTCTAGGGAAATTAGAGCTTTCCTTTGGACTAACTGGAGAAAATCAACCATTTAGTTAAATTCTATGTTTGTACCTTCTTTATCTCCCTGTAATAGAGGCAATTTCCTTTCATCTGCACAAATATTTGGTACGCTGGACTCCACATTCACCATTTAATTTCTCCTCAGTAATTTTCCACTTGAGATCTTTTAGCAAAGATGGACATGAGTGAGCTTCTGAAAAAGACTTCTATATGCTGGGAACATTTGGTTCGGAGCCAAACCCATCTCTTGTAAATGAGCAACACCTCTGTAATCAAGCCCCAAATACCATAACCAGGTAATGCTGCCCGTTGGAGCAGATACTCGTAACATAGAGAGATCTCCTGGATGTCACTCTCCTTGCATATCCTTAGGAGGCCCAGGGCAGAAGGTGACATTCCATTGGCACCAGGATGTCTCCACCGTTCAGTGACTCAAGGCAGGCAGCAGCTTTGGCTGAGCTATACAGAGCAGAGACACTGAGAGACAGCCATTTACTTGCTTCAGACCAAATGATGAAAGGACCAGCTGCTGCAACCTCTTCAGCTCCAAGAAAAGCCTTGCAGGAGCGTGCGAGTCTTTGAGGAACATGTCTGTGCAAGGCTTGCATGTTGGGTCCCCTGCTGGGGACTCCGATGTATTTCTGTGGTGAACTGAGGACCCTGTTTTGATCATGTTGCTTTGTCTCTTCTCCCTTCTCCTTTCAAAGAGCACTGGCCCCATCGCTGGGTGATGGCAAGCTTTGAGGCTGCTCATGCAGTGGGAGTCCCAGAATATGCTCAATTGGGAGGGACCCACAAGGATCCTCAACTCCAGCCCCTGGCCCTGAGCAGCACCATCCCCAAGAGTCACACCCTGTGCCTGACAGCATTGTCCAAAAGCTTCTCGAACTCTGTCAGGCTTCTGCTGTGACCACTTCCCTTGCTGAGAAGCAGCTGGATCCTGCTCAGAGCCACCTCAGTGTATGAGCCTCACCTTCAGGAGGGACAGGTGACCCTGAGTTAGGCTGTCAGGTCCCCTTGTGGGACAGAGCCGGATCAGCAGTGCAATGAGGCAGGAGCTGATTCTGGGCTCTGCTCCAGGGCCTTGTGCAACGTGGACTTGTAGGCTTGAAGCGCCCCTGAAATGACAAGTAGACACTCAAAAAAGTTTTGAGCAGCAATTAAGTGACAGGCAGAAGCCCAGCAGCAGCCCCCTGCAGATGCCCTGCTCAGAGCCACTCAGGGCAGTCACGCAGCAGGGAGTGTGTAGTTTTGGGAAATGAGTCTGAAGCATTTGGGGTATTTTTTTAAAACATTAGCTGACTATCTGGGCAAATAATTTTCTGCCTATGGGTGTCCTACAAAAAGTTGACTAACATGCTCCACTAATGAACCTTTGTGACTGGGGTGCCTTGTGGATGAACCAGTGTGGTTTCTAATTCTCTAAGCAAACACCGACATTCCCTAGCATGAGTAAGTTGAGTGGTGAGCAGTGACTAATGAACAGCTGGTATGAATTCCTGACACTCCTGGAATCCAGAAATATGTTGATGAATTCTGGCAGAAGTCCAAATATTTGCAAAGTAATGACTAAGGTGGTAATGAACTACAGTTGACTGGCTCATTCATGTTCAGAGGCTCAGAGATTTATTCCAGTGTACATCCAGCATCTCTGACCCAGTTCTGGGTCACCTTTTCCTGTCTGGAAGGTGGCGCAGAGGATGCTACAAGCTCTGCAGCAGAACAGGGATCCACTGGAGCACTGGTGCTCATCTGCATTGCACACACACTCCATCTCAAGGCAACCAGGACTTCTGGCTTGTGTGAGGGCTCCAAGCCCCTTCCTATCTGCACAAGCAGCTCCACAAATGCTGGCCCAGGCAGAGTACATACTTCAGGGAAGACGGAAACTGAGCATCAGATTAGGAAATGTCTCATCTTGTACAAGGAGCAGTGCAGTGAAGACTGAAGTTGATGAAGGAGATGGAATGGCTGCCAGGCCAGCAGAGGCTGAATGATTTAGGATTAGATAATTTCAAATTGGAAAGAAGATTATTCTCTGGAAATACAACCCACAGATGAGCAATAGAGAAGAATGGAAAAAATTATGCTAAAGTGCATGGATTCTATGATGCAAACATATGTATTTACAGATGCTGGTAGGCATCAGTAAATTGGCCTCTTTCACTGGGTCACCTTTTAAAACAGGACCTAGGGTAACTTAGCATTTTCAAATACACTGCCTCCCAATGAGGCATATGCTAGATTTATGCCAAAGCCCTGCACTGATGTCAGTAAGGTTCCTTTTGACATGCACAGAGACAAATATGAGCAGACCATACCTGGGACGATATTCCTGTGATAGCTGAGTACATATCTGGCTTGTCTTCCAGGCCTTCCTTGCAAGCAGACACATTCAGTACATGTGAAGATAAGCATATTTCCCAGAATGGACTGGGAGTGCCATTCACAAATTTTCTTTGGTATATTCAAGCAGGCATCTCAAATTAAACTAAGCTCAACCCAACAAATGGCCTCAGTTTTCCTTTCCCTTTTTTTGAAAGGGATTTATTCTAATGATAAATTAATTTAACTGTCAGGCAAAACCACAGATGGGCGAACATGACAGATTGATGTAGCCAGATGGAATAATGTTTGTTTTTATCCACAATCAGTGGGCACAGCAGCGACAGCCTTTTAATGCTGCTTTACAGGAATCAAGTGCTCTGAAACTTGACTGGAATTATGTCATGAGAAATAAATAGCCCAGCAGGAGCCAGAGATAACAGAGAGTGTAAGGCGATGGTGGTGCAAAATTGCTTCAGGGGAAAAAAAAGCATCCAGAAATGTAAATGCTGAATGTAACAAAAGAATCCAGAAAAGTAAATGTTGAATGTAACAAACCCAGGGACTGAGAAGAGTCATCTGACCTGAGGGAATGTTTTGGCTGTCACTGGCTCCCTGTAGGCCAGCGGTGGAGGTCTCTACATCATTCAGGAGCAGTGAAAAACACAGCAAAAGGGTTTTCTTGGCAAGTGTCACTTTTCCACTGCCACCTCCGCTGGCCTACTGTTCCTCCTCCTGCCTCCCCATCAGCTCCAGATGCAGACCCCACTGACACCACAGGGACAGGACCCCCACCACCCATGGGCTGCCTCCATTGCACGCACCCACCTGCTGGGGGCTTTCCACTGGCCTGCAGGGGCTTTGCTTGGAGCAGGATTTTGTATCAGGGCAGGGTTTTACTCATGTGACCTCCGTTTTATGGTTTGCTCACTGCTGGATTTGAAAAGAGGAATCTGGACCATTGATGAAGTTCTCCCCTCTCTCCCCACCGGAGCCCCTGACTCTTTTGTCACAAAAAGCCATAGCTGTTAGTGCTTTCCAAGAAAAGCAGCAGTGTTGTGCTAAAAGTGCCGACTGGCAGCAGGTTGGCATTGGGTTTCTTTGTTAAAAGATAACAGAGCTTACGTTTTCCGGGAGAAAGAAAAGTCCTATTGATATAATAATATCATGCCAGGCAGACAGCCCTGCTTGTGTAATCCGTTTTGAGCACAATGCCATGCTGTGGCTCGAGCATTGTTTCCAGCTGAAAAGTGCCTGTGATTTGCCTGGTCAAGGACGTTATCCTGACTGACGGGTCTACAAAAGGAGACAGCATGTGCGGCTGGTTGAGAGGCCAGGGGAGTCCACCTGAGGGGTGAGGGGATTGGGCAAGGACTGGGCTGCAGGGACCTTTCCATGCGTGCACCTCCTGTGGGTCAAAAGGGTGCCGGGGCATTCCATGGAGCTGGGGGAATCCCACGCTGCTGGTGGCATCCCACAGAGATGGGCCTGCAAGGGAAGCAGTGATATTTCTAAATCTGACAGCATTATATAAACAGAATTAGACATTGTTTGCAAAACCCCTTGTTTTCCACTTTGTATTTTTTGCTGTTTAGTGGCTATGGAAAGGCCAAGCTGGTTGACACTTCCAAAGTGCATGATGAATGTGAGAATGTTTCTTCACAAAGACTTAAAAGATAGCACCAAGTTGTGGTCAGGAATCTGCCTTAGGTTTAAATCTGTAAATTGCCCCTTTACCTTCTACATCTTCTTGACAATTCAGATGAAATCAGAAAGGCACCGTTACTTCAAGGTGTTGATCCTGGCTTCTTTTGGATCACACAGCAAATACAATGGGCACTCGTGGGCACTTCTGTCACCTTATGGGCTAAGCTTTGTTTTACTATATAGCTATGGAGTTTAAAAGTTTGTAGCAGAAAGTCTGCTACAAAATTTTGCATGTACACCTACTAACCCTTCTCCAGCTGCAGAGCATTTGCCATTAGCAAAATTGTGTTTTCCATGTAAAGTGGTTTATGACAACCACTTGTGTCATAATGAACATCCTTAAGCTTTTGCAAAGCTTTGTTTAGGGCTAAACTCAGCTCTCAGGTATACAATGATAAATCTGGTTCATACTGAAGTCTTAGAAAGGTCATTAATTTGTGGGTCCCGTGCTAGACATTTAAACCGAGGTCAAGTGTCACTTAGAGGTGAAAACTGTGTAACAGCAGCATGGCCAGATGAGTGTAGGAATCAGATGGATAAGCAGGGCAAAGGATGGAGGAAAGAAGAGAATTGTTCTCCTCTTTGAAGCTTGATAATCAATGTCCTATCTCCAGCAAAAATATATTTTGGTATTTTACTGATGATAAGTGAGCGTCTGCAGGACTCTGGCCCAAACCATCCTCATTTTCATTACATATTCAGGGGATGGCACTAGGAGATTGCACCATGCTGATGGCCAGCACATGGGTTCTGCAGCATCAAAGTACTTCTCTGTTCTCTAAGTAGGAATTCTGGGGTTTAAATGCCAAGTAGTCCTGTGCTGGTCTTCAGAATCAGGCTGGTTTTCCCTCTCTGCATGGAAAAATGGGTATGAAGTGTGATGCATGTAATTAAGGCAAGCTCTGCTCCAGACATTCCAGACTGCCAAGCTAAATGTGGCTGGGACAGTAGCTGATGACTGAGAGAAGAGCATCACCTGCAGCCTCTGACACCACTCCTAGCTAAGGCGTATCATTTTTTGACAACTTTCCATCTGGTACTGACCAGGCCTGAACATGCTTAATTAGTGAGATCTGATGAGTGCTAAGCCTGAGGTTGTATTAGTCTTGCTTCTAAATTTGGACACATGCTTTGAACTAGTAATACAGGAGTTAAAAGCATCATGTACACGGGATTAGATTTGGCTCACAAAACCTTGGCTTCTTCCTTGTTTGAGGGAATAAGGGACAGCAAGAAAGCACAGAGCAGAGCAGATGCTTCAGACAAAAATGGCTAGCAACTCTAAAAACACACCTCCCACCATCTGTCTCTGAGCATGCAAGGACATGAAAGTGTCCAGGAAAAGAACCTCGTAAGGTTCACCCCATGGTTGTGACACAGCACGGAGGTTGTTCCCTGGATTCAGATCCTCCATTGCTGAATTTCAGAGATCACAGACCCGGCAGCCACTGCCTCCAGCCAGGGTACGGTGCCGACGCAGTGAGCACTGAAGGAAATAAAACACGAAAGCCTTGCACTCAGTGTTGTGGCGCAGGCATTTATCTGGGGATTTGCAGTCTCAGCAGGAGTGCACAAAGAATACATGGAGCTTGATATGTTTGAAAATATGTCAGATGGCACTGAAACCCATGCACTGATGGATGTATGCAACTCAGCATGTTTCATATGTCTGAAGTATAGCTTCATGAGGGGAATTCGAGCTTTAGGGAGCACAGTAATTTTCTAGAAGAGTGTCTTCCTATGTGTAAATTCAGCCGAGAACACTGAAGCCCAGATTCTGGTCTGATTGCTTGACATTTCCCCATGTAAGTATTAAACAGTAGCTTATCATGTCTTGTGAATATGAGCATGGATGACTCCCAGTTTTGGAGCTCTGGGTAACATGAATGCTCTGAGAAATGTATGTTCATATTGTTCCTATCCAATATCCAGCACCTCTGAGCAGGGATCTCCCAGGCCAGCTAGAATTCCTCAATTTGCATTTCTGTTTAAGAGAGAATTAAATCCCCTTCATGTGCTATTTTGCTTCCTTTCCTTTTTCTCATTTATCTGCAGATGTTTCCGAACTGGAGTAGACTGCTTAGAAAAAAATCTTCCAGCTAATGAACAAAAGACACTATTTAATTTAGTTACTTTCAAGTAAACCAGGCAAGCCATTCAGACATTTGTAGCCTAACAAGATCATCAAGGCTAAGAGGCTTGTGTATACTGCTCCTATTGTTCTGGTGAGTTATTTGCCTTGTACTTGGAGCAGTCTGTAAACTGTTTCTCTCTATATAATGAGAAGGAATTTTACACACGTAAAGAATTCTCCATGCTTCAGTTTACAGATGTGGTTTAACAGCCTTTGCCTTCAGAGAGCTTGATGAAGAAATATCTAAGGTATCTAAAATATTATAAGAGAGGTCAGAAATGGCACTGAGAACTCAGGACTGGTCACTTTTCTGGACTCATTCAGCCTGTTGCAGTGAAAGAAGTGTTTTGACTTTTGGAAAGTGTGTTTAGTGGGCTTGGAAGGAGGTGTACAAAAGCCAAAAACATATTCTGAAGATTTTGAAAAACATCGCCTCTTCTTCTTTATGTGTTTGTTTTCCCATTGAAAAGTAGTTTCAGTGGAACATACCAAAATGGCTTGCCATGAAAGTATTCCAAACATTATTAAAGACTTTATATATAGCCTCCATATCATAAAGTGGAAAGACTTATCTTCTGAAACCACTTTTTCCTTGCCTTAAATATTTCAAAACGAACACACACCCAGAAACTGAAGCTCTTCCCACACTAGAAAATTTAACATCAGCTCCTTCCTTTGCCCCAAGGAATATTAGACAAGCAGCTGTTTGCTCCGTTCGCAGAGGGGGTAGCCCTTAAGCATCAGTCTCCTCTAAAGGTTTCTCCACTCCTCCCTGAATTCCTCCTCACTCACTTCCTTCCAGACTCCTGCATGTCATCAGCCACTTTTGTCTTCAAGCATTGGGCTTCACCTCACCTGCAACCCTGTGGTCTGGACCACACTTAGGAGAATATTGGTGCAGACACTTTATTTGAGATTTTAAGAGGTATGTCACTGGGGGCTACGACCAACACGGCTCTGTTAATTGTTCTGAGATGCAACACTAAAATCTTTGCTCCTTTGAACTATGTCTCTTTTGGCCCAGTCGAGATTTGTGTTTTTTCCTTTAGTCTTGTTAAGTCCAATTCAAATTCTGTGCTGCAAATTAACTTGGAAGAAAAAAAAAACCCAACAGAATGCATTTTCACAATCATGCAATCTGCATAAGCGAATTTTTTGTAGTTGAGGAAAGCTTCTTTAATATTAGTTTGGTACGCCAGGGTTCCTTAAAAACAGATAATAAAGCTTGCTCTCTGCTTTGTACTGCGTGCTTAAAGCAATTCAGGAAGATGAACGTGGCCCAGCAAACTGGGCACTGGTGTCACTGGTGAACCTCCCAGAGGAAAGCCTTTTAGCCATATGGGGCTGCCTCCCTCCCAGGGTTGTTTTACTGTGTACAAAACCCCAGCTGCACTCCTGCCTGCCCCACTGATCATAATTCCTTCTTCACAAAGTCAGAGTTTCTCCCTCTAGCAACAGAACTTTCCTTGCAGGAAGGACAAGATGCTTCTGTGGTTTATCCCAACAGCAGACTCAGATTTTCCTTGTCTTTGACAAAGCACACATCTACATCCATACCCATTTCACTCTGCTGCTGTTTTAGTTTCCCATGAAATTCTGCATCTAGGGGTTTTGTTCACATATTTCTCAAGACAGCTTGGGAACAAGTATGTGCCTTGTTTACTTAGCAGTAGCTTACTGCAGCCTAAGAACACACCAGACAGCCTTTTAATTTGGATTAATTTAGTTTCTTTCTGTCTCTTTGCACGTCTTTCCATCAATAGCTCTGTTTTAGGCCACTGGGACAGTACCAGCTGTCACTTGCCAGCGGATGATGTCACCTTCACATACATCTGCTGGGCCTCTATTTTCACAAGAGGTAAGTTCCTCTGGATCTCTGGACAGACAGCATGGTTTAGACTGCATCTAAACCCTAGATCAATATATTCGACTTTCATTTCAACAGCTGTAATTCCTGAAAATTAATGATTTGGTATCAGTTCTCCCAGATCGTTTTAATCTCCACATTTGTCTTTGAGCAAGTTTTCTGCCTACAACAGATCCAAATTTCATATTTTCTGCTAATGTCAATGATGTGCTCCTACCTCTATTTCATTAGCAAAGCTGTTAGAAACCTTTTGTTGGTCCTCAGTATGAGTTACTACATGTTGCTGCTTCTCAAGACTAAGGGGACTATTAGTGGGTCTGGAACATGGCCAGTGTGCCTGGAATATCTCCATGTCTCCATAGCTTAAGTCCTGCCTGCAAGAGGAGCTGCTTAGAAGATACAAACAATAAAGTAACAGTTTTAGACCATGGCCATTTCCTTCCTTCTGAAACAGAAGTTGCTTCTTTGTGATTTTACATACCCCTCAATATTTTAGCAATAGCAGTGAGCCTTTCCTGACCACAACACTTGAGCACTTAGAGAGCTGTGGTTCAGAAAATCTTCTTTTTTATTTCTAAGGCAGCTGAGCTATGGGAACAGCACATTGTGACGATTCTTTTTATTTATTTACTTATTTATGGCCTGAATTGTTTTTTCTTTCTTTGCTGTCAAATTAGGTCTTGCTCGCATTTGCTTTAGAGCACTGTTTCCAGTCTTGATAGATGGCATTTCTCTGCAGCAGTGCTGAAAATTGCTTCTCTTAATGAAGCCATTTCAATGTTTCTGCACTAAAAATTTGCAAGAAACCTCATTAAATTTTCATTGTCTACTAGCATGCAGCCAGTCAAAGACCTTATAAATAAATGCTTTTGCTCTTTTCGAGTCGAATGATCAAACCTGAAAACATCAGTTAGAGGACATATAGTTCAGGGCTTCAGTCTGCATAGAAAATTCTCTCAGATATCACACAAGATATATGCAGCAAAGGTGAAATAAGATTCCCCAAGTCTTGCTCCTGTCTCATTATAAGAAAGGGCATCTCTTGCCTGTGGTGACCAACCCACTTAACATCACTCTCGTTGGGTGCTTTGAGCGAAGATCTCATCTTTGTAAGCATCACTCTCCAAGCGGGAGGCAAGGTAATAGCATTCCGTGACTGCCAGAGAAAAACAGCTTGCCATGGACAGCCCTCCACACCCCTCCTGCCCAACCAGGCGGAGGAACTTGTAGTTGCTGATTTTCGTATGCAGAGGAGTTCCATCCGGAGCGTTTCTGCCAGACCCAGAAGTTCCCTGCCTGCCACTCATGCGGCACAGGGCAGCGGACAGGATCTCACGTGTAGCTCTTGACGGGAACAGAAGTCACAGGACAATTCAGTGCACCTGCATTTTAGAAGACAAACTGCAGAGAACAGTGAAAAGCAATATTTAATAGACTTCAAATCAACAAATCTTTTGTTGATTTCTTTGCCCAGGCAGATACCTCGATCAAGATGTCATGGTGAAGGCAAAGGAGGAAGAGAGACAGCACTTCAGAAATCGGAGCCAGGACCTCAGAGCTGAACTGCTGCCTTGAAATCAGCCAAAGTGTGCATGCCTGAGCCCAGGGCTGCCTCCCATCCCTCTGAGCAGCTGTGGTTTCACTGTAGTATCATACGACCCCCTGCTGGCCTCATTTTTCTCCTCAGCACTTCTGCCATTCCAATTTTTCTGGTTTTTTCCCTCCTCGGGGATCTCCAAGGTGCCACCTCCTGCAGGCACTCCTTTCCGAGGATGAAAGTCACTTTTTTTGGGAAAGGATGGCCTCGAAAGGGCCCGACCGCTGCTGCCCAGCATCGTCCCGCTCGCTGTGCAGCGGTGGTGACGGTCCCTGGCAGGAACCGACCGTATCTCAGGCTAATGAGTTGTCAGAAACCCGTCCCCGTGCCTCGCCTCCCGGGCAGGTTATTATTATGAGGGCTGTCAGTGGCGGGTGAGGATGGGGCAAGCAATCCATTTCTGCAGCCAGCGGGGAGCTGCGAATCTGTTCACAGGGGATCAGCGGGGTGCTGTGGGAACCGGCCTGCCCTGCAAGCGTCCACCAAGGGCTACCATTCAAGAGAGCACCGTGGGTTCATGGCGAGCGCAGCGAGTTTGCCTCTAATGTATGCCCTAATGAGTCAGCGGAGGGTGTTCTGCCTGCCTGAATGTCTTTAGTGTGGCAAAGCGGAGTGGACATTCCCATACAATAGTGGGCTTAAATTCAGCTTCTCACCGATGTCTAATTCATGGGCGGAACGGCTTTTGTAATACCTATAGAAGAGAAGTACAGTAGGTCATTTCTACGATTAATTGGAGTTGACAATCCCATATCTATCCATATCTCAGAGCCATTTGCACACATTTGGAAAGGGAGGCATTTCGTCTTCGCTCATGCGGTCAGCCACCGGGAAGGGAAAATAATGAATGTATGGGTTTCTGCTTTAGGCAGGCTGAGATTTGCAACAAAAACTAATATAACCTGGCAGCGGCTTTTTCGCTTACTTAATGGCAGGTAGAGCAGTAAGGGTTATCTTTCAGACCTTCATTCTCCAGCTTTTAAGCGATGCTTCCTTTCCCCTGCCCGTGGTTTGGTATCTCTGCAGGCACTCTTTTCACGACTCTCAGTTGCCCTGCACACAGAGACTCGATCATGCACAAGTCTCCTGGGTGCCATCGTAACACCAAGGCTCAGAATAACACAAAACGACCCTCTTTGCAAACATGAGTTTCACAAATTGCTGAATGCTGCCTTCTGGACCGGTGGTAGGGGTAAGACTGATCCCTGACCCCACACCTGTAATGACAAACTGCATCGAAAGTGTCACGTGTTTTAGTGCTTTTGGGCATGACATGAACTTCTGCTGTTATCAGCACTTTATCCACTGCCTCGTTCAGGTACAGCAGTTGTCTTTGAGTGTACACAGAGTATTAATGCTTCCAATTTAACTAGGCATATAACACCTGAAGAAGAAAACTTCCCAAATTCTGTGTGGAAGCCAAACAGGCACTTTGGAGTGATGTGTCAGTTAAAACTGGATCTTCACCTTTCTTCAGAAGACCATTTTCTCCGCAAAAACATCAGCCAAAGAACTAAGTCCTGTCCCCACCTATGGCAGCTTTTGGGAAGAATTAACAGTGGTTTGAGCTAACTTGGGCGACTAAATAAAAGCTCGGGTTTGTCCATTTGCCATGGTAAAACCTCCAGACTTTCTCAGTGCAATCCTCAATTCTGTTAGTGTATGATGAAATCATATAACTAAATTACTGGCCTTTTCAATTTACTAAATGCTTATTCCACATGGAATCCAAAATGTAGAACACGGTAAAATTGCCTGGTTGATACTTCATGCTGGGACTGAAGGAGACTGTAACACCACTGGGATGGAGACAAATAAACTTTACACATCAATCCTGTTGACTCAGAGGTCATTTAGTTGTTCTTGATTTGACACGGAAGTTTTGTAAGACACTATAGATCTAGGAAGCAGTATAAAGCCACACAATATTTAGAAAAAAATTGAGATAAATTGCCACTTTATTTTTCTGAATATGTTCATTAAGGATATTAATTTACTTAGGAGGAAAAGCTTTACTATGTTTTTGCTTTTAAAAAATAATGATCTGCTGGAAGTGTGGGAAATATGTTTTTAAAAACCCAGTAAATGGAGCACATGTCAGTAAAGACAGCTCAATTTCGTTACGGTGGTGTGATCACAAAAACATTTTCTACCATGCAACTTTTAATTAGTCTCGCAAAAAATTATTCTGCTTCACTTATACAGAGTACAGTAAATGGCTACATAAATGCATAAGGAATGAAATAAATACGCTTTGTTCAAATGTGGTGATCTTTGGGAAATAAGATGATAAGAGAATGAAGTTCCTTTCTCTTTCCCCTTGTATTTATCATGTGGCAAGTCAATGTTCCTTCATGAAATACAGTAATTATGATAAAAAATAAACCGAAGTGAACTTCTTCACTTCACACTTCAACAATCTTCCAGCCATACAAACGCATTCATGCATGTATGGCTGTCATTTCCAATCCAGACAATTTTTGATAAGCTTTAGCTATTCTGAGGTGCTGCCAGTTTGAGTGACAACCTTGATACCTGCAACTAAACGGTTAATCTGTTCACCATTGTGAATGTAATCAGTGCTCTCAGACACAGTGAAATCCCACATTTTTCTGATGTCTGAAGTAAAGTGGTTGTTAGTAAATAATATAGACTACATGTACATATAATGTCCAGCACATAAATATAAATATGCATAGTACTGTCTGCACTGTTCTGTGGTGTCACATATATATATATATACACACACACACACACACGAGTACTAACCAGACAAAATACGGAAAGCAAAATATCTTTTTTTAAATATACAAAATAGGTTCGCCTGTGCTATTTAAAAAAAAAAAAAAAAAAAAATTAAGCCATGCTTTTCATTACAGCAACATTTCAGAAGTGCAGCTCGGGTCTGAGTCATGTGTGCCCTATGACTGTTTGGGATAATTTAGCATCCAGTTCCCATGGAACTCAGGAGCATTCTGCCCTTGAAAGCACCGTCATTACTTCCATCCTGCTGCTATTTAAACATTCTTGAGGATGATGTGTACTTCCAAATGTGAATAAAGCAAAACCAGTGAAGGCAAAGGTTATGTAGGCAAAGGGTACTCAATTTCCCTCATTTGCTAAAGACATTACAGCTACAACCAACGTGCTGAGCTTGC
Source organism: Origma solitaria (assembly GCA_013397895.1). NCBI lineage: Eukaryota > Metazoa > Chordata > Aves > Passeriformes > Acanthizidae > Origma > Origma solitaria. The sequence goes on from VZRL01005054.1 coordinate 385,521, forward strand.
ACCTTTTAGTCCATTATCTGAGGCTGGAGTCAACTTGACAACATCAAAAAAGTTGTATTTTTCATTTGTGCAAGCTATTATATATACATATGTTTGCTCAGCACCAGAAACACTTGTCTGCAGTATCTTCCATCTATACTTAACTTACTGATGTTGACTACTGAGGGAAAAAAATCGAGTTCAATGCAAATTTTCAGAATAAACTCCCTGAAATTTCTACTAAATTTTCCCTGAAGAAAACATGTGTTATGAATAGTGTTTCAGAGGAATGGGGTTTCTTTATGTGTGACCTCAAAGGTACCTCACAAAACACAGGTTCTTAAGTCTGGTAAATGTTGCCCTCCAAACACCAGAAAAAGTAGAGCTTTTTAATAGAGATCTTTGTGAACAGGGCCTGGGGGAAAGTCCCTCCACAGACCGAAATTCAGCTAATTATTAAATGGTGACAAAGTACCACGGCATTCAGGTTTCCAGCCACTGTTATCTTCTGGATGCTTAAAGTGTCTGCCAGAGTTTTCCAGCGGGAGCTGGTGTCCCATGCTGGGACAGAAGCTCTGTCACCTACTGCCACAGTCACACCTCGCTCCAGACAGACCAGTTCAGGGGGGCATGGGAATTGCAGTACACTTCACTCTACTGAGAATTATCTTATCAAATACTTCATGTAAAGTCAGAGCTCCATTAAAATTCTTGGTGTCTCAACATGGTAGTATTGTGAATTAAGCTTAAACAAGGCTGTTTAGCATTAAATTTTTTGCCTGTTTTAAAATTAATCTTTCAGTGTATAATTTAATCCTCTAGATCTCCTTTCCCTGAGATAAAACATGATAAGAGCTTCTTCCTGAGCATTTAAAGTAAAACCCCACAAAACCACAGATGAGCTGATGTGTTTTATGTCCAATTCAGAGAAGTATGTAAATCCATAAAGTGTCACAGGAATCAACTAGCCCTTTCCCCCTTATAATTACGTATCTTTTACCGTCTGTCAAAACAAGTAGTTACTTGCCTAATGTGAAGCATCACATGAAAGGAACATCAACATCAGTCCATTGAAACCTACTACTGATCAAACAACCTTAAGAATCATTTAAGAAATACAACATTTGCCAGAAAATACCCAACACTCTGTATGGCTATGCTACATTTTTCTTGCTGTGCAGCAAAAAAAGTGGTACAAAAGTTTAATGTCTAAGCCAGTGTTTATTATACAAAATCCATATCAAATGCATCTGTTTATTAGGAGGAGTTGGCAATGCTATTATTAAGGTTTCACTGTTTTCCATCCTAAGCTCCTCTATCTTTGCCACTTATAACTTTGGCAGTCTTTAATTGTTTGTATTAACGTTGACAGGAGGCAGATCTCTAGAAAAGCTTTCCTGGAAGCAGGAAATATCTGCTCCAAGCTGATACGTTTCAAGAAAATTTCAGAAGGTCACTTCCAAGAATGGTGCTTGGGAAAAAAATAGGTTCCTTTGCCCCAGCAGGGAAGCCCAGGGCACATGAGCTGCCTCCTCAGAAACACCTGCTGGGCAAAGAGAAGCCAGCTCTCATCCTCTGTGCACTTTGGAAACAAACCTAAATTGTACAATTGATCTAACAGAGTACTCAGCAAAACAAGAGCAGAAATGCCAAAGTAAATGACAACTTACAGCTCTACAGGAAGCATTAGTGACAAGGGAACACCAGCGCATCCATGGGCTCCTGGCTAGAAATGAGCCAGCCAGAGCTGGTCTTCGGCAGTTGTCATTGCCATAATGCAGCGGAAACTTCCCTGGCCAAAACTCCAACTTACTGAGATCCTTGAGAATTCTCAAAAAAGGCATTGCTGTGATTGCACACTGCACCCAGCACATGCAGCTGGGCACAGCCCCAAGAAGTAGGAAAGTCAGGGCACTGGTAATTTGGGGACAGTTTGCATATAACCAGTGTAAACAGCTACAGCCATGCTCTCTTTCCTGGATTTATAACAGATGATGTGTGTTGAACGATGGAATTTTCAGCCATGAGCATGCTGCAGTCTTTTGTGCTGTCTGCCTTGGCCATTTGGTCCTAATTACCTGACCATCCCCACAGTTAATTCCTGGTTCCTATAGTCCTTCCTATCTCTGGCAGGCTAAACCCTGTAGGGTTTGCAGGGCTCGAGAAAAGCTCATCCACCTACACAGGCTTGGACTCCTGCTTGCTTCAGGCAGGCAGCGAGACACTCCAAGGCTCTGGCAGCTGACAGGAGCTGGCTGCAGTTCCTTCTCCTGGAGCTTCTCCTGCACTCTGCTCCAGGGGCACGGCTGTACTCACAGTGCCTTTACAGCAGACCCTGGGCAGAGCCTCACCCAGAGAGGCCGTCCCGGAGGAGCACCAGCTCAGCAGAGAGGCAGAAGCCACTGGAAGCCACTGAAGCCACTGGAAGCCACTGGTCTCAGACGCAGGGCAGGGACTGCTGCCTCCAAGATGGGATGAGGGCCTTGAGCTCAGGTTCAAGTCAAACATGAACTGCAGACATCACTTCTGGAATACTTCCAGAACACAGGAGGCTGGGGATTTTTTCTGTCTGCAGATCCTTCCTGGAAGTGAGACTTTCTGGCCCAGCTGCCTCAGGACCAGCACTGGCTTCCCTGGGAGGGGTGCAAATAACATAGGAGACTTTGCAGAGATGCCGACCTCAAATCACTCTTCCCTTTGGCTATCAGAAGAGTAGATGTATCTGGCCAAATTAATAAAACCACAGCACGTTAAAGCCTCACTGTGTAATGGAGGGAGTTCAGGACATATTTGTCCCTGCAGCTGCCAATGTTGATGATTCAGGTTTCTTTGGGAGCCAGGCTCCTATTTCTCTGCCTCATCTCTCCAGAATATTGCTTGGGCTCAGACAGAGTTTTCTAAGAAATTCAGGAATCCTAGATTTAAGTCCTCCTTTTAACCCAACATCATTTATCTCTCTGACTTTCCAGCTAGTTTCCTTCTCTTTCTCTGAACTGGTGAGGGAATCTATACAATATCTAATTTCTCTTGACCAGCAACACTCTGCTGACCTACATGCCTGTTGCCTAATAACTCCTTTCTCTCCTCTCCCTCAAGATTTACTGTTAAAAATGGCAGCAGATGAGCTCCTCTGTTACAGCAGAGCTTGCCTCCTAGCACAGAGCGCCTCCAACACCAGCCAGACTTTCTGAGCTCTGATCAGACAGATTTTTCAAAACACCAACTCTTAAACCACTTCTGTGATTTGGAGCCAGTTATTAGTATGCATTAAGATGTTTGTGTGAAAGCACAGTTTCCAAATTCCTTCTGCACAATACTTGAGCTCCTTCTTTTTGACACACACAAGTACACCATTTTATTATTTGTACAGATCACTTTGTTTTCCTCAGCACATAATTCCAATTCCAATTCATTAATGTCAGAACATAAAAGAAGCAACCGCACATAAAGCAACAAAAGTTTGCCAAACCCAGAAGATAACAGCTGATAATTAAGGAAGTCCCATTATTTCTTGGCAAAGGAGCCTGTGTTTTCAGAGACACATTCTTAAAGGGCCTCTCTTTAGTGTAGCTGCATAATTTGCATGAACACTATTTGCACAAATAAATAAATGTTTTCAATATGGATAAAAGGAAGCTTTAATGCTCCCATAATTTCTGTACAATATCCATCCCATGCCCCTTCCTGTTGGCACAGCCCGGCCTTGTGACACATTCACAGAAGAGCCACTCTGGCAGAACTTTGATGGTGTGGACAAAAGATCTGGGCTTTTGTTGGCATATATCTACCCCCCACCTCCACCCCCAGTCTCATTTCATACTGATACCACTGCAGAAAAAAGACAATGTACTGATCTGAAATGGCACATAAATCCTCTACTCAAGAAGAAACCCTTAATTTCTATCTTCCCAGGCTCGCCTCTGCCTTCTACCCTGGGAGTTGTTCACAGCGTGGTCTCCTGCTTACTGGGAAGTCCATCCCAAACAGACTTTTGCACTTTGTTTGTGTTTCTCGCATTAATGTTGACTGCCACTGCCAGGCATGCAGCGCCAATGGCAAGTCTCCTGGTTTTTGTGATTCCCCTGTGTCCTTACCTTCAGCTTTTTCCAAGTATTGTTCAGCAAGACTGAGCAACTGGACTACAGTCTTACACTGAGGGGAAAGTCTGTCAGCATGTGGAAAAAAGGCGTGTTACCTGCATCAAGCTACAGCAGTTCCCAAGTCACCAGTCACGAGCTGACAAATGATACAGATTTTCTGCACGTACAAAAAAAAATTGTGTTACTTATTGAAAAATATTTTTAGATGACATACTTCCTACAGACAAACTGTGGGCAAGATCAAATTTTCCATTCCAGTATAATTTCTAATCAGGAAGGAGCTCTGGGCAGCTGAACTTTCTCTCAGCGATGTGACAGTGCAGGGGCCCTCTCAGCCTGGTTTTACAGCAACACAGTGCGTTAGTGATGTCAATGGGCATTTGCACTTACACAGATAACACCATCTAACCAGTCCCTCCATCAGAAATGCTGCTGCCCTTGAGTGCCCAGCTGCTTATTGTGTTTCCTTAGGAACAGAGTGGAGGCATTTGTGTTAAATTCCCATCCCCAAGCTGTAAGAGAAAATCCTATCCATCCACCCAGGAGCTAAGGTTTGGATTAATCTATTATAACAACTCTTTCCTGTTCATTTCCTGTTGAGCAACAGCCTAAATACCCTGACCCAAAGGCAGAAAAGAATGCAAATGATTACTTCCCCTATTACATGGGAAATACCAAGAGGACAAAAGGTGAACTTCACCCCTGTGCTGAAGGTCTGAAGATCAGCGTAAGAAGACTGTCTCTGAGTCAGAATGATTCAGTCAACAAGGTAAACAGCAAATTCCTCATAAGGGGGAAAGAAAAACATCAGCTATTTAATTTCCTTATTAACTGAATTATTCAGTTAACTACATCAGATGTAGTCATGCGTTCTGTGCTTTCAGTACTCCTTCCTACCCTACCACCACACAAAATTGCTGCAGACCCAGTCTGCAGCTGATGAGATTACTGACGCGTGAATGCATGTACCAATTACGAAACTAGAAGTCAAAGCACTCTTGCTCTCTGACTTCTACACTGAGACCGATGACCCTGGGAATTTCTTGTTTTTATAGCAACAGGGCTGGAATATTTACTCACCTGAGATACAGAGTGCATTAAGAGCTGAATGTAAATGCCCCTCTATTTCTTGGTACACAGAAAGTCTTCCCAACATGAGTTTTCCCAACATTGTGGCCAAATTTGGGTTTATATGTAAAAATAAGTAGTGGTATTTACAGATAACATACCAAACCTGTTATATGGCCATTTACAGATATACATGTTTATCCTTGTCAGGACAGTGCAAAAATTGCTCTCACAATATGATTTTATACAAGTAATTTGCTCTAAGCTCATTGCATTCTGCCACATTATACATATTAACATATGAAATCAGCTATCCTGTACTCCAAATGGCATGAAAAATTTTGATATACTATTTCCCATTGTGTTCATACTTTTCCTACACAGTCTCAACACAGATTTCCTTTAAAAAAAAAAAAAATCTTATAATGTAATTATTCTTTCAGCTGGCCCATAGTGAGTCCTGCCACCAGAAGACAATTAGCATGATTTTGATGTTGTTTCTGTTGCCCATTCATTATACCCTAGAAGAAAAGCACACTTATTTCCAAGGTCATGGAAACATGTATCTAAGTATCTTCACAAGAAGTTTCACCTCAACATGAGCAAGAACTTCATTCTGTTGAAGGTGGCAGAGCACTGGAACAGGCTGGCCAGGGAGATTGTGGAGTCTCCCTCTCTGGAGACAATCCAAACCCACCTGGACATGTTCCTGTGTCACCTGCGTCAGGTTGACAGGGTGATCGTCAGAGGTCCCTTCCAACCCCGACAATTCAGTGATTCTGTAGCTGCACTTTTGATATACGCTAATTAACAGGAATTACAATTCCATCTGTTTCACTCCTACACAGTCACGGTGCCACTGTGTAAGGACTGTGGATCTGGAGAAGATAGCTTGTTGAGTCAATGGATTAAACACGCAGATTTGAGGAGGCGATAATGGTTTTGCTTTCAACACTAGGGCAATAGACTTTAGATGAAGTGCACAAAACTCGTAATAGCTCTGTTACCGAAAGGTTAAGTTTCCTGAATGTGTGTTTTCCACATTCAGCGCCCAATCCACTGAAGATCAAGGGAATATGCTGCATGCAGGAACAGAAATACACATTGTGGCATGTGATTAATTTACAGGTAGAGCAGTAGAAGACATTAGTGAGGATGTGACAAATTGGTAAACGGTACAGACGTTCGTTTAACCTATTTGCCTGCTGAGCAACAAAGGTTAAGAGTTATAGTTGGGCAGGACGGGCATTTCACGGCTCTGTATACCGAATAAAAGCTCTGGCAGCCTCTTTGCCTGGGAGTCAAACGACACTGACAGGGAATTCGCACTTAAGTGTCTTACAAACTGAGACTTTCTGCGCTCGTGTGCGGAGTCACGAACACGTGCTGGCCCGCGGATTCACTGTCACAGACGGACGGACGCCGCCGGGCTCGCACCGCCCGCGGGGCGCGCAGGCACCAGCACGAGAGGCTGTCACAGCCCTTCCTCGCTGCCACGGCCACCGCGCCGGGCAGGCGCTGCCACCTCGTGGGGAGCGGCCCGCGCAGAGCGGCA
>VZRL01005055.1:7351-66061 GCA_013397895.1 Origma solitaria
GCTGCTGGCTGACAGTGGCTGAACATGAGCCAGCTGTGCCCAGGTGGCCAAGAACGCCAATGGCACCTGGCCTGTATCAGCAATTGTGTGGCCTGCAGGACCAGGGCAGGGATTGTCCCTCTGTATTCGGCACTGGTGAGGCCATGCCTCAAATCCTGTATTCAGTTCTGAGCCCCTCACTACAAGAAGGACACTGTGCTGCTGGAGTGAGTCCAGAGAAGGGCAATGGAGCTAGGGAAGGGTCTGGAGCACAAGTCAGGAGCAGCTGAGGGAGCTGGGGATGTTTAGCCTGGAGAAAAGGAAGTTCAGGGGGAACCATATCACTCTCTATGACTATCAGAGGTTGGGGGGGGGGGGGGTCTCTCCTCTCCAAGCAATAGAAGGGGAAACAGCCTCAAATTGTGCCCAGGTAGGTTTAGATTGGATATTAGGAAAAAATTATTCACTGAAATGTTATCAAGCATTGGAATAAGCTGTGAAGAAAAGTGGTGGAGTCCCCATCCCAGCAGGTATTTAAAGGATGTGTAGATGTAGGGACATGGTTTAGTGGTGCACTTAGCAGTGCTGAGTTAAATGAGTTGGACTCAATGATCTTAAAGGTACTTTCCAATCTGAATGATTCTATGATTCTAAATATCCAATGCTGGATTTAGGCTCTGCACAGAGCTGGGAAGTACCATAATTTGTATGTTGCTGCCCAGCCCTGGTTCCCACTTCTGGGTGTACACAGGCACACGGCTGGGACATCTCTGCCTGGCTCCCCAGGTTCCCTCACCCCTGCTGTTGGAAGCACAGGGCTAATGCTGATGGTGGAGCTAATGGGGCGTGAGTGAGTATTGAGGTTTGTCATGTGGATATTACAGCTTGTGAGTGTGTTTGCCAGCTGTTTCTATGACCTGGAGTTAGACTCTGTCTACAGGGGTCCATTAGGAGACTTTTCATACTGTATTTATTCCTGGGGAAGAGACATTGAAACAACATGACCCAAAACGGACTAGCAGACCTGAAAACTGTAGAGTAAATTACCACAGGGAAAAGGCGCTCTCCGCTCAGTGCCTGCCTGGTAATGATGTTTTCTTGCTCTTCTGTTTGTTCTAATCTAGTGTTTCCTTGCAGGTAGCATAAGGCCAGTGGCAAAAGCACCTCACAAGTACCCACTGGCTTCAGATGTGGATTTCACAGTTGTTATCACTGACAGTTATCACTTTGCAGCTTAATGAGACACAAGCCAGAGCAGCTTGAAGTCTCAGGTGATGTGTATGTTTGCAATGCATTTTAAAGGCTGCACCTTGAGCTCTGGATGAGGGTTGAAGGCACACACCAACCCGGCCAGGTGAAACCTGAAAAGTGATTCTTACGGTTGCTGTCTCTGTAGGAGCCACCAGACTGTCAGACTGGAGAGGAAATGACAGGAGGGTACAGGGTGAGGTCAATGCTCATATGGACACCATTCATCTCCAATGCCAGGGTTGGGCCTCTTTGTCTAGGATAGCATGTGCACCAGGATAACCATGCAGAGGTGTCAGACCTGCAAAGCTGAGGCAGAAATAAGGATTTTGTCATGAAATAGACCTAAGCATAATCATGTATGGCTATTAATATGTGGAAGATGCTGATGTTGGGAATCTCGTCTATTTGGGTTGTAGTTGCCAAAACAAAATCGCAGTTAAAACGTTCAGCAGTAGTGTTGCAAAGGTGTGGAAGGCGTAGGTACTATGTGTAGGATTCGTCATGCCACTCATTGGTAATCCAATGAGTCTGAGGTTCTCCTTACCATCCATGGAAAGCAAGGTACATTGAGCTGAGTTTGCCTTAGGATGTGATGGCTTTCCCTCTGGAAGTACCTCTTTCCCCTTCTCTATTAGAAAAATGTCCTGGAAACAACTTGCTCTGACGTGGACAGGTTTCCTATAAATGTCCAAGTGGGACCAGATGGCTCCTACCACCCATGTAGAAAGGAGACCTCCAATTTGAGCTACAAATCAGAGCAATGGATGCTGGTCCTTGGCTTGTACTGTTGATCCTGCCATGGAGCTGGTGTTGGCTTTCCAAATTGCAGCAGAAGTGCAACTGGCAACAACTCAGTGATTTTTCTTTATTATTTTACGTCAGGTTGTGCTAAGCTAAGCAAAAACTGCTAATGTTAAGGGATATTCTGAGTGCCTCGTTACAGATATTTTTTTACTCTTGAAGACTGGTAGGCAGAAGTTTAATTCCTCTCCTACAATTACTTGCTTCCTCTGTTGTATACAAAATTGAGTTGGCTTGGTTCTCTTTGAGTCTGCACAATGTTAGAATACAAGGGCAGCAGTACAGATCTCTGTGCTTTTGCTGTCCTGCCTCTTGTCCTATTAGTTTCAGCACTATTTCAGCTCCATCCTTGCCCCTGCATGCTCCCTGTGATCCAGGACCCCTGCCAACTGCTACAGCCATGTCCTACTGCCAGCTGGGATGTGTAGGTTCTGCAGTGATAGGATGACGCTCATAGTACTGGACATTTATTTTTGGCATTTTGCAGAAGATGAAAGCAACTTCTCTGTGAGCTCTCAGCCTCTTCAGGAGTGTGCTGTTGGCTTACTCCCAAAGGCAAAGATCTTTCCCATCTCCCATTTTCTTGGGTTTTGGGATTTCATGGATTTCCATGAGATGTGCGGGCACTCGACACTTCAGATTAACAAGCTCTCTTGTTGCCAAGGCAGAAATTTGCTGGCACCTGCTGTGCCCACATGGGAAGAGCTGCTTCCAGAAATCACGCTCTTAGAAGCCTCAACCCTGTGCTGGGAGTTCCTGCCACTGGATCAGGCTTTGCATTTATTTATGGGCTAGAAGAATAGTTGTATTTTAGTCAGACCCTCTATGAGCATGAAGAAAAACAAAGCTGATCATCTCCTCCCAATGTTACCAACTGGTCCTATTGTACAGTGGTTTTGTGAGCAAGTTATTTAAGATCTTAATCCCTTTCAGCTATTAGAGGGAACTCTGAGGTAGAATGAGACTGGAAAGAGGAATGATTTTCACTTGGATTTTCATATTTTCTTTTAGCCAGTGCTGTAACCTGATGAAGAGGCAATGGCATTTCACAATGTGTACTCCATTCACTGCTACCTGCTTAAAATGAGGAAGGTGCAGGAGTAAGAAGAAAAGACTCCTTTAAATCTGTAGAGGAACTCTGGTGCCTGTAAGGGCTATTTAAAGAAGAAGTAAAACCACTTTATCTTATTAATCTATTTCTGCATTGTCATTTATGCTGCCATTCACAGAGTGACAGAAAGTTACTCTAAACCCTTGTATAAATCCACCCTGTAGACTTTAGGGGCTTGAGTCCATGGCTCTGCCAACCCTAAAATATTGGTGATAGGATAATAGCGGGTTTCACTCTTAAAAGTCTTTTTGGAGGGGTTAATATACAGGAGGAAGAATGTTAATGATTCCCAACAGGCCACCTACTTAGCTACCAGCACTAGACAAGCAATAGTGCATGCATCCTGGTAGAGGTGAGTTCTAAAAAGAGATGTGAAATACAAGCTAGGAGCTTTTGCAAATGATTTTTCCAAGGCTCTCCATGAAATGCCACATCAGTGAGATATCTGAGAAGAAAGCCCAGGCTGGGAAACTGCTGCAGAGCAGCAGCAGGAGGAAAGTCACCATTTCTTTGGGCATTGCCACTCACAAGAAGGAAAGCCAGATGAAAGATCATTCAGGAGGATAACATGTGCTGGGAGCAACAGGAGAATAGGCAGAATAATGACATAAAGGAAAGGTGCTTGAGGACAGGTTTTGTCTCCGCTAACACTAAACATTTAGTCATCCAGGCTCTCTTAGTGGTCAGCAGAGCATGGCACTTTGAAGCCATGATTCATCTGACCTATTTTGGGCACTATCCTACCTAGGATGAGGTGAATTACACTTTATACATTCCTGTTTCTTCCTATTGGTACTGAAAGGAGCTTCAGGCACATAGCCTAGATACAGACATCTGTATTTTAGACACGGCAGGGGAGGTGAGACAAATCCTCCTTTGCATATGGAGTGGGACTGTGAGAGAGGACATGGATGGCCACATGGTATCCTGTGAATCTGGGACAGCATCCAGTCACCCTCTGCCCTTGTGTTCAGGAGAGATGAGGAACCAGAACGAGAGGATGGGAACCAAAAAAGGAAGAGAGAGGAAAGAGAACAGGGAGCTCCATTCCAGCCATGTTTTTTCAGCTCTCACTAAGTGGTCCTGCAAGCAAAATGAGATATGTAGGCTGAGGAGAATAACACAGTATTTTAGAAATGGGAAAATGAGTGTTACAAGTTTCGCTAAGATGTGAGCTTCTTCATGAACAACCAACATTATTATAACTACCAACTAAAAAAGGAACAGTGACATTTTATTATTATAATTTTGATCTAAAATTGCATTCCAAAATCTTTATGGACTATCTTAAACTTGGTGAAATATATATTTTGCACTGAAAATCAGGTTTTGCATGAGCGGAAAAAAAGAAAGCTTTTGTGATGACTGCAGCACAAATTTCTGTGAATGGTTCTTTGGCTGCATTGCCAGAAATGTCATGAATCTGCTCAGAACTCCAAGGAAGGGAAGTGGTTTGAAATTCCTAACACTGCTCTTTCAGCCAGAATAGCCATTTTGGGTGTACTTCACATGAAGCATGGCTTCAGGGCTTGATATGTCTTCATGCTGGGCCCTGTATTGTGCCAAGGAAATTCTCAGTGTTTAACAAATAATAATAGAAATAAGCTGTGTAAGCATATGTGAATCTTCATGTTATAATTTTACGTGTAGAAAAATGATCTCATAGGCACATAAGAAACAGAGCAGATGGTAAAATGTGTGTTGGACTGCACTCAGGCTGGAGACTGAGTCTCCTAAACAATAAAAGCACAAACGCTGGATGGTCCCCTCCAGCCATGCACACGAAGTACGCCTCGTGAACTGAGATAGGGGAGCACAGATCAAAACAGATTAAGAGGCCACCTTTGATCTGTTGTTTTCTCCTATTACTGCAAGCTGCAGTGCTGTGATCTGTCACTCCCTGTGTGGATGTTCAAAAGTGTGTGCGCACAGACAGCCCTCAGCTGGGTTCCTGGGAGATGGGTACCCAGCTGCATTATTCCGATTTTGAATATGTGCAATTCCACCCATTTCAGAGATGTTTCACCTGCAGTCAAACTGTCTCAATAAGGTGGTTCTCGATAAGGTCTTATAGCTTAACCCTGCTTTTTTCCTCCAGAGATCATCCTCGGTGGAGATGGATGAATCCTATTCCACAGTCTTGTTTAAGGCATGAGTTTCTCTCAGAGACTTGGGCCTAGCTTCAGCCATGAGCAATAACAAGGTAAGTTGGGAAAATAAGGAATAACCATGAACTGGCAGAGTTCAAAATTTCTGCTGGTAGAGGAAAACTGAGAAATGGGGCAATGCCAGATTGCAAGGAAGTTTTCCTCTGTATACTAGCAAAACAGAGACCAGCAGAACACTATAAAAGCAAACCACAACAAACAAAGCCCCTTCCCAACATATTCCTCAACAGAAAGTTTGTAGGTAAACAAAAACTGCACATGCCAGGTCTGTTAAAAGAGTAAGCTGAGCTGAAAAATTCCTTCAGTTATATCAGTGTAAATATTCTGAGTGCAGACCTGGCTGGTTAGTAGCCCCTGATTGATGTACAATATTAGATTCATGCCTGTCTCAGGAAAAAAATATATTTTGCTATTATGTCAGTTTTTTTCTCCTTTTTCTTTGCTACAGGATGCCCGATGGGCTACTGTGGAGTGTTAGATACAAATCATCACAGTGCTCTATTGGATAAGCTTCTCTACATTGGGTAGATCACGTGCTTCAGAAACCAAATCAGCTCATTTCTATCCACTGAAAACTTCCATTCAATGGCAGTGGCTTTGGCACAGCTATCTAGGATTTCATCGCAGAATTTAGTGAGGAAATGGCTTGAAAAATTTCATTTCACTTTTAAAAATATTTTCTTGGGTTTTTTTTTTACTCTACTAATAGATTTTCTACTATAGTAATGATAGTATGAAGTAATTACTGTACAGGAAATATGATTTGAAGATGGAAGAACAGGCAGTGAAAATTTTGTATTGGGTTGCTGAGATACCAGTGCTGAAATGCATTGGAGTAATAAGATCTGTGGTTTGGGTTTTGGGGCTTTTTGTTTGTTTGGGTTTGTTTGCTGGGTTTTGTTCGTTTGTGTTTTGGTTGTTGGGTTTTTTGGTTTTTTTTAAGAACAGTTAGTCTGTTAGTAGGGTAATATGTCAGTTCAAAGCACTGAACTCTGGAAGACAGAGTCTAGATCCTATCTTTTCCATTCACCCTAGTGTATATCTTGGGGAAATGCCTTTGCACCTCTCTTTTCTCAAAGGTAATCCAGAGATAACCATGTCTGCTTACATGATGTATTAATTCAAACCATAACCAGCACCCACAGTCCATGGAAGAGCACTGGAATTAGAAATTGCAAACTGCTTTGAAGTAAGCCATAGAGTGGTTTTTACTGGTGGAGGTCAGTGAGAGATAGGGACAGAGGGAGGAGGTGGCAGGTGCTGTCTTGAGAAGAACCTGTGTTTGTGATCTCTATAACTTGCCTTCTTGACAACTGGAGGGGGATTTTCCTAATAGAAAACCTGTGAGCTATATGAGGAGGGTAATCCACTTGACCCTTGCCCTTGCCTAAGCCTTTAAGTCATCATAACATTTAATTTCTTACCAGCTGCAGGACCACTTCTTGGAATTCATTTTGATTGCGAGGCAAAGACAGCTTTGCTTAGCCAGGAGGAAGGCTAGGACAGGGGTGTCAGAGCAGGGTGCGTGAGCGGGGACTTTGCAACTGTATTTGAAGAGGGTGAGAGCTGGTGGCAGCGAGGAAAATAAACAGGGTGTGTTTGTGTGAGTGACCCTCCCATGCTGAGGAGGGACCAAATGTACTGCAATGGAGGAAGTCAGTCCACACACATATGGGAGCGGGTCCAGCAATACGTGGCTGGCACAAGCCCAGGCGCTGCTTTGCAGGGTGACAGCTTGGGGTTCTCAGGGCAGCTGCTGTCCTCAGCACTGGGTTTTGAGAACTCTTTGCATTGCAGGCTGTGCTGAAATGGGCAGGGTGGTTACTGAGAGCCGGCGGGAAGGGCGTTCTGCTCTGGCACCGCCCGCCCCTGCGGCGGGCACCGGCGGTGGGGAGGGACCCGCAGCTCCCTGTGGCACTGAAGAGACCCCTGCGAGCAGCTGATTCAAAACCATAATACCTTACTTCAGCGTTTGGCTGCTGAATGGCTCATGGACCAATCCTGACATTATTTCTTTTTAATACTGTGTTTGTTATTCTCTGAATATTTTGGGTGGGTAATTATCCAGTGTATACTGTGTGTTGCAGAGCGCAGGAATATTTGCTTTGGCTTCTCTTCCTGGTTAGTTAGGGTGTGCGGTTGCTGGCCTAGATCTCATGGCATTGTTTCTGACTACGTAAATGAAAATTTTATACAAGAGAATAATGAATACAGACCAGAGAATAAGGCACATCCTGTGGCAATTTCACAAAGGCAATTTTTCTTGCTAAAACCCATAAAGGGCTCAGCAGTTGTGATTATTTACACATGTACTTAATGGCTGTCCACATATGACTGATAGAGGATAACAGACACCTAGTAACCAGAGACGGCTGCGCTTGGTGGGTGCCTTGAATCATCCCTGGTTTTGTCTCTTTTCTTTCCCTCTCCTCCCTCCTGTTTGAGTATAGAGGCGCTTCTAAGGATGAGGAAGAAAACCTTCATTTGAAACAGCATGAAACCAAAGGCTGGGTGTGACCAGCTTCAAATCCAGACAAGAGTCAGCGTGTAACTTCATGTGTTACTGTTTTCCTCGTTCAGCTTATCACATGGATGGGGTGGCAGTTTAAAACACACAGAGGATTGCTGCCACACATGCAGTAATGTGTGCACATGCACGCACACCCCTGGGTGTACACATACTTTACACTGCACTCAGTTTGGCTGTGCTGTCAGCAGCAGCCCAGCTGTGGTGAAGAAAGCTCAGCCTGAATGTTCCCTCAGCTCCCTATAGGAATTTTACACCCTGTGCTGAGACGCACTTTGTCACAGCTGAAATGGCACCTGGATTGTTTTAAAGAGTTTATCCACATTAGGTGTCAGCCAGGGCGATTATTATACTCCTTGCATAAGCTGAAGAGTTTGCTTTTTCCAAATATGTGAATATGATCTTGTGGTTGTGTTAACACATGCATGACTTCAAGACATTTAAACTTCACTATCAAGTGTTACAAATGTATGTCCAAGCCCCAGTGTGATCATGGTACTCAGACAGCAGCTGTTGCTGAAGAGTTCAATCTATCACTTCTCATCCCACAGACAAAATGCTGGCAAATCTTCCTGAGGGTGTTTTAAAAGTAAAAGAAATCAAATATAAGGAAAAAAATACTTTGAATGCATCTAGAAAATAATCTTGGTAAAACATGGGAAACCACAAATTCCACTGATATGGTATTTTATTATTTGCAGGTGCTTTTGTTTATTGCCTGTGCAGGTCCAGACCCTGACTTGGATATGCAGTGGAGACTTGCTACAAGATGATGTGACTGGAGATGAGGAGGTAGGGATGGATGTTATTTGCAAATTACCAAACTCACTGCTTGTGAGAGAATGGAAGACCTTTGCCTGACAAAGAGGGTTCCACGGGGTTTGAAGGCAAGGCTTGCCTGTCAATCATGCACCAAGAGAGCTCTGATCGGAGAATATCTTGTGCCGTGATCCCATCTGATCTTGGGAAGCAATACAAGCCAGCAGGGGTGATGCCTTCCCTAGCCTTCTTGTCAGCCACAACGCTCCCTTTCCATCCCTGAACCCCGTTCCTGAGATTAGGATCGATGCTAGTGTGAGACCCCCCATATCACAGGCTGCCAGTTACTCAGAAATCCCTGCTCTGAGTGGGTGAATGGGTGGTTTCACGGTGGGTTGAAAATACAGCCCCGTCCTCAGTGTAACCTTTAATCCTGATTAAAACGCTTCCAGGGCCAGGCAGCCGGGGGTGCATCCTTTGTTCAATTCTGGCAGTGGCTCTTGCATTCCCTAATCCCTGTTAATATCACTGCTTGTCAAAGAAGATTTGTGCCTTTCCTGGAAGATGGACGCCTATTTTTTACCAACTGGGGGAGAAGGAGATGCCTCATCAGCTGGTGCTGGGAACAGTGAGTAGCAGACAAGAAAGACATCCTGTTTTCTGAGGAGAAGGCGTGGGAGGTGGGCAAGCATCTGGCTCTGACTATTAACTCTGGCTGCAAGCACTGCTCCTCTGTTTTCAGGATGAAACACAATCCTCTGTTTTAACTATGCACAATCCATGAACCTGTCGTGGCAGTGTTTGTGGTCAAGGTACCAACTTTGTATGCTGGCCAAACTGCAGGACAGATTATGCTCTGCTGACCTATATTCCCCTAAAAGTAATTTTCAATTAGCGCAGTAGTTAGTCCCCCTTTGTGCACTGATAAATTTCTCCCTGCTGTAATGTTGAACTGAGGCTCCGGAGGCCATGCTCTCTTGGGGGCATTTTGCTGGCTCTTCCAAGC
This sequence comes from Origma solitaria, assembly GCA_013397895.1. Taxonomy (NCBI): domain Eukaryota; kingdom Metazoa; phylum Chordata; class Aves; order Passeriformes; family Acanthizidae; genus Origma; species Origma solitaria. Next base: position 16,954 of record VZRL01005055.1, read on the forward strand.
CGGCAGAGAAACACTTTCTGAAAACAAGCACCTCATAATCTCATGTTTCTTTGGAAAGTCTGTCCCATTGCTACAGGGAAGCATGACACCTGCTCCAGGTGGAGGAGGGAGAAGTCTGGTGCCCTGCCATGTCTGCTCCTGGTTCATTGCCATGGGGGCAGGAAACAAAAGCCTGGCCTCTGGGGGGGTTCATGTGGGGCCATCTGTCCAGCTAGCACAGGCTGCTCTCCATTACCTGTCAGGACTGGCAAAATTAAAGGTGATTTCTGGCTGAAGGTGGGAAGGGTTGGCAGAGGCAGTGGAAGGAAGACCTACAAAGGGAGGCAGGGGAGGGGATTGTGAGTGGGGAGATCAGCTTTTGTGAGAGCTTGGACAACCTGTTCTTGCCCTCCGCTCCAGCGATTGGGAGGAAAGCGGGAGACCAGATGTTCTACAAGGGGATTGTGGTCATGGCTTCCTTCATGAGCAGGCTTGGAAAAGGAGAAGAAGGTATCTTCATGGGGTGGGAATAAGAATCCTGGCCTCCACTAGCCACACACTGTGCAGTTTGAGATCACTGACCCTCAGACCAGCGCTGGGCTTGGGGTGCCCATCATGGCCACGGACATCAAGCGAACCCCAGTCGTGCTGAACCTCTGTGAGGTACAGCCCCAGGGGCCCTGGTAGGCAATGTGGACAACAGTGCTGTGATAGGCAGAGGGTCATCAGAAAGTTGAGGGAGGTGATATTTCCCCTCTCCACACTGGTGAGACACATCTGCAGTGTTAGATCCAGTGCTGGGCTCCCCAGTCGAGGACAGACATGGACACACTGGAGGGAGTCCAGCAAAGGGCCATAAAGGTGATAGCAGAGAGCAGCATCTTGGATATGATTATGGGCTGAGAGAGCTAGGACTGCTTCTCCTTGGAGGAGATAAGGCTCAGGGGGATCTCATCAATGCATATAAATATCTGATGGAACTAATATACAAAATTTCCTTCTTGCCAGACAGGCCTTCCTGTGGTTTCTATGCCCTCACGTCTGATGATTGTAGGATTTTTAGGCCTGGGAACAGTTTTAATTTTTTTTTTCTTTTGTATGTTTAGCATAGTTACAGTTGCAGAGCATTCATGTACAGGCCTCTCTGCATGGGGTGATTGTGTGCAGAATCCCAATCTTCCTCTTCCATCTCCCAGTGTGGTTTCATTCCTCTTCTGATGGGAAATGCAGGAAGCTGATATCAGTTATTCATTCAGCAAGAAGGGACATTGTATTTTTAAGCAGAAGAAATACATTGGGACTAATATCCCTCAATTATATCAGGGTATTGATCTATATTACCAATTTATGTTCTACTTTGAAACAGCATTGTACGACTGCACAGCCACTATTCTAGCAAAGTTTTGCATATTATATTCTTGCTATGGGATTATAAATTCCCCTGGCAACTGAAAGAACCTCACTGTGTAGTCCTCATTACAGTAAGAGGTAACATCTTAAAAGTATCTTCTGATGTGAAATCTTCTGGGTTTAAAAATCAAACCGTCATTTTTGATTGTAATTTAAATGTGGCTCAAAATTCAAACCACTTCTTACCTGGGCTTTTTTTCATCCTTTCTTTTCCTGCTTTTGTTGTTCAACTCAAAGGAATGAATATTAGCCAGGGTTTTGTTCCCATATTTTACTTTAGTTTTGAAAAAACTGGGGAGAAATTCTGCTCTATCTCCTCCTTAGGCATTGGTTCTTTCTCCTTTTTTTGTGGAACTTACACAGAAAACCTGGGGAGGAAACAAACTTTAGCTTTGAAAGGAGAACTTGAAAAATTGAAGTTGTGATTACATAAAGTAAAAGTCTATACCTAGTTCAAATTTTCTCACTTATTCAAAATTAGAATTTTTCCAGTAAACATTTGGTGGACCCTTCATTTTGCGGATGGGGAGCATTTTCAATAGAATGCTTATAACAGTTATGATTGTGTTTATTCTCTTCCTTTGTTTCTGGTAAATCAGTATTGTTACACAGATTTAGTTGTGAATGTTTGTGTCCTTTTCCATCTCTCCAATAATTGCATATGTTGAGTTTTGGGAAGTCTGAGAGTGAAGCTAATCCATCTGTGAAAATCCTGGGCCATTTCCCGAGCTGAGGCTGAGGCCTGGCGTGGGTAAAAAAGGTCTGCGAGACCCAAAGTACCACCTTCACCTGAACAGCCCAGTGGCCAAGGATCCTCAGATCTGTGCCAGCGCCAGAACTGTGTATGGGACAAACACACTCTCTTGATGAGGCAGAGCAAAGATGAGTGGCTGCATTCCTGCCAGAGTGACACAGTCACTTTGTAACATGCCACTTGCTGGTCCCAGGTAACTAGAAGCAATGATTAGCTGCTGGGCAAAGGAGTTGTCATCTTGACTTCTCCCATTTTTTATTTTACTTTTAAGTGTGAAAATGTGCAGAGGCTGATGTCACCCCTGCTGCTACAGTGCTGTGAATTGGGACGGGTGTGTTTGGCTTTACTGCTGTATGACAGGCTCATGGTGCTGTTACCTGTCATGGAGCCAGGCTGGACCATGCTGGAGCTCATGGGCAGCTCTCAGTCAACTAAAACCTTCCCAGGTCTTCACTGCCATGCTATGAGCACAGGGCATCACTTCTGGGTCTTCATCCCTGCCACACAACTGGCAGAAGGGGGCTGTTCATTTCTGAAGCAGTTTGTTTGCAGGTACTCACATTCACACAACAAAAACTTGTTTAGGAGAGGCTTTTCCTCCAGATGGGCATCCTGGCCAGACCACGGTCACTCAGAGAGCAGGGCCATGAGTGCAAATGACACTTGCATTCATTTGGGTGTTCACAAGTATTTGAGCTCCCGTTCTGGCTAATAGGGACCTGGGACTTTATTCAGCTGCACTAATATGAGCACTTAGTGCCATCTGAGATGACCCTTGCTTGCTGAAAGGGTTTGTATATGTGACCAGATTCAAAGGGCACCTGTGCCTGTGGATCCACCAAGCTGTGTCACAGCAGTGGACAGTTTTCAGGGTCACTGTAAGGGTGTCGGTGTCTGTGGGTGCTCTGCTTTTCCATGTCTGGGAAGCAGGAGACAAATCCACCAGGTGACTTGGTACGCTTCGGGATCCAGGCTCTTTGACACGGACACTCATTCCTCACCACTCTGCCCTGTGTCCCAAGGGCACGCTGAACCCGGTGCAGGGGTGTCTCATTATCTCCAGCAGCCATGGCTTACTCGGGGCACAGTGCCAGTGTCACTATGAGGCTGTTGTGGATGTGGCTGTGTCTGGTTGGCTCAGCACAGCAGCACAAGGAGGGGGTGTCTGTTGGTGGGTCCTTGTGCAGACCTCCAAGTGGGATCATGGCCTCAGGCACCTCATGGGGAGGGGAAGCTGCTGGAATGCAGATGAAATCCATGATGAAATGCAGGTGGGATATGTGTGGCTTGGGCACGTTGACCTGAAAAGGTCTGGACACCTATTGCTACTAAGCCTGAGTCCGGACCGTAGCTCTCAGCCTGATCAACTAATTTCTCACCTCCCTATTAGGGGGTCCTTGCTGGGATGTGAAGGACCCTTTGCTGCCTCAGTCATGGCAGGAGCTTGGTACCACATCCTGGCAGAAGGTCCCAGCTCCAATGTTGTCAGGATGCCTTTGATGTGAGTTTTTTTTCCTCTCTCCTGCCATTAGCTGCTTCATTCGCTGCAGGCGTGGGGAGAGACAGGGACACTGCAGCCTGATGCCAAGTGCTGGTACGAGGAATCATACCAGGGCTCTGGCTGGTCACATGCCAAGGTGACTGACTCTGGAGGGTCAGGGTTTCTGCTGGCCCAGAGGAAGTCACCTGGCCTCTGTTGTTTCATAGTGCATCCTGCATCACCAGGCTGGCTTCAAAATAATCACACCGTCATCACTCTGCATTCCTGCCCAGGCCCAGCTTCACCAGCAAACCCAATCAGCAGATCAGATGCAAAGACAGCTGTGGCTTAAAATGGCACTAAGGAGAAGGATGCTCTGGGTACCCCTTGGAATATGTGTAACAAGTGCTCCCAGGGCAGTGTGTCTCCAGCTCATCCCAGGCAGGCTCCTGCTGTTGGCTGGTGAGAGCTCAGCAAGGTAGCTTTTGCCATCTGGAATTGGCAGCAACTTCTGCTGCAATCTCCATTAGGTGGCTTAGGGAGTCTGGCCAGGGCTACAAAATGTGAGAAGAGGACCCCAAAGGCCACTTGGTCTGTTCCCTTTGACAAGGCAGGATTACATGTGTCAGTGCATTTAGAGAGTCCTCCTCGGGAATCGCTTCTGTCACTATCCCTTTCCTGGCTACTGCCCATACAACAGCTGAGAGGCAGCTAATACAATTAACAAGACTTAATGAGGGACAGTACTGTTGGCCAGTGCCTTCAGTGGAGCTGCTGAGCTCTGTTTGCATCAGGGCAGAGCCCATTCTGTTATCAACCAGCTGCCTCAAAAACTGGATGAGATTTTATCCTGTGCTTTCAGATTTAATACGAAAAGCTGTGATTCAGCTTTGTACAGAAAGCTCTTCATCAAGCTCACAGAAAAGATGACCCAGCTGGGATCTCCCCCACGCAAGCAAAGCCCCGGGCATGAATGGTACATTGGGCACAGTGGAACATGTGGGCTCTGATGGGAGATTTTCTAAATCATTACTGTTGTTTATTCAGAGACATTGAATATTTTTATGCTCAACAGTTTATTTGAATCTCTGGTTAATACAGTTAACAAACGGCATAAAATACATACATCATTCTCCTTTCTTTTCCATGAAACCGTGACATGTTCTTGCCTACAGATTTTGAATTTTGTCTTCGTGGTTGCACAATATGAAAAATCCCCTGCATAATGAAAACCAGAAACTTCATGGCTTGAGATGTTCTTCAGTATGATGAATGGATATGAAAAATCATTTGTGTTGGCGCCATAGCGTTTGATGACTGGAGTTATGCCTTATTATTGGTACACAAGTGGGACAACTGGGGACACAGCTTAAACTACGCTCCAGGTGGCGGAAACAAGCTGAAACAGTAGCATCAAAGGTAGTTGATAGTTCAAGGAAAAACTTTCTTATCTTTACGTTTTCTCACTCGGTACTTGCTAGGATCTCATTGTGGTTCAACCCTAGTCAGAAACTAAGCCCCACACAGCCACTCATTCACTCTGTCCCCACTGGGATAGGGAAAAGAGTCAGAAGAGTAAAAGTGAGAGAACTTGTGTGTTGAGTAAAGACAGTTTAACAGGCAAAGTAAAAGCCACACACAAGCAAAGAGGAACAAGGAGCCTATTCACCACTTCCCTTGAGCAGGCAGGTGTTCAGCCATCCCCAGGAAAGCAGGGCTCCATCACATGTAATGGTGACTTGGGAAGACAAACACTATCAGTCTAAATGTTCCCCCCCTCTTCTTTCCCTGGCTTTATATGCTGAGTGTGAAGCCATATGGTCCAGGATATCCCTTTGGTCAGTTGGGGTCAGCTGTCCCTGCTGTGCCCTCTCACAACTTCCTGTGCACCCCCAGCCCTCTTGTTGGTGTGGTGGGGTGGGAGGCAGAAAAGGCCCTGACTCAGTGTCAGCGCTGCTCAGCAATAACAAAACCATCTCTGTGTTATAAACACTGTTTTGGTCACAAATACAAACCACAGCCCCACAGCAGCTACTAGAAGAAAATTAACTCGATTCCAGCCAAAACCAACACAGACCTTTCTACAGGTTATTTTCCTAGAAGTGCTGTTGGAAGACTTGCTCCTAAAGGAACAAGGCTGGAGAAAAGCAACTGCAGTCTGCTACATCAGCATATGTGTATGGCATTACATATGTGTAATATCTGTATGGTAATACATATAGGTATTTATCAAATCTCTTCCAATACTTTTATTTTTTCTTCAAAGTGGCTTTAAATTACCTGTTTCAAACCACATTGTTTAAATCTAATTTGTGAGAGCCAAAGGCACATCTAAGCAATCACTGTCACCTCTCCTTCCTGATGCCTAAATCTATAACGCCACTACATGAGATAAAGTCTCCAGTATCCATGCTGAGCCAAGGTGTTCCTGACACATAGTACCTATCCTTGCCCCTGTCTCTGTGTGTGGCACTGCAGTCCCCCAGCTCCTTGGCACACTTTGCACAACACTGAATTGAACAGAGGAACTGATCTGGCTTAAAGAACATCTGCCAAAACCCTTCCCCCTCATCCAGTTTTTTAATCTGGATCAATTCCCCAGTCTGGCCCTGGTGTTAATAAAGCTGACAGGGAAGAAAAAAACCTGGAGGATGAGGGGTGAAAAGGTGAGAGAGTAACAAAGATCTTAATCTCATCCTGTTGCTGTGGTCTCTGTCCCATGAGCTGTCTGCTGTCAGACACCACACTGGGAGAGGCCACCCCAAACCTTTCAACTTTATTGAATCTCTAGTAGAATAAACCTCAGGGGAATCTCTGTCAGGCCATGACTGCTGAAGGTATGTCAGGCAGTAGCAGGGAGGATGTAGTGAGTGCATGGGAAAGAATGAAGGAGATGTTAGAAGAAATGGTACTTTATGTGAGAAAAACAGTGGGAACAGTCTAAAACCCCTCCTTTTTAGTAGATGCACCTGTATGATGAAGAACGTGCAAGCCATTCAGGGAAGGGTGATCAACGCAGCCTCTGTTGTGCTGTCAGGCACAGTGTCACAGGTGCATCAGTTGATGGGAAGAAGACTTGCTCTTTTCTTCAACAAACTGTAATTTTATGTATATGCATATGCATTAATACAGGGCAAGCCAAATGTGGCCACAAACACCCTTCTCACATGCTTTCTGCCAAGAAATCCCCTCTGAAGTGCACATGAAGCCTTGCCCCTAGGAGCTCTCTCTGTACAGACAAGCAATTTACAGCCCATGACCCAAACCATCAGCAGATGCCATTGTTATTGCCCTCAATGTTTGTCTGCATCCCAAGGGTATATAAATTTCACTTTCCATCTCCACCCCTGTTTTAAATAGTAATAGGTCATCCCAGAAGCATGTTTACTTCCTTGGACTTAAATATAGAGCAGCCCAAATTGCTTGAGACTTAAAATTTTCTAATTAACGAGTGGGAAACAGTGGAAGAACTTTGCAAAGTACAACGCACAGCTAAACCGAATGATCACCCTTGAGTCTGAATTCAGGAATGTGGATACCCGGCATTGCCACCCACAAGATTTTTTTTTTTCTTTCTTTCTCCATTTGTGCAGGCTTTAAGAACTTCTGGTAACTAAGATTTCTTGTAGAAGTTCAGATGTTTTCCTTCACATAGGCATAACTACATTGCACTGAGATGGTAGTTATTGGGATAAACTTCTAGAAAGAGAGTGAGGAGGGAGAGGACTTTGTTTGCCTTAGGCAAAGGGAGCATCATTAAAATCAGACAGAGAAATGGAAGGCTACTAATTAATTGGAGGAATTTATCCTACTTAGAGAAACTAGCAAAAATACAGCTCAGGGATTTATCTGAGCCTTGGACTCTTTTCTGCATTTTGTCCAAGTTTCATTTAGTCATTCACGTCTCTTTGGTGATTTCAAACTCTTTCAAAATGCTCATTTTAAATAGTTTTGTCTGCTCTGATTATCCTGGACATCATTCCCCTACATAGATGTTGCTGCATTGGTTCTGGTCAGGGGAGAACTAAGACATCTGTAGCAAGCGAGAGAACAGCACCCTGCACAAGAGCCTCCAGAGAGCCTTTGGGCTGAGTGGAGAGGTAAACCTTCTGGAGATGCATCTCCACTCATGCAGTGGGGAAACCTCCAGTTACTGGCAGAATCTGATTTCTTCAGCTCACCAGTTGCTGAACAGAGGGAAAGCAGAGGGAAAGCTTGTCTTTTTGGGCAAGAATGACAGGGTGTCCCTAAAGTCCCACCTACGCCACACAGAGCCAACTCCTGCTGCTTCAGAAGTGGTCTTAGCAGAGCCCCTGGTACATGGCTGGGGCTCTGTTGGTGTTACCATGCAGCAAAAGGAAACAGGTTTTTGGCATATTATCATTTATGTAGAGGTGTCTGGAGGTTATGTCATGCAAGGAACTGACCAGACTGAGTTTCTTGTCTTACCTTGGCTGTTACATTATGTAAGGGAGGCAGAGTGTCCTCACATTATTATTATTATTATTGTAATTAAAGAATATTGTGCTTTTAATTTGTACAGTTCCTTCCTCAGCATTGTTTGATACAAATAGGTGATAACAGACTGGTCATTGTGAGTTATTAATAACCTATTGTTTACTCACCATATGGCTAGGAGACAGAGCAGTAAGTGGGGCTGCTGTGTCCTAGGTGTCCCTCCCTGCACTCACAGCTGAGTGGATCATCTTTGCTGTCTCTCTGCCTCGAGGGTCTCTCTTCAGTTTGGACTTACTGCTTACCATTCCCTTTGCCCCCACCCCTGGTTACCTCTGTGTTTGAGGGATTCTGGATAAAACAAGAACAGTTTGTTCTGCCTTCTCCAATACCTCTTGCATTTGTATGGAGTGGATGCTCCAGTCTGTTTTTAATTTCCGTGATTCTACAGTGTTTTTGAGTCCAAGGTGCTAAATATAGATCTAACCCATAATAGCCAGCCTCTTTTTCATTTCTGTCTTACAATGTTATTTTCTGCTTTTATCATTTAAGCCTAATGGATTTACATTATTAGGAGCTCTCCAGCGTGTACAATGTGGTTATGAACAAGACAAATGCCTCCAAAGTTTCCAAGAACATTTGTCTGAATAAAAACAAGGAAAAAAGTGACTCTTCCCTGGCTCTGCAGGAAGAGGACTGGTGCAGTGAAGGCACCTTCTGTCTCCCCTTTATACTGCAAACCTGTGTGTGCCCTCTGGGTAGGGGAAGCACTTCCAGCACACTGCCTAGAAAAAGGACGCTCTGGAGAAAAATCAGCAGACACCATGAAAAGTGCTGGCTCAGACATATTGTGTTGGCAGACTCCTACCAAAATTAGCTCTGGATAAGCCAGTACATCTGTAGTCAGAACAAACTATTCGTTTTTCTTCCTATTCCTAACACAGCCATGTCCAAAAAAAAAGAAATACAAGACAGGAAAACGTTTGGGGAAACTATTAAGGAGCACAAAGGAAAAAGAATATCCAGACAAATATGGAGCCATTTGAGACAAATATGAAGTCATGTGTAATAAACAGCTTGAATTTATAGGGGCTAAGGCAAGCCAAACACAAGTAATGGCTTTTTGGGACTGAACTGCCCAAGCCAGCCAAGGAAGGAATGTGGCGGACCGAAAAGGCCAGGCCCACAAGAGACACAAAGACCACTCAGGACAAATCTAGAGCCACACCTATGCTTTTCCAAGCCTAACTGATACCAGTGGCCTGAGACAGTAGCTGGAGAGGAGTAGGGCATAGAGGAAAATTGGTGATTTCATTTCATCTCTGTCCAAGTATCTTCCCCCTTGGCAGTACAAGAGGCATATGAGAGAGGACTTCTGTGGGGTCCGGGGATCCTTCCTTGATGGGCTTGGTTGAAGTTAGGGTCTCTGGGCAAAAGTCCAAGCAGTGGGTCTGAAGACTCACCACAAGGTATGGACATGGAAGACTGACCTCTTCAGAAGAAATAAAGGTTGGAACCTACATGAACAGCTGCCCTGGGCACAGTGAACTTCTCTTTACTTGGAGAAGCTCACCATGCTTCGCTTGAATATTAGAGTGCAATCTGAAAAGGGGATGAGAAGCACAGTAGGATGACACAGATCTCAGCATGTGAATACTTGAGTGTTTTCAAGTGTCTCTCAAGGGAAACCTGTCCTGGTTTGGGGAAAGGTGAGTCCTCAGTACCACCCTTGGTCAGGATTCCTCCAGTCATTCACTTTACACTACTAACAGTTCATCTTGTCTTTGGAAGGAGCAAGTTGGTTTCCTCTGAAATAACCTTCAGGTACAGCTATGAGCATAGTTCACTCCAGGCTTTGCTCCTAGTAGGATGACAGACCATGCCTGGCTGCCTTACAAAGCCCTCCAGCACAAACCAGCACTCTGTGCATCTTGAAATGTGACATTGTGTCCATAAGGCATGCTCAACTGTGGCCGAGAAAGACTGCAAGGAAGATATTTGGCATATTCATACTCTCTAGTTTGCTGCTGGAAGCGTTGCTTTTCATGGTGCTGTCCAGAAGACCAGAGGAGAAATCTGTTGCTGCTGGAAATGGCAGTAGTGCTGTAGGTCTTGGTTGGTGCCAGCAGAACAGATGGCCCAGGAGTGGTGCAGAGCTGACTGCTGCACCCATCCAGAAAGTGCATTGTGCAAAGCAGGACCAAGCTGATCCCAGTTGCATCCTGGCAAAGGAAGAAAGATATTCCGTATAGGAAGGGAGCAGGTATTTACTTTGACTGTGCCAATGTCCATGTACCTCAGTGGGTGGGGAAGTTCAAATATGACAATTCCAGTTAGACTCAATTTTTCCTAGCAAGAAATGCCAGAGCATTGATGCACATGGCCAAAGGTTTGCTGCAACCTGGTGAAATGGATTCTTCTACATTGCTCCAGACAGTCCTGGAACCAGTTAATCTTGTCTTTTCTGTTTCTGAAGTTTTGTGCTGTTGCTACTATTGCAAAAATTAATCCTGAGTATTCAGAGGGATCATTTTAAACGCATTAGGAGCAATGCAGGGGCTGGAAATTAACAGACACACACACACCAAAAAAAAAAAAAAGACAGAAGGTGAGGTGAGAACATGGGCAAGAAACTAAAATGATATGATGTCCTACAGGTACATGAATTCAGTGACAGAGGGCAGACTACATCCTCCAGACCAGTGCTCCAAACTCCAGCCTCCAGAGCCTGCAGGGTCAAGTGTGCCCAAGAGCAGGGACTGAATGTTGTGTCCGCCACAGGTCTTGTATGAGCCCTCCGCTCAGCCAGGGCTTAAGCCAGGCAGAGGCTGTGTGTGCACTGGTAAACTGAAAACAGTCAGGGCACGAGCCTGGACAGTGTCTCACATTCATTCATACTGTGTCCATTCAATTACTGACACAGTCCAGCTTGCACTCTTCAGGCAATGCATCACCATGGTTAGCAGATGGTTAACCCTCTCCCAATAGTGGTCTGCGCTGGAGAGGACTCAGCTTTGAGGAATAGTTGAATCTGTCCTGTACTATCCCAACCACTAAAACCTGACTGACAAAGCCCTCAATCAGATCATCTTTTAGCTTCTCTTGACTTGCCCTCCTCCTGGCTAGTAATGCCTCTTTTGAGGCCCGCTGTGAATTATCTGCCAGAGGGAAGTTCTCAAAAAGCTTTATGCTGAAGTAGCCCGCCTTATGTTCTCCATTAGGCAGGCTTTATTCCTCCCATGTTCAGCGTTACACCAGCAGAAGTTGGATTAGACTTGTATTTGTTGGCTAAACAATGACTAAAGGAAGCACGATAACTATCTACAAGTATTTGATGGGTGTAAACTCCAGTGAGGAAGAGGAATTGTTTAGTGTGGTTAAAGGACTTTTATGGCTAAGAGCGATTAGATTAAATTGAACAAAGCAAAACATAAACTGAATGGCCTTCGTAATGCTAGCAGGCTGCAAGGGCAGCTCCCAGGGGACGTGGCAGAAGCAGTGATGTCTGGGTCAGTTGAAACGTCACAGGGAGCAGAGCAGTGTCTACGTTACGGACCTCAGAACATCATGCCATAAACAGCGTGTCAACTTTCCCTGCCGTGTCCACACCCACACCACCCTGTGTCTACGTGAGCACACGCCCAGACGAATAAGGAGGGAAGAAGAGTGTCAGGATGGTTCAGCCTCTGCCTGCACCTGACTCATCCCCTTCTTTTGGTGTAATATGTTGCCCTAAACAATAAGTTCTCATTGTGCTGACAGTGATTCTGATCTCGTGATTGTTAAGGGAGAGGTTATGCTTCTACTTTCCATATTGAGCCATGAGTAAGCTTTCCTTTGTGCTTCAGCAGGATGGGGCTCGAGCTCCAGTTATCTTAAGCTTGCTAATAGCATTGGGTTATCACATACCTACAGGGATGCCATCAGCATTCCCTTCAGGTTACACCTCTCTCAGCTGGCAGGACATGGTATAGGATGACCAACTCTGTACCAGAAGCGAACAAACAGGAGTGCTCAGTTCGTGTGAAAATTTACTAGTGGCCCCTTATTCACTGCTAGGAAAAATGAGCTCACTCTCTCACACGTGAGAAGCAGTATGTCATAATCCTAGCTTGCCCTTTTTCGCTGGAAACCAAACACAGAGCATGCAATCCCATGCATCAGGAGTTTCTGATGGAGATCATGAACTGACTTGAGCACTGAAAACAAATGTCAGTGACTCAGGCACTGCTGTGTCTTTCAAAATCCTTCAGCCTCTCAGGGTAAAAGAAATAAAGGGGATATGTGATGTTTGATGAGTCAGGATGCTTTCCTCTGGCATGGTTGTTTCTCTGTCTAATTACACAGACACAATAGTAAAGAAATTAGATAAGCCAGGTAAGGTTTGTTGTGGATGTCCTGGTCGTTTAGGAGACAAGAATCTTATTTACCTGACATGACTTGTAGACAATCTACCCTGTTTTGAAAACAGCATATCGCTTCCAAATTGCAGGTTATGTGTTCTGAAACACCACTTAATGGGTTATCTTCTTCTTTAATCGGGCACACTTGTTGACATATCATTAAATCCCACTTAGCACAAGTGTGAGGAGCATGCTGTTAAAAGCTGCAAGCAGAAAGCCAAGGAGGACACACGCATCCTCGCATGGCGCTTGCAAAGAAGGCCCTGATCTGTTCATAAAAGGTCAGGAAGGAAGCAAGGAATTCAAAAGCCTAAAAAACAGCCTGGACTGGAGTCTTCAGCAGTGCGTCATCACAAGTTTTCCTCTCCCAAGGGAGTAATTCTTCAGATGTTTCATGTGCCCCTTGCTGGTGTCTCTCCATGTTTTTCTTCAGAAGCAATTTGTCTATTTCTGCATTTATTGAACCTTCTTTTTTTAAACAGTGGCAGAGCTAATAGACATCTGTGCATATGGGAGAGACTGAAAAGGTTAACACTACCTCCCTTGCATGCCCACTGCCCATATGCTAATGCTACCAGGTTAGGTGTGCACATTATGGACCATGAAACAGAACAGGCATGGCACTATTGCAGAGTCCCTGCTGTGCTGATATATACTTCTTCCCAAATCTGGCTGGCTGCAAAGGGCTCAGATAAAAACATATTGTATTTTCAGTATTTTCTGGTTTTGGTTTTGGTTTTTTTTCATATAGGCATGGAATACCAATCTCGGTGTCTTCATTAAAAATGGCATACTTGAGGATGCCATTTTACATAGGATAGTTTCCCATCCTGGCTGAGATTTTCTTCAATATGAGGCTGGCAGGTGGTCATGCTTGTGGTGATGTTCAGAAAAGATGAACTCTCCTTCACATGTAGCTGCTGTATCTTCAGTTTCAGATAAAGACGGGTGCATTGTATGGGTAGTAGAGAGGAAGAGAGAGGGATCACAGGGTTTCTGTCACCTCATGTGACCACACAGGAGATTTCTTGCCATTATCAGTGGGTAATCTCAAAGCCCCTGATGAATGCATGTTTAACCTGCACCACGAGAAGCTACAATTCCTGTGCAGTCTCTGCTGGCATGGAAACTAGCAGTACCCATTCTCCTGGGATTTTCAGCCTTGACTTCACAAACTCAGGAAGTACAGAGCTCATGAACTGAGTTTAAGGACAGGTGAGGATGAACCTGAACAACTCTAAGTAAGCAGTGACCCCATCAGAGGAGGGTCAACATTCCTTCATAAGCCAATGCACATTTCACAAATCACTTTAACAATAGCACTCAGTTTAAATTGTATGTTACCATGTACTCTTTCCTCTGTGTTGAGGAGTACAGGCCTGGAAATCTGACATATACTAAGACATGAATTCTGAGAGAATAAAATATTGAGAAAAGACAACTGCAGTGTTGTCTTCAGCCTTGTTTTATGTGATACGGACCTTAAATACAACAGATCGTGTCCATAGTATCAAGAGCAGCTTGACAAACACATTCTATGTAAATTACAGCATTTTTTCAAAGATTATCATTGCAGATTATTGCATGCATCAGCTTCTTCTCACACTGACCCTCAAAAGATTGCCTTCTCTTTTCCTTGCTCTTGTGTCTTCCAGAAGAAGATCAGTATGCAGTCGAAGAGGTAATTTTGCTAGGCCAAAAGACCCAACAGGGGTTTTTAACATTTAATTAGACTTTCTTTTCAAGAGTACATCACCTATAAGGTATGTGAGGACATGACTACCAGAAATGTCACCTGGCCACTTACCAACTACGGAGCACATCTTATAGTGATCACCTGGAATTATGTTTCTGGGCAAAATAGCTCATCCTGCCTGAGCAAACAGCAGAAGTTCAGCAGAATGACAGGGTAGGTAAGGATGGAAGGGACCAGACTTTCTCTCTGGTCCACTGAGTCAGAGATTCCTGAGGGCTGGCCTTGGGAGTGAAGATTGAAGCAAAGAAGACATGCAGTATCTCAGCCTTCTCTGCAACCTATGTTTCAAGGGTCCCTGTCCCTTTCAGCAGAGGACACACATTTTCCTTAGAATTCCTCTTGTTATTGACGTATTTGAAGAAGACCTTCTTATCTTGGACATACTTAGCAAGATTCAATTCCAAATGAACCTTGGGCTTCCTACTTGCATTTCTGCATACTCTAATAACATCTCGATATTCATCCCAGGTGGCTGGTCCCTTCTTCTGCCTCACGTATCTCCTGCTTATGTCTGGGTTTTGACAGCAGTTCCTTGTTCATCCATGAGGGTCTCCTCCCTGTTTTGCTTGATTTCTTGCCACTGGGAATGTCTTGTAGGCACTTCCTGGGCTGCATACACTCAGTGGAAGTATTCCCTCTTGAGCCTTGTTTTGCTACATGCAAGAAAAGTACCTTGTCCCCATTATAAGGGTAAGAGGAGGCTCAGGTTCAAAAATGCCCTGTAGTGTATCCACAAAACCTTAGGCAGCATGCCAATGCTTGAATCCAACCAACTCCCCTCCTTACTTTAAACACTATTTATTTGTTTTACCTAATGATGCAATATGTATGAGTCGGCCCTGGCATTCCTCTTTTCCTGGGGTGGGGACTCCCCTGCTACGGCACCGTCACTTCCTGGCTTGCCCGCTGTCTCTCTTGGCAGCTCTGCGAGCCTTGCCTTCTCCCCTGGAGGTCAGTTAGCATGTCAGAAAGGCATCAGCCCCAAATTCAGACTGTAGTTCTCAGGATTGCTCTGAAGACTGTGGTGATGCTCCTGAGGTGGTGGGAGACCAGAACCCACAGTTTCCTCCACATGGGGTGCAGAGCTCCTGGCATGCCCCATTTGAAGGGGACAGGTAGACTCTGAGGTACCTCTTCTTTGATAGCAACCTCAAGGAGAAAGTCTTGGGGGTGTTGGTTGCTGAAAATCTGGGCATGACCTGACAATGTGCACTTGCAGCCCAGAAAGCCAACCATGTCCTGGGCTGCATCCAAAGCAGTGTGACAAGCAGGTCGAGGGGTATGATTCTGCCCCTCTGCTCTGCTCTTGTGAAATGCCACCTGGAGTGTTGCATCCAGCTCTGGGGAGCCTAAGTGGATGTGGATCTGGTGGTGTGAGTCCAGAAGAGGGCCATGAATATGATGAGTGGGCTGGAGAACCCCTCCTACGAAGACAGGCTGAGACAATTAGGATCGTTCAGCCTGAAAAAGCAAAGGCTCCAGGGAGACCTTAGAACATCTTCCAGTACCTAAAGGGGGCTACAGGAGAGCTGGAGAGGGACTTTTAACCATGGTTTGTAGTGATAGGACAAGGAGGAATGGCTTTGAACTGAAAAGAGGGCAAGTTTAGATTAGACACTAGGAAGAAATTCTTTATTGTGAGGGTGGTGAAACACTGGAACAGGTTGGCTGGAGAAGGTGTGGATGGCCCATCCTGGGAAGTGTTCAAGGCCAAGTTGGATGGGGCTCTGAGCAACCTGGTCTAGTGGAACATGTCCCTGTCCACGGCAGGGGGCTTGGAACTAGATGGTCTGTAAGGTCCCTTCCAACCCAAACCGTTCTATGATTGTATGATGTTTTCTGGCTATTGGAGACTTCACAGTGTGAAGTCAGTGTCACACACCCTATTCCTCGGCTCTCCCTTTCCCTGCATCAGGAATTGTAAGCAGTTATGCTGCATGGCAGCTACCTCGTTACTGGTTTTCTTTACATGGTGGTTTGACAAAGAGGTGCCTCAGTACAAAAGAGACATCTGTAAACTGGAGGAGATTCAGGAAACAACAATAATAAAAAGAACAATGCTCTTGGAAATCCCTGTAAGGCAGCAATTTAGAGCCCAGCTACCAGCATGCTAGGGCAGACCTAAAGTGATATAAAAAGAAATTAACTTGTTAAATATCTCTAAAGCAGGCATGTAGAAAGTATTATTTTCTGTATGCTGTGTATGCTTGTGTAAACAGCCTTTTCTACTTGGGGCTACGTCTCTGTAATTATGTATTATTTGCAAGAAAAATGCAGAGCATGAGGAGTGAATGTGTTCCAAATGTGTCCGAACCCTGACCAGGCAAAGGCTGTGATTTTAGCTCACTTTAGGGAGAGAAGAACAACCCCATGCCTTTTGTTTAATCTTCTTGAGCTCTTTGTAACAATTGTACTTTTCACTGGAAGTGACTCACCTGGCAAAGAAGATAAGAAACCCAGAAGGACCATTCAAGAAAAATATAGTGCTGGAAACTATCGTCCAAATTTAAGGCTTACAGTCCATCTGAAACCATACTCATATTCAGGCCCTTCAGGCTTCCCTAATTACCGAGAAGAGCTATCATTCTTTTCTAAATGTGGTGTCAGCATTTGTTACAAGCAATCAGCACAAAATTAGCCAAAAACCTTCCTGTGACCTATAAACCTGCAATTTGATACGCCTCACCCAATTTTTATTCTGTAACAAGTGAATTTTTTGCATAGATTTTTATTGCAGAGACTCTTTAATCTACCAGGCAACACATAACAAGATCCCATGGCTGGAGGCTGAAGATAGCTACGTTTCAGCTAGCAATAAGGTGCACATCTTAAGAGCAATTAATTAAGCATTGAAATAAGTCCTGAGGGAATATGATGAATTCGTCACTTCTGAAGTCTCTGAACTTTGTCCTTCCAGACATCACACTGTACCTAAAATACAAAGTATGGTCTTGGTATAGGAATTACAGGGAGGGGCAGTGTTACAGTATTTCTTAACATCAGTGAGAAGACATTTTCTACATCAAAACCTCCAATTTTTTTTGGTTTTTTTTTTCTTTTTAACACACATAATGAAATTCATTCCTTCTTCCAGTATCAACCGGTCTACTTCAGTGGAAATCAAGAGACCACTGGCAACTTATACCAGTAAATAAACCCAAACTTTTAAAAACAGATATACAGCTAAATTTCAAGATGCCTACTGGGCTGTAGAGCAGAATTTTCAGACATGCTGCCACCCACTCCTAATTTTTAATGAAGTCTCCCTTTCACTGTCAAGCCTTCCATCTCTGGAACAATATATTGCTATTGAAATATTTAATGAGTCACTTGTAAATATCCCACAGGAACAACAGGACATTTATCTCATGCTGCAGAGCTGTATTTTAAAAATAATTATCTTAAAAAGAAAGCCCCATGCAACAACTGAAAAAAGCCCAAATATCTTCCCCTTTCTACTTCACAGAACTTTCTCTCTCTCTGCCTTTCTCTTTTCATTTCTCATCCACTCTTCACCCATGGGGTTATGCTGAGGTGACTATGAGGATGCCCGGGCTGAGACACTCTGTTTGCATTCTTCCATCGATTTGGGTTGGCTACTCTCCCCTGTGTAGGCTTGGCAACGTGGAAAAGTGACCTTGTGGCAAACTTGGGTGTGACCTTCTAGAACAAAAACAGCTCCCAGCATGACTGCTGGGCCTCCGAAATCTTGCTCCATGGAAAATTTGAGGCAGCTTATCCCATGTGCACTGACCAACTTACGTTTATCTTAGGGCAGGAGCATGCATGTGTGGAGTTATCACAGCAGGGCTAACTCACGGTGTTGCCACATCCTGGCTCCCCTCCAGGAACTTGTCACAGAGCTCTACTCTGTGCCTTCTTGCTTTGCTAATGGTGGTGTACCAGAGCCAGATCCTTATTGTGAGACTTGCTGCTTCTCCTAATTCAGGACCTCAGCAGCACCATCCATTTCTGCTGCCGCTGTGGCTTCTGTGACTCTCTTGCTCTAACTACTCCTTCAGCTCTGAAGATGCAAAAGGAGCTTGGAGCTGTTCTTCAAAATGTCACCTTGATGCTGTGATGCTACTCAACATAAGCAAGAAGTGATTGAGAAGGTGACTGTTGGATGTTGCAGTTCTGCAGCTTTTTGCACCATGAGTGCAGCTGTCAGAAGGCTCCAGGTGTGTGGATTCAAATATCTCCATTTTGTGACCAAACCAAACCTCTGTTTTCTGACGGGTGACATCCAGTACAAGGATTTTGACAATAAGGGTCATAGCTGAGTCAGAGATTCTTGCAAAAGGGTTCTGATGCCGATTACTTCTGAGGCAGCTCAGACTCCTTCACAGCCTGCCAAAGAGATCCAGTTCCTGGGGGTGAAGTGGCAAGACGGACAGTGCCAGATTTCCACCGCGGTCAGGGAAAGTTACAGAGTCTTCACTGCCAAACATGAGCCAGACACAGCTCACAGAGCATCACTCCCTGTGACCCTGGGTGCTCCTCTGAACTGAGAGATATTCTCATCAGATGCCCGTACAGACCATTCACTTAAGAGTTGAACTCAATGATCCTTGTGGGTCTCTTCCAACTCAGAATATTCTGTGATTCTGATTACTTGGCTCTGCCCATGTAGGGAGTGGAATCAAAAAAAGCACAAACCATTGGCCTGCCTTGTCAGTGAATTGTGTGCCTGAGTGCTTGCAAGACTGGGTTTACCCTCTGTATTTTTCACCAACAGCTGAGCCACCTCAGCCTGAGCTCCACAGGCCTGCCATGGTGACACTGGGATTTTCAATGCACTCTGCCTGGGCTGGGTGAGGCTGGCCTTTGAAGGCATAGAGAGACCTTCCAAGCATGGAAAGATAGTTTGGAGGCGAGGGAGGACAACACATATATTTCTGACAAATTAGGGTAATGAGGATCTTCCATGTTGTGCTGTATTTTGGGCTAGTAACCACAATAGTCAGTTTCCTTCATGATCAGAGAGGAAATTTTTCTCTGCTGAGATGTTGTTATGCACACACACATGCCCTACTAGAGCAGAAATTGTTATGTTTTGGTTTGGGGTTTTTTTTGGGCTCTGGTGCTTCTGACAGCCTGAGGCTGGCATGCAGGTGCTAGAGTTGACTGGATGTCATGGTATGTCACGCAAACAGTGCTATGACGTGCTCCTTCCCACTCCCCAACCCACCCACATACACTGCTTTGCTCCTCATCCGAGGAGAGAACAGAGATGAAGCAGCTGTGAAATACACCTGCCCTCCGTCTGCAGCCCTGCTCAATTACACGCCTTTAACTTGGCGATACAGACTAGTTATGCTGTAACATGAATGCATTTCTCTTCTCTACCCACAGCTCTGGATCAATCAGCAGCTTGAGACAGCAGGAGGGAAATGAAGTAGTAACGTAGGGGGGAAAAAATAAGATTTGATGTTGTAATCAGCCAACTAAACACCATTAGGACATACTGTCCTGCTCAGTGGGCGTACAGCTGCACTGGGCCATGACCAAATCTATTAATAGGCCATGCAGAGCTCTTTGTAGTTCTAAGAGCAGTGCTCCTCAAATGTTGAGCCTAGAGTTCCTTCTCTGTAACTTCAATAACCCCCTTGTGGTGTATAGTTACAGTAGTCGATTCCTCAGCAAGGATAAAAAGTCTGCCTCTAGTCTCTTCAGACTAGAGGCAGAAATCCCGCTCTTCATTTTTTGCCCAGAACAGAAGGGGGAAATAATGCTGAGGCCATAAACTTGGTGCAAATGTGGACAGGAGATTGCCTATAGAGTATCTGAGTAGTTCTAGGCTTGATGGCAGACACAAGGAGCAAAGACTGGGATGGAAAGTACGTGGTTTGGTTTGTTGTTGCTGTGGAAAAGGACCTGTTGCATCCCAAGTCCAAGGGACTGGGCTATGGCATGCTTGCAGTGTCCTACACCCTGTGGACCAGGACACTTGACACATCGCTCCACGAACTGGCTGGCATTTTGGGATCATATGCCTCCTGCCAAGAAGCATGCACACCTACACAAGAAATCCCTTAGTCCGTGTCTGTAACTCTACAGTAACAAGCAGACACTTCCAGCCTACAAGTTAGTTCATTTTAGAGACATTTAAAGTTAAGGAAAAATTTCTGCCTCACATCCAAAAGGAACAGGTTGGGGGAACAGTGCAGATCAGATGCTTAGCAGGTTTAGAGAAGGTACCTCCATGTATCAAGGTACTGGGGAGCCATTACTCCATGAAAATATCTGTAACACCCTTGGGCTGTTCCAGTCTCTTTCCCCTACCAAAGACTGATTTGTGGCTGGAGCCAAAAGCCACTGCTGCAGCTCTATGATTAATTCCCATCTTCCCCACGACTGAGGAAGGGACTTGAGGTCCCTGGAGGCAGTGGATGCTTTCTGCGGGACATGACCCTGAAGAATTGGAGTCTGGTGAATGTCTGGAGTGCTGTCTGAAACTCAGGGGTGTAATCGTGCTTGGTGGGAAAGAGCAGCAGCAATGCGGGACAGAAATGCTCGAGGGAGAGGGTGTACCCAGAGAACAGCGGAGGAAACATGTGTGAGGCAGCAGCTGAGGAAACAGGCAGCAGGGAGGTGGTGAGCACTTGGGAATGAACCCTGTAATAAGCAAAGGAAAAGTGCTGTGATGGAAGGAGAGGTGAAAAGAGGACTATCTCTGGAAACAGCCTGGGGACAGCCCTGCATGGGGTCAGGGGCTGTCTGACTTGCACTGCGAGGGTGGTTCAGCCGTTGCAGGCTGGGAAAGCCTGACTGGAGCTTCCCAGGCTTGGTGGGGCACCTCTTCAGCTCAGAGTGGGGCTGCCACCTAAGTCATCTTGGGCTTGGCTGTGTAAATTTATTTATTTAACTGAACTGCCCAAGCCAGGAGTCGAGTCACCACTGACAAGCGTCAGTAAGGCTTTCACACCTTCCAAGGTCTCCACTCAGCCCACTGGCAGCAGCAGGGAGGGCTGGTTGGGGCAGGAACACAGCAGGCTTGCCAGCCCTGCCTGAGGCTCCTTCCCCAGTCAATGGAGCAACAGGGAGGGGGTGCAGCCTTCTGGCAATGACTCAGCCCACCAAGGAGCAGAGCCGCCTTCGTGAGGTGCTTGTTTCCCTGCTCTGACTGTAAGAAGAGCGTAAAGCAAAGACAGCCTGTAATTTAGGGATCCCAGCCAAAAAGCTCAGAGTTAGAGAGGATGACTCTGGATATCCATGTAGACAGAGGATATAGGTAAAAGTTAGCATTGTGTAGCAGGGTGAGAGTAGGTGAGTCATCTCAGAGAGCACCAGAGCTGACTGTACAATAAGCATAATTTCTTGTGTAATTATAAATGCACATGAAGTGGGAACTGGTATGTTGGCTGTGCCTCCCAGTATTGCACATTTCAGTTAAGCACTGTGGAACAACTGGCTGTTGGTATTAGTTTTAAGAT
Source organism: Origma solitaria (assembly GCA_013397895.1). Taxonomy (NCBI): domain Eukaryota; kingdom Metazoa; phylum Chordata; class Aves; order Passeriformes; family Acanthizidae; genus Origma; species Origma solitaria. The sequence continues at coordinate 38,627 of VZRL01005055.1, forward strand.
AATGCCAGTGGGATGTAGTGAATGACAAAGCATTGCTGGCAAGCTATCAAGCTGTTAAACAACCTCTTTAAGCACAAATTATAAATTCCTTTACTGTATTGATTTGACATTACAATTTAGAGATAAGAAGGTTTTCCAGGAACCCAAATGAACCAGCATCCAGTTTTATTCATAAGGTGCATCTGAAGTCAGTAATACTTAATAGTTGTATATTATTCTCTAACTCCTCACTTGATGAAAAGCTAGGTAATTTCTGTTTCCAGGGCTAGACATACTATTTTGGCACATGCTATTGTGTTTTTATGATAAATCCCAAACAGATATGCTCTAGTCATTTTGGTCCGTAAAAATATTTCTGAAGGCAGCAGCAAGGCTGCCTACAACCAAGTCAGGATGAGATTTCAAGGGCAATTTTTTGTCCTCTCTTCTCCTCACAGCTGATAGTACTACCAAACAGCACATTCCCAGTATAGTGGTTTCTTTCTGGCTTTTCCCCCATGTTTCCTACCACAGGTGCATTCCCAAGGCAGCAGTGTAGACCCTACATTATGTAGCAGCCAAGCAGCCTGTGCCTCTCTCAGCCAACGCCCCGCAACAGCAGTCACCCCTCTGTCCCCATGAGCAGGGGCCTGTGTCCCACTAGGTGGCCATGAGAGGTCTTTCAGACCCCAGCGCTGATGCAGAGGGATATGCATGGCCCAAAGCATGCTTCCTCCTACCACATGACCTATAACAGTGGTTGGAACCTCAGCTGCCTTGCAAAAGCTTTCAGTGCACAGGGGGTAGAAATGCTTAAACCTATGTGGGCGATCAATGGAAATGTGTCAGTAGGTGGGTGAGGGAACATAATGGAGTAAGCAGCAAGCATTGGAGGCTCTGGGTACCATGGAAAAAACACAGGGAGTAGAGCGAGGCAGAGGATTTGAGTTTGTCACACATTTTGCTTTTGTTCCACCTTCTTTTCACCCCTATTTTTCATTTTTTTTCAATTGCTGGGATAATGCAAGTGGAAAAGAACATCCAGACCCATCCATTCTGCCTTTCAGGACACTGTATTTAAAATAAAACCCACTATACCAGAGTTTGTGTAGAGAACATAATGGGTAAATATTTTATGCCATGGATTCCATTTCCTATCAGGACCTGTATTAATAATACCTATAGGTCCAATTGTTAGTGGGTTTCTCTCCCAATGAATTCTTTGTTTAAACGTATATTGAACACTTGTTTTTACAATTATTTTCTTCTCTTTAATAGGATTTGACGTGTTGGCTGTGGTATAGCATGCAAGTTGTTTGTATAAACCTTTAAAATGTATTTCTGAATGGTGCTATATAAATACTGTGTGCATTGAATTGTATTATTTTATTGTGAAACTGAAAGGTTTCCTGTTCTATACCATAATACAATTTGTTATTTTTCCAGCACGCACATTAGCCTACATTCAACTTCTGCACAAGGTAGAAGAACTCAAATTAAATTTACAAGCACACCTGAGCAAAGCTAGTTAACTGTGGCCAGATCATGTTTCTGTGATTAAATAATGCTGGTTATTATAACACATTGCAAGAAACTGCAGCTATAAATCCCTGTCTCGGTTTATTTCCAATGCTTCATTGTACTACAGAAACTCTGCTATACTTTCTACCAAGCAAAAGGCTAGACCTGGGACTGAGTCACCCTAAGCAGATGTGTTAGATACTAACCCGGAGGAGATAAGAGTAACAATGCTGCTCTCCCCTGAATGTTCCCCTCAAGGATCTTCCCATGCTACACAGACATTAATAAATCGATCTTCATTGCATTCGACCACAGAGTTTATTAACTGAGGAAATTGGTTCCCAGAAAAATTTAGCATTTTGCTCAAGGCCAGAATGTAGGTGCACAGCAAGGAGAAAGAGCTGGAGACCTTCACTTATTTCCAGTTAATGTTTAACATTACCGTGTAACGCAGTGCGCTGAAGGCACAACACTGCTGGGTGTTCACATTGTCAGAAATGGATGGGCACCGGTTTCAGAGCCTACAGCAAGACCCTGCTGAGCATGTTGGTCACCACCACATACCCCTGGGGACCTGTTGGAGCAGCAGGTCCCTCCAGCAGGTCCCTGGGGGTTGAGGGACCAGCTCCTGACTGCCTGTGGAGATGGGAAGTCTATGGCTCCATCACTATTCTCGCTGGAACATGTCAGTAGGTCTCTCAAGCATCCAGGAGGATCTCACGAGGTTCATATCGACCCAGCCCTGGGAACAGAGCTGAGAAGATCCTGGTCCTACAGTCATCCAGGTCCTACTGCAGCTTTCCTTTTGATGGGAACACGGGTGACAGAGCTAAATGGGTGGCTGGGGCATACCCAGCTCTGAGCTGAAAATACACAGCACATGGCCAGGACATACATCTGAGGCTGGGGACACTAAGGCAGCTCAACTCTGTCCAGAGTTCAAGGTTTTTACAGGGGGCTCTGGGAGTTTTGCATTTTATTAAGATTTCTCATTTACCAGTCATTTGCATTGTTGCCAAAATTTGACCATTGGGAGTAAAGTTTTCCAGTCCAGGTGTTTGCCTGAGGCTGAATTGCTTCGGATAGGGTGGAGAGGAAAACTTCATGTAGTTGTTCCTCATGGCCAAGACTTAGATGAGGGAAAAGACTGGTTTGTAAAAAAATGATATGACTTACCCTTTGAAACTCTTCAGTGCTCTGCGAATGCAAAGGTAATTGTACGAGAGAAAGGAAAACAGAGCAGACAAGCACCTGGGCTCTAAGGGCACAACTCAAATTGATGGTTACTGTGGGAAGAGGGATGGAGGGCCTGGGTGAGGTGGACTGACACAGGCAGTATACCATGATTAAAAATGGGAGGATGGGCCAAAAAAACCCCAGACTTTACAGAAACTGAATGAATTCTTGAGACTGGGGAAAGCTTACAGTGGGCCAAGTCCTAAGGGGCAAGGTAGAAGGGAGTTAGGACAAGGGTAACCATTAAAAGTTTTGCACCCAAGAGAAGGGACTAGTCCATAGCCTAAATTTCACCAGTCCACTGCCATCAGTGTTTATGTGTGAAACCACTGATGACAGCATGTTTTATCTCCCACATACTATAAGAGCCAGCTCTCACCCCACAGGTGTGGTCTTTTAGCTGCCTTGGCAAATCTCAACATCATGCTGTTTACCCTGCTGATAAGTCATGTGGATGTCATGCAATAGTACTTAACTCCCTTTAATTTTGTCTTTAATTGCACACACGTACTTGGGGTTTCTTCATGTATTCAAAATCCTTCAGCCTCATACTGTGCACTAGAAAAACATGTCTTAGCTGGCAAGCACCTAATTCAATCTGTTATTTTCCAGTATATTCCTGATTTACACCATGCTCTTTGAATCCTGAAATATTTTCTTCGTGGGATTTTCTGTAGTGCTTGCCACTGCAGAACAAGAGCTCCCCAGCCATTAGCGGGTTCATTTTAGCAGAACTTTTCTGTGCTGAGATATCATGATACTGTCATTTGGCAAATGGGCATCTAAGTCAGCACTGCCGCTGCCAAGTTTGAGCCCACCGGGACTTGATTTCTCAGAGCACTTACTGTATGACACGATGGTGTGAATCACTGAAGCATCTCTCTGCCTGTCTCAGCTGAGAGTGGGAGCTCAGCATTTCTGCACACCAAACCACTGGGTTTGGAAGTCAGGCACCTAGAAAGTAAAAGGATACAGTTAGAACCCACCTATGAGAAACTTGGATGAACAGTATTTCCCAGCTCTCTGGAACAAAGGATTACATCCAAGGATGTAATTTTGTACTTTCTCTGTCCCGCAGTCCTGCTCCTTATTCACTTCTAGCTTTTGGAATAACATGAAGTAGAGATGCTGCTGTAGCCACAAAATGGGTGTAATTTGTGTACTGAAGGAAGGAGCTGTGTGGGAAAATACTGCTTGATCAGACAATCCAAACCATGTCTGCATAACTCTTGTATGTATGGGAGATGAATTAAGGTATCAAAGGTAATTTTAAATGAGTGTTTTCTCATTTGTGTGCACGTTCTGCCAAACTTATTAGTATTCCTTCAGAGAGGGGTTTTGATTTGTTTTGGAATAAAGCTTATTTATTCTAATTATGCATAGGAAATAGCTAGCTCTCTCTTTCTTACAAGATATTTTTGCAAATGGTAGGGTGCCCTTCTCTTGACATTCCTCACCAACTTGGTTTCAGCATTTGAAGATGATAAATGGGCATCAAGCTCAGCACTTCTACCACCTCCTACCTGCTTTGACTCTTGTTTCATTAGAATTTCAGCAATGTGCTGGTTCATGGCAGATAACCTCCTCTCCCTCTCCAGAGTGCCTGTGAGTGTGTAGGGGGTGAGGGAATGGGTGCATTTCTCATCTCCTCAGCATTTATTGCATTCCTCTTTCTCTACCTCCTCTGCAGCAATAAATCAATGCTACTTGTTATTGTCTACTCCTTGGGCAGTGTCTCAGGGGGAGAGGCATTCTCTCCTGACTATAATGTCATGTGTTTTATCAAATGCTAAAACAGAAGTAAAGATCCAACGTAAACCAGTCTTGTTTTTGCAGCTTTTGAGGGGAAGGACCCTATCCAAGTCCTGCCAGCTGCATGACCCATCAAGACGCTTTGTCCCATGCAGGCTGCAGTTACCAGCCCCAGCCTTAAGCTGCCTGCACAAGTAGAAGAGGACAGTGTGTCAGTGGAGCAATGTTTCTGTTTTTACTGCGGGAAAGAAAATGTAAAGTTTCTGGTGCTGATGACTATTTCCTGCCTGCAGGCAGCTCCAGGACTGGGATGCTGGATGAACTTTTCCTGTATGTGTGTTGAAATGGGTGCACACTCCTTGCAGTTCTGCCACTTGTTAATGGCAAGTAATGCCCTAGAAATACCTGTAGATGAAGTAAAATACAGCCTGATTATTGTTTACTCTATCAAGAGCAGAAGCACACACGCTGGTACCTGGGGAAACTGTAGATGTGGCACTTGGGGACATGGTTTAGTGGCGGATTAGGCAACCTGAATGATTCTTCAACTGTAAATGAAAAGCATCTTCGTAGTGGGATTGTGGCTTGCAGCAATTCCCTGGAGAAACTTTGCCCAGTAAGCCCCTGCCTTCTTGTTTTGTTGCCTGTTTTCTAATCACAGCAAACTGTTTTCTTTCACACAGGCTTCCTGATTTTCTCCTGGAAAAAAAGGCCTTCCCACAAACCTGGCCCAACAACCAAGCATTAGATGTTCCCTCCCCTCTCTCTACTGGGAACACCCTGAAGAGATGGGCTGGAGAAATGATCATGAAAGAAATTGGTGTGGTGGAGGAGTGGGTGAGAAAGCCGGGCAGATGACTTCTGGAAGAGAGGTGTTTGGCTGGTCCAAGCCCAGAAGCACAAAAAATAATACCTGACACACCTGCACAGGCATCCAGGACCAAATTACACAGGCAGGTTTTAGCTGGGGTTGCAGCTGGGACTTTTTCCTCCTTAACCCCTTCTGATGTTAACTGGGGTAACTCATCTGGGAACCTTCAATGCAGAAGTTACTGAAGGGGTTTGCAGGCAGATTCTCAGGGTTTAAGTGCCAAAAAAGGCCCCCTGATACATTAGCATGTTTTTATTGTGGCTTTGCAGACATGTTTTGCGTATTTTTTCTGCAGTGGCAAAAGGTGTACAGTTAGATCCCCCCCAAGCAAGAAATGTGCTTTATCAAACCACGGTTTGTCAGCAACGGCAGTGGTAAAAGCATGCACACACATGCACCTCTTTCTCTGTGTCTTCCCTAAACTTCCACTATTTTTTTATTAAAATGGCTGCCTCAAGCTACTGACAAAATAACAACATGTGCAGGGTATGAAAAAACCCCACCAATTTCAATTCAATCTCAGATTCCTTCTCCTGCTCTGATTTCACCATTTCTTCCTGGTCTTTCAGGGGACGTGCAGAGGTCAGGATGCTTTTTGCAGACCTTTTGGGGAAGATGTCCTTGCCTCAGACTCCATTTGGGCACAGCCCTCTGTGCCGGGGCACTGTGAGGGCAGAGCCGCAGCTCGTGCCGCAGAGAGGCAGGCCCGAACTGCAGAAATCTCTCCCGTGCTGCTTCTCGAGGCTCCAAAATCTATTGATGATAAGCAGGTAAAAACGTATTACCTGCAGAAAGGGGAGGGGTTCCTTTTTGTTTGCTACTTTGTTCCCCTTTCCGAAGAAAATATCTCGCCAGCCTTGAGGCAATTGCCAGGGCGGGGGCTCGCGATGGGATAGGCCTCAGATGGGTTTGCCGATACAGCACAGACTGTGAGGGAGAGGTCTGGTTCAAGAGCTCTCCTTGACCCATGGCATGGTGGGAGGGGCAAAAAAGGGACAACCTGGTAGAGAAATGGGGTGAAAATAGCTCGGAGACAACTGGGTTTAGCCTGCAACAAAGTGGGTTTTGAGGACACTGTGGCCACTCCTGGGAAGGAGAGGTCTTCATAGTGCTCTGGCTCTGGCCTCTCCTGCCAGCTGCATCTGGGGATCTCTCACGTGTCCATATCCTTGAAACTCACCTGGTTTGGAGAGTTGGATTGTCTTCCTGTTGAGGGCTGCACTGCAGTCCAGCTTATCTCTGGCTGAAGGAACCCATCTCGACATGCGACTGTTAAAGTCAGAATGAATTATCCACAGCTCACGTCTGATTTTTCCACAACTCTCTCACTTGCTGATTGTAATTGCCTTTTAATTGCTTTTATAATTTCAATTACATAACAAGCAAGCTGTACAGTAGCTCCAAAAGGTATCTGTTAATTTTATTTAGGTTTCAATCAATAGTTGACTTCAAATAATTGTATAACTGTGATTGCCATAGTCCTGAGACTGCAGCAAATTTCATTCAACAGGTGAATTTTCTCTGTATACTGTCTTATGCTGGGCACAAGTTTGCCAGTTTCCTCTGTAGAGATTATTATTTAGATCTTGTAATGCTGACCAAACATCCTTGATGTGGACAAAAGGATTTCAGGGTTTATGCAATCAAATACTGTAGGGATATCCAGCAGAGTGAATGCAGGCAACAGCCAAGAGCAGACCATTCATCACTGCCACTAGGCACTGTTTCTGTTTCACATGCCGGTTAGATGCTGAACTGGAAGAAGTCCAGGATCTTTGCAGGATTGAAATGGAAATAGGACCAGCCCTTCTCAAAGGCTTTTATCATGTTCAAGGTAGAGCAAGATCAGATACCGGGTCATATTGAGAGAATTTGCTTGCATAAAGCAACAATTAAATAATGATAAGCTTTTGGTGGAGGTTAAATGTCTCTTCTGGAAGAAAGCATAGATGACCTCATGCTTTGGCTTTTTTATTTTTTTTTTTCTCCTGGACAAAACAGAAAGGGAGAATGGCAATGGAGATTTCCATTTGAGATTCTCCTCTATTTCTGTTGTGTAGATGGGGTTGAATTGGGAGGTAGAGTATTGACTTGCTGGTCAATAAGAAGCCTGTATGGAGCCTTCTTTGCTGAAATGTCACATTGGATGGAGAAAATTTTCTGCAAGGAGCAGGCTGAGAAGTATTGGTAATAGAAATGTTCAAGACTGACAAGGCTATCCATGGCTCAGAATAAGGCAGGAAGTGTAATTAAGGAATCCTTTGACTGAACCTGTGTGAATTGCTTTCAGAATGAATAGGTTAGGATATGGTATATTAAAGTGAGCATGTTTTAAACCATCAAGCAAGGTACCTTGGTCTATAGTAGCTATTTTAATCTTGTTTCGAATTTATACCTGTTTGTTTTCTTTAAGGAGAATAAATTCTTATTCCTTGGTAAATACTAAATTGCATCTCTTAAATAAGGTATGGCTGCTTTAAACTACATTCTGTTCTTTTTGTTAATGCTAGCCAGAAGCAGGAGAGGTCCTAGAGGATACACAGCATGAGAGGCTCCTGATTTAAATAGTATATATTTATTTGGAAACATAACTTTAATCATTTTCTTTTAGAGCAGGAAATGGTGAGGGATCCACTCATCTTTTCTGTTTTGTTATTATTCTGTTTATATTGGACTCTAGTCCCACAAAAAGTAGAATTAAACAAAAAGTGAAATACACTTATTTTAAAATGATGCATTTGTAAAATGATGCAATTGAATTGATCTGGTCACTTGGGTTTTCAAGATTTTAGGTGAATACATCTGACCCTCTTGCCCCAGAGCCTGAAAGCAGAAAAAAAGTCCTCCTGGTTCTCCAACTTTTAGATATATTCTCAGCCTAAAGTGACTAAGATGGCAGACTGAGCTTTATCCATCTGTCAGATACCCATGGTGAGTTTATCTGGATGCAGATTAGCTGTGCTGTGGGTGCAGAGACCTGAGCTGGCTCAGTGCAGAGTGGTGATCAGTTCAGGTGCAGTGTCATGTGAAGGCAGCATTAGGATTTTAAGGTCAGGGAAGGTTCAGGAGGTGTATGGTTGTGTTTGCACAGTGGTGAGCTTAAGCTCATAAACTCTGCGGGGCCCAGCCTGTTTCCCTGCACAGCTGCCCAACTGTCTGGTGCCATATGTTCCAGAGTGTACCTTCTTCTGGAGGACACACTATGGCTAGCAGCTTTTACTATTATTATTATTATTATTATTATTAGTAGTAGTAGTAGTAGTAGTAGTAGTAGTAGTTGAAAAGTCCTCATTGCAATGCCACAGATAATATGGAGGACACTTGAGCTGAATAAACAAAGCAAACAGCTTTGTTTAAAAAACTAGTTGAGCAGACCCAAAAATTCTGCTTTGTCCATGACTTTCACAAATTCAGAGTTTTTTACCATTCCTCAAAATTGGTAAGTGAACTTGGAGTGCTTACTACAAAAAATATTCTTTCATTATAACTCAAATTGTATGATTAAATGTAGTAAATTCATCACAACTTGAGATAGGCTCATTTTTAAAATAAGCGAAATTCCAATTTAAAGAAAAAAAATTCAATTGGTCCTTTTTTTCCATGTTTGTTTTTCTTTTTCTTTTTCTTTTTCTTTTTCTTTTTCTTTTTCTTTTTCTTTTTCTTTTTCTTTTTCTTTTTCTTTTTCTTTTTTTTTTCTTCCTCACCACAGGCAGATCATGCATTTGCAGGAATTCCTAGAGGGCATGCTTTTCTATGTCTGTCCATGTTTTATGTCATTGGCAACTTTTATTCTTCTGGCTTCTTTGATTTTTGGTTATCATGGAAAGCATGGAATTTTGTAAGACGGGATCTATGTGGAAACTAGGAAAAAGAAAAGGAAAATAAAGCAAAAATTAAAGGAGTAGTAAAAAAATAAAGCACCAGAATTTTCAGTGCTTGCTTCCTACAACACCATGTGACCATTAGAATCCATTTATTTTTCACTAATGATTCTTTACCAGAGGGAGTGTCTGATTATCTGACTTCTCTGACATATCTTTTCTCTCCCTTTTTCCCTTCATTGGCTACAGGGATTGGTGATGGTCAGAAACACTGCAATCGTCAATTACTCCAACTTCCCTCAGGAAATGGAAACAAAAGCACATCCATTCAAACATTTTGAACTCCCTTTAAAGTCCTGCAGAAGTAGTGGAAAGCTTGAGGTGGAGTTTCTTAACCTGTCTAAATCAGGACTCTCTTCCTTGACATAAATCAGGAAGGGAAAAATTCAACCTTTTGCTAATTTGTGTAGGACTTTGAGGATAATTTGCCTAGAGACATTTAAGTGGTACAACATGAAATAACAGAATCTAAAATTAATGGAGTTGGAATGGGATTGCATTGTGCAGGGCCACCACATATGGTTACAATTCAGTGTTTCCTCTGTATCTGACAGGATCCTTACAGCAAGAATGCTTCTGAGGAGCTGCTACTGCACCCACCACGAAAGCATGGAGAAGAAAACCTCACCCCACACTGTCTGTTCATCATTCTTTCTCCTCCCATGGTGGCTCCTCGTGAGTTTTATTTGCGCTCACAATTAAATACAAGCCTGAGTTTGCTCTCCTAAGCAGGCTTGTCCATTGTTCACGGTATAAACCCCAAGGGCGGCACTGGAAGTTCTCCCTGTTTGGAAACAGTTGATATACACTCCATGAGGTCATTTAAGTTGCTCACACACAGTACCCAGAGCCACCTGAGACACTGTGAGACAGCAGAGGTATTTAGGCTGATCTGGCAGACATGGCACAGTATCTACAGGAGGCACATGTCCGCCTGGAGAAGCAGCTGGAAGCCAACCACACTATTGCAGGACAGCTCCAGTGGCCAGTGTTTCAGAAGATGTAGCACACACTTGGTGTCTGAAGCTGAACCAGGTGCCTGAGCTCCCAGCTGAAATCCAGTCAGTGCAGCCAGCAGCATCTAAAAGCTACACATGGAACCAAATGCTGAGGTGCTACCCAGTTGCCTAAACATAGACATAGATTTTCTTTTGAGATGTCCTCCCATACTTCAGGTATTCACACACGACTGGTAAATACGATTTAAAACTACTGGTTATTAAAAGTATCTAGGAGGAGCAACTAGACACTAGGTAGAATACTCAAGCCAACCAGAACCTACATTTTGGCAAACAAATCTCCAGGTCTAAAGAGAGGCTCATGCTCTATGGAATGAACAACAGATGATTCAAGTTTAAAACCAGCCCAACAACAAAAAGCTCCAACTTAGCTCTTCCTGTGTTAGCTATGATGGTGCCTCAGCACACAGCGTGAATGAAGAGCTGGTGCGTCACAATGCTCATGAGTTCACTTTTTGCCAAGTTCTCTCTTCACCATGTAGATGGAAGCCACAACCCCCAGTTAGCCTATGGCAACCACTGACCAACAGGTTGGCCTTGCTGGAACAGCAGGTAAGTGGAGTGCGTCACATTAACACAAACCTGGCCAGATACAAACCTCACTGAAATGGTGAACTTGTGCATAAGTATTAATCTGTCTTTCATTTCACTGTTTCCATTGCTCATAATTATTACCATTGGCATGAACAGTGAGTTATCCCCCTTGCTCGAGCCTGCAATGAGTCTGACTTTTTCATAGCTATCCTTAATTGTTGCCAGAGTTCCCTGTAGGAGCATTAGCCTGCTTAATATTACACGGCTTGAGAAAATTAAATGATCAATATCAGGTTAAGAGCACTCAGTTGCTCTTTCTTGGCTTTTGTAATTGCTTGTGTGATGGGAAAATAATTACTATGTTGAGTTTATTGTTATTTTCATTGTCCTCAGTTGGTGATTTTGTTGTTCAGCTACGGACATGTCTGATTTAAATTGTCTATAATATTGCTGTCTCAGAAGGAAATAGAAAGGAAAGGGGAAGGGAAAGGAAGTAGGAAAATTAAAGGCTGATCTAAGATTAACATAGTGTTTACTCTGGCTCCTGGCAAGGTCTGTTTGAAAAGGGAGACTCCCAAAGCAAAAATCATCTAGAGTGAATTTCTTTAAAGTGACACTGTCAACTTCAATATCACACTTCAGGATTTTTAGTTTTTACTCCGTGTTATTATGAGTAACACCCAAACCAATGATATCCCACTAATCCCATCGGAGCACCTCAGATTACAGTTGTAAGAATAGAGAAAAAGCATTTATCTTTACTTTTTGGGTTGTTTTTACTGAAATTCCTAGCACACAGGACTCACAAGGATCATCGAGTCCAGCTCCTAAGTGAATGGTCTGATATGGGGACTGAACCCTCAATCTTGGCATTATTAGCACTATGTTCTAATAGCATAGTTCTAACTAACTGAGCTAGTCCATGATCCCAACTTGCATGGAAAGCTTACACACAAAAAGGATCATGTGGATTTGGGCCATGCCCAAATCTTCTGTAATTTCTTAATAGGTCTCCTTCCTGTTGTTTATGTAGTTTTTTGATAGAGTAACAGGAGAGAAAAAAACACCACCAATGACTTTTGAAATAAGATTTTCAAAACCAGCAGGGGAAGTAGGAAAACAGAAATCCCCTTGAGTCCTCTGCAGGGAGGGGTCAGGGTCCTTGCTTTCAGCCATGTAGAGACAAGCCAGTCCCTAGTGAAAAGATGCCTACTGCCTTCAGAAGCCAATGGGAGTGGGCTGATAAAGAGATCCCTTTAACCGTGGTGCTTATGAGTCACTGGTGTCAGCGTTAAGACATCCTGGGAGAAAGAGGGAAACAAAACTGGTTATTCACTGCCTTTGTTTAGCTGCCTTCAGAGGTTTCAAGAGACCTGAATACAGAGACACTGTGGCATATGCCAACTGTTGACTCCATCAAATAATAAAGCAATCCCAGTGGGTATTAAGAAGCGTGGAATCATTCTAATGAGTCTGGCAAAATCTCATTAGGATGAACAGCAGGTGATGACAAAATATTTGCTCTGTATGCAAATGGCTTGTTTCCTTCTCTGTCTGCACACAGTTGCATGAGTGCTCAGAAGAGGAGCTGTCACATAATTACTTACTGGAGTAAAGCATTGCAGATGCAGTGGTTGCATTTCAAATATATCAGTGGAAAAATGGGGGAAAGGATAAAAAAGAGACCCCTCTGTATCACCAAATTCTTAGCCTACTTCTAGCGCAATAGACCGCTTTGCTGGGCATCCAAACAGTCCAGCTGTCTTTCTAGAAACGCCTTCAAAGCAAGGACAGATGGGCTGCACGCTGTCAAAACTTCTCCAAGAGCTGTGAGTATAGAAAATATGATGGAAGGAGGGCAGGGGATGTGCTGAATATTGAGAATAAGGCAAAACATGGCAGTTCCTGTTGACAGAGGTAAGTTACCTGCATAGACCCAGGTCTGACCTGACCTGCTAGTTCAAAAACAACTAATCAACCCCGAACTATCCAGCTGCAGGCTCAGATGTTGCACAGTAAATCACTGCTTTGTCCCCTTCTGCTGCCTTAACATCAGGCTGTGTAGCCCTTGATATCTGTTCCGTTCCTGATGGTGTTTCTGGCATAGTAGACTTCCATTCTCTCCAGTGTATCATTAATAATGCTTCACACATTTGTTTTTAATCACTTTGGTATTTATTTATTGCTGCAGTCCTGTTCCTACTCCTCATACATGTCAGAGGCAAAATTCTTGTATGGGGGAAGTGGAAGTCCCCCAAGAGCCCCATTCTTCTGTGCACACTGGTGGAGAGGAGGAGAGGGCAGTCGAGTCAAAGGACATTCCAGATTAAATAACCCAAGCTACACAAACACAAGTGTTCCTGCAGATCTTCTCTCCAGCACCTGGCAGTCAAAAACCTTCACTATATACTCTCCCCATGTAATTGTGGTTTTCTCTCAAAAATAGGAATCAGGAATGCATTTGAAGCCTTCCTTCTAAAAACATCTTTAAGATCCCCAAGGCCATGAAAAACTTCCAGCTCTGAAAGGCAAAGGACTGTGTGTATGATGACCCTGTGGTCCCACCATGCTTGTTGGTTCTTACCTGGAGACAGTTTGCTACAGACTGTCCACCAGAGAGAGAATTAAGTAAGCTGATTATGAGAGTCATTTGCTTTCCTGCTAAAGTCCTATACAGATGGGGTAAAAACAATATACTAAAGAGCAGAAATTTGCCTCCTTCACCATCCAGCAACTTGCAGCCAAAATCTTACGGAAGTCAGGGAAAGGGGGCCAGTCCCCTAAATTGTCGCCTCCACAAAAGACAAGATGAAAAAAAACAAAACAAAACATTAGCTGAGGATTTGTGTTCCAAGGATATCAAAAAGATATCCTTGTCTGGTTTTAATAATAGTGATTATTTTAAATTGTTAACACCATTAGATAATAATATTGGGAAATTTTTAGTCTGTAGATTTTTATCAAAAATACTTTTCATACAAGTGGTTTGTCACGGTAAAGTCAATATCATAATTTCTTCTTTCCTAAGTTTGGGAAGCCTGTAAGGGTCGCCAAGTAGATCATCAGGTGAATTGGGAAGCAATGCCTAGTCCTCCTGATTCCCAGAGCAGCAGCTTCAGAGCACAGGGGCACTGCATCTCACTGTGTCATTCCTGTGGGTCTGGGACCTACAGAACTACCAAAGCTTCTTTCTGAGGCTGGAGGTTTTAGGAATAAGTTGGGTAAACATCCCTTGGGGTAGCATAGGATATGTTTGACTGTCTGGGTATGGGGACTGGCAACATCATCTCTTGAGATCCAGACCTGTAGCCTAGGATTTGATGACCGTCTCCTACATGGTATTCATCTTAGATTTAATAATTTCATTAAATTGAGGTCTGCAGTCAAAGTGCTGCCAAAATGACAGCAGGCCAAGAACTACATTAAGCACTGAAAGGCAGGCTCGGCGGGGTTTGCAGGGCGGCGAGGCTTGTTCTCACGGCTGCGTTATGGATGCTGAGGGAACACGTTCCAACCCAAACTGACAGCAGTGCACAGGGGGGTCACAGTCGGCTGGTTCTGCTTAGCAGCTTTTGCTGACCAGCAAAAGCAATGGAAATCCCAAGCCCTCAAAAAGCAGTAGTTCTTAAGCAACCATTTTTTCTTTCCTTTTTTTATTTTTTTGCTACATGATTAGCCAAACAACCAAGTGTTTGTTTGGTGAGACTGGCTGCAGTAAGAAAACTGGACAGCAATGGCAGTGATTAATTTCAAACCCAAAATGTCATCTGATGTTAGTGGTGGTCTGTATCAGCTGACCAAAGGTCATGCACATGCTGATCTCAAATACATATTGCTCTGAAAAAAAATCGTGTGGAGCCTTCCCAAATGCAGGATAGATCAGAATGTTCTGGGTTTGGCTCCCTCTACCCAAAGCAGTCCTCCACCATGCCCAAGAGGCTTTATGTCCTCACACTCATGGTGTAACAGCATACCCCCAGGCTTCGATGTGTGTTTGTGGGCATTCCAGATAAACAGCCCTTAGGCGAATGAGGCACAGCTCTCAGGGTATTTCACACACTTCCCACTGAAAGAGACAACAAGCAGAAAGAAGTATTTCCCTCTCAGAATCACAGGAAGGTTTCATGGTATTCAGATGATATCCAAGATCAAGCAGCCTAGACAGGAGAGCATAAGCCCTAAGCAGTAACGGCAGGAGTTGGTATGTACTGCTTGGCCTTGCCTTCTTTTCTTTGAGCTGTAGAGGTGGAATTTCGTAGAAACTACAAGGACAGCTTACTCATACAGAGGCATCTAGTGCTATTTGGGATGCCAAAACACATCCTGTATGTCTTTCACCTCTTTGTTCCAAAGGAATATGTTGCATTTAAGACTTCTGTGGTACCTGTCTGGCTGACCAGACCTCTTGGATACCCTGAGGGATCTGAAATGGCACTATAAGCCCCTGTTTAAAGAAAAAAAAACCCCTGTGTCTCTGTGCTGCAAAGTGTTCCAGTTGCTCATCTCTCATTTGAGCTTTTGCAGCCTGAACTGAGCCCTGTGCTTTTGCTGCTGAGTGAGTTTGCAGTTAACAGCAGCAAGCACATATTCCCTGAAGTCTCAGAGGTGTCTGTAGAGCAGGCCTACCCTGAAGAAGTGATAAATACCTCTAGATAGTCTTGTTGTTCCCATAGGCCAATGGTAGTACTGCTCTCCTAGAAGTCCTTTGAAAATTAAAGTACTTTAATTAAAAGTAATTAAATTAACATACTGGTCAAAGTAAAAAGAGACTGTAGGTGGGCATCTTTTAGCATGGGTTTGGAGTGAATAAAGAGATCCTATGCATTCATGTCATTCTCCTCATAAAAATAATTCCTGTTAAATCTGGGGGTGGAGAGAACTACACCTTGATTTCTTTGTCCTCAGTCTGTTCCCTCTGAGAGCCCAGAGAACTTTGCTTTTCTCTTCCTTTTCCTTCAGTCCCAGCTACAGCCTACAACTTCCTGACCTGCTGTTCTCATCCCCACCTTCCCTTCCTAACATGTCTTCAGCATTTATCTTAGAGTTTGCTCAGTCCTCCCTCTGCTGTATCACTGCCTCCTGAACTGCTGTAACTTTGTTCTTTCACTCACTTCCTACTCTTTCTACCTACCCCTCTAGTCTTGGCTGTCCCAGACCCTCAAAGTCAGCCTTCACATATTTTGCATCTCCCTGAGGTCCATCTCACTGTGAGGTACACCCTGTATCTAGCCTTAAAGGACTTCACTGCTGCTCTTCCCTTGGGCAAAGTAGATAAGTGCACATTTCCTCTATATCTTTCCCCTGCCCAGGGATAGAAATCCACCCATCCAGATCTAGAAAAAATAGGACAGGTGTGAGTAGAAAGTGGTGACCCTAATCTGAGGATGAGAAGTACTAGATCAAGATTTATTTGTTTGTTTAGATAAGCTTCTAGGAAGTCTGGACCATGTTGGAGCATATCCACAGCCATTTTTGTGGACAAACTATACTGCTACCACTCACTTAGTGTTCATTGGTAGCAAACTGTAAGTCACAAATTGCTCCAGAGCAGGCAAGAAAAGGTTCTTAAGAAGAGAACAGCAGATAAATGGGTAAACAAAAGTTTCAAACTTTTTTCCTCTCACTTCTCAGCATTGTGCTGAGTTTGCTCTCCAAATGCCTGACTGAGAAATGTCCTTTCACTTTTACTTAAAGCAGCTCAGAAGGCAGATTAGTCTTTCCTGTTTTCCCGCTTTCTCTTTGTTTTTGCATAATAAATCAAAGTGGTAACCACTGGCTTACCTGGGTATTTTTGTGGACTTTGGAAACAAGATTCATCCTGTCTTTCAGCCTGTGCCGAGGCATTTGGCCAGTAGTCTAGTTGCCCCTAGATTCCCCCACTAATCACTTTGTCTTAGGCTGAAACACCCCTTAAATGTGTCTCACTTCTCCCAGACCCAAACTTACCAGAGGCCAAACACACAAGGTGCATTTTGTTCACCCTCCAAGATGTTTCTCCTCAGCAGATCCAGAACTCTCTGTGAGGCTGATCCACAGGGGCCTTTATACCCTATAGATGCCAGTCCTTCTTGGCATCTCCACTTTGCAGGTGCTTGGGATTTTCAGAAGCAGATGTATCTCTCCAGCTACATTGGTTAGCAGGGACAAACCATGAGGAAATCAGGAACCTGAAGGCATTGTTATCCTTGTGAAGGTGGTTCTCTACCTCCTAGTGTGTGCACAAGGTTTTTGCCGTGAGCTTTGCATGCCCACACTTCCATTACAATGAACTTTGCTGGGCAGTCATGGGACACTCTTTCCGTCCTGGACTGTACAGCGGCAGACAAGTCTTTGAAGCCTTTTTCTTCAATTTAACGTAATGAAAACTTGAGCCTTCACCTTGGTGTAGAGTTAAAATGTTCCTACTTGAGCTGGAAGAATATTTAACGGTAATTTTTTTTCATCCACTGATTTCTCCAGTCTCCAGAGAAGACAGAAAATCAGTTTGCTTTGTACTTGCTAACCTTACACTACTACACATTTTTTAGCAACATTGGGAACAGTAACTTACAGGGTTGTGTCCTGTAAGGAAGCAGTATAACTCCAAATCTTGCATAACTGAAACTTACGCAAACTTCAGCAAGATTTTTCTTCCATTAATTATGGAAGAACAAAGCATCTACTCTTTCATATTTAAAAAATCACCTCTTCCTGGAATCTCAAGTCTAAGGTGTTTTTACTGTGAAAAAGAGCTTCATGGTAATGATAGCAGAATATCAGATTACTGACTCTGTACAACACTCCTCTGTTTGGCTTCTGTCTACTTCTTAACAACATTTAGTAAAAAGCTGAATGCCTTCCAGAGACACCTTTAGTTTACATGCTAAGAATGTTTATGCCTCTCAAGTGGACAAATTAAATTGTATCGAATGAACTGTATGGGCTTGACATAGGTTCTAAGCCCCTGTTTAAACTGTTGTGTGTTCATGAAACAATTAAAGCTGAACAAACAGCGCCAAAAGAATTTCAGAGAGGATTAGTTCAAATGTTTAACTAAACTAATTTCTGCCACGGTTGGTTTCCATGGGCATTCATTTGATCTGGCAGAAATGCTCTTTCCTTAAGCTTTTAACCAAAGTCTGATTGTAAGAGTCACATCTATTCTGTCGAGGAAGGTAAACAACGATTTTGCATCCCATGGTCACTTGTGACTGAACAGCTCTGTATCATACCTCTTGGATAGCAGGTGTCCAGCAGCCAAGATACTCAAGAAAACTTTGGATTTTTACTGATGATACGTTATTTGGCTGGGTCTTAAAAATAGTAATTCTGTGTGCATCGACTGTTTTTACAGACCACAATAGCCTAGGCTCAAACACCTCAACTTCGACTGCAAACTAGGCATGACTGGAGCCATGACATCTCTAGGTGAACACATTGACACAACACCAGGATTTGATGTCAACAAGGATAAACAAGTCTTCTAACATAGTCTGCTGAACTGATTCATCTCTCCACACAGACCCTATCTTCACTCTCCAAAGTATTCAGAAAAGCCTTGAGGATATGA
Source organism: Origma solitaria (assembly GCA_013397895.1). Taxonomy (NCBI): domain Eukaryota; kingdom Metazoa; phylum Chordata; class Aves; order Passeriformes; family Acanthizidae; genus Origma; species Origma solitaria. The sequence goes on from VZRL01005055.1 coordinate 56,969, forward strand.
CATGGGAGTATGGAAATATTTAAATGAAGAGGGAAAAGGGTGTTTATGATGATGTTACCCAGTCCCTTCAGAGTAACTAGTCCTCATCCTATACTCACTGAAATTGTAAATCTGAAATACAAAATCAAGCTGTAGCGAGCTTAGAATAGTTTGTTTACTCCTGCTTCAAATCACATCTTTGCATAGGGTACTACTGATGAAATAATTAGCAACCGGTATCTCAAGCTGCCTAGAGAGGTGCTCTCTTCCAGATTTGGATACGATCTCCAGAGGATCTCAGCTGGAAACACTTTTTTATTACCTGGCATCAAGGGTGCTCATACAGAAGATCTTCAATTCTGACATTTGCTCATAAATTTTATCCATGAGGTAGATAGTAGTCTAAACCAGTGGCCTTCCAAAGGTGGACAGGAGTTCTAGGTAAAGCCCAATAATTTAGTCCTTTTGGTTGTGCAACAAAATAGATGTTTTTTTCATGCTTTTGATAAGGGAATAGCTTATGGTCAAACTACAGGGCAACTGGCTGGACTGCTACAGTCACGGGATGACTTTGTAACCTCTACAGCACTACTTAGGGTTATTATCTTTATTTATCTGTTTAATAATGTTTTAACAGATATTGCCTGTGCATGTCTGGAAGGAGACCTGCTAAGCATAAACAGTAAATATTGATCCTCCTGTCTTTTCCCTGACCACACCTGCCATTGCATCCCTAGTCTTCAGACCTGAGATCTGATACTCCTCTTTGGCACTGCACTTAAACATCACAAAAAGAAACTACTGCAGCTGGTGATCTTTGCACTGTACTTAACAGCATCGGGAAGTAATCATGGCTAATTGCTATGGCTGTAATTCCAAACCTGACAGCTGGCAGAGAATCAGAGGCCTCAGTCACATTTGCTGAATGTCTCTCTAATATGCTCCACCAGATAGTTTGTGGCAGTGCTCTCCAAAGCCTTGCCCTTTGACTACTTGCATTTCTCCAGTACTCAGGTGGTTGCTGCCAAGACTGCTCTCCTCTAGGGTAATTATTTGTGAAGTGTAATTTCTTGGAAGCCCAGCTGGCAAATGCTGCTTTCATGCAGGCTGGACTAGATCTATCTAGAGAAGGGTTGGCAGTGTAAAGTTTTTAGGGCCACCTAGAGTGAATGAATAAACACTAGTTATAAAGAAAAAGCAGATGCCATCTGCTCCCACTCAGGTAACTCCTGTTGACTTCAATAGGAGTGTGACAATTTTCACAGCCACTCCATTTGCTTTTGTGGACATACTTTCTTTAATATTAACAATGATTCAAAATGACAACCCCCAGAGGTCTGAGGGGGCTAGAGAACTGAAAATACTGATGATGGAGTGTGGATACATTCCCATGATAGTCAGCAGAATGGATCAGTTGACATTTATGAACAGTCTGTATATGTCACCAGTGGGTGCCTGAGCTAAGATGAGTTAGGTGGCATTTTCTAAATGGCTTTGGTACTATGTGATCAGTTGTTCTCATCACAGAATCCAGTTTGGAGAAAGTACCACCAAGGCAATTACTTTTAATAGAAACCTATGTGTCAGAAGTGTGTAGAAACAGATGTGCCTCTCTGGCAGAGGTGCTGGACCTTGAGAAATGTAGCACTCCAAGAATGAGTATCTGTGCTTCCTGGGATAAAATTTCCCTTGGAAATAAGCAGATGATCTCATCCTGTAAGGTTCTCACTCCAGCAGGACCACCCGGGCAACTTCAGAAAGCCCTGCACCACCTCTAAAAAGAAGAAACACTGAAAGGTGGAAAACACTTCTGATGGAACAGCAAGGTCTGCATCTCGTGCCACCAAAATCAGAAAAGAGCAAAATGCATAACTAATCTTCTAGTGTCTGGGCAAATGAAGAACAACATCGTAAAATAAATCCACTGGCAGCTCCGGGACAGAGGATAAAATCTGACTAGTGACCAAAGAGTGCCATGAAGGAGGACTGCTTTGTTTTGAAAGGACTGCTGAACTTAATGTTGGCACTTGAGCTAGAATTGCAATGAAAGATGTGAAATTACTGCTCATTTTGCTAACAAAGCCATGGAGTCCTGCAGACACTGCCATATATAATATCCTGTAGTTTTCTGGTTATAAAAGTAGCACATTTCATAGTACAACAGGGCTGTGGCCGGAGCTTTGTAGAGACCAAGTTGAGAACTGAATTCTATAGCTATACATTCAACATACCACTGGAGACTTTCACGAAGAGCCTTTAGCCATAACGGCTCTCCCAGCTTCTTCGATGCATGCACTGCATGAACCTGGTTTGCCTCTAGACTTGCCCAGACTCATTTGGGGCACAGGCACCTGGTCAGGGTACAGTACCTGAGTCATCGCTTCCCAGCTTCCTGCTCCGGCTGGGGAGTCTGCAGGCGCAGCACCTGAGGCAGCAGTGAGGTAATACAAGGGCAGAAGAGGCTGTAGATAAGGCATGGGCACTTGATCCTGTGTCGGAGCCTTGTTCTCTAAGACCTGCGTATCGGTAGCTGGCATATGCCTCCCTCCAGGCTGTTTTGCTGATGCTCCAAAGTCAGTGGCGTGTACGTGACTGCAGAAGAGGTTAAACTGGTGCAACCAACCCAGCACAATGAGAACACTTAGAGGAGAATTCAGCAGGATGCATTTTTCTTTCCTTAAGGCCTCATCTAGGAGATCAAACCAACTGATCTAATGATGCTCTCCTACAGATCATGGCTATTAAAAGAAATGTATATCTAGTTCTGCATTTGTCTCTACAGCATGCAAAACACACCTTGTACTCTACCTGGGCTGGTATAGGCAAACATGACAGCCTCTACTGTCTGTAGTTCAAGTGTAGTCACTCCCCAAGAGTTGCCCTAGGCTCCTTCCAAGTTAAACATCAAAAGCTACCTGTTTAGAGGGGTAGCAAAGCTCTTTTCTCTGGCTTACTATGTTGCCTTATATTTGTATTGCCATCCCTTCCTTCCAAACTCAGTCCCAGGCACCAGTGTTTAAAAAGATGCTTATGGTACAAAGGTTTGTATTTCAGCATGGCACAACACACAGGGGTGGGACAGAATTTGTGATTGTTTTCACAGGCTTTGGAGCATCTGAAATAAATAAGATGCTAAAAGGAAACTAAATCAACCATACATGCTTAAGATTTATGGGGTTTTTTTTCAGGAGCATGGAGAAAGCAAGTAAGAAAGGAGAATGTCTGGATGTTTACAGTTCACCCAGCTCTATTCAGCATCTTCACATAGTTGTGAAGAGCAAAGCACAGTGCACTCCTATGTTGGACCAACTAGGCTGGGCTTTGACAGTGAAATTGAAAAAGACTAGAGGACTTCAAGATAAATAAGACAGCAGGAAAAAGTAATGAAGAAATTAAACTGACCTTCTTTAGAAATGGGTGAGACAGGATAAACAGGGAGAGATCTTGTTTTGCTTTCATCCTGGAAAAAATAACATTTCTTCCTTTCCAGTTCAGCACAGTTGACTGATTTGGAAACAAATCTGTTTTCTCTGGAAAGATTTATTTGCCCAATGACTTTTTTTTTCTTTTTTCTTTTTTCTTCTTTTTTTTCCTTTTTGGCAAAAAGCAATAGGTTGAAAGAACAAGGCTTGTCTTGTTAGTAGGTTTAAAGGGCTCAGTAATTAACTGGTACATTTGGAGGCATGGCATGCAGGATACTTGCTGCAACCTACTTTATTACAGTGTCACAGGGAAGTGCCGTGAAATGGGCAAGAACTTTATAAAAACACTGTTTATTTCTCAGGCAGTATCAGATAGCAGGATTATTTCGTTATGAAGCTAAGCCAGAGCATTTGCTGAAGTAAGGACACCCTGCCCTGACCTTTGAGAACATGCTTTCATCTGTGACATGCTTTCTCTCTCCCTCCCTTCCTTTCCGTCTTTCTTTCTGTCTTTTCTAAGTTGGAAACAAAGCGACACTTATTTAGTCTAGGGACAGCATGCACTTTTTCACATCAGTCCTTTGCAATACATAGTAGGTGCCTTAAAAAAACAAATTGACATCCTGTGATTTGGGAAGCCTGTCACAAGGGTCATTTGTCCCTGAAGTCATCTCCTTTTGCTGCACAATGTTTAGCAACATTATTCACAGCCAAACCTCTTTTACTCCCTTACATTTTTCTGCCTTTTTTTTTTTTTTTTTTAATTTGGTATGATACTGCAGACAATTGCTGGCTTGAAACAAATTAACAAAAATGTTAGTCGCTCAAAATAGGACTGTAATTCCATGCTGCCATGTTTTAAGTCCGGGTGACTTGACCTTGTGAAAACCTACAGACCTGCATCTTGCAGTAACTGTAAATAATGTGGAGAAGCACTCAGCACTTCTGGAATACAGCTACTGTTAGCCTATTCCCTGAATGTGCAAGCCAAAATAGAGGCATCTGTATTTGGAAATGCAAAGCTAGCAAGTCTCTTCAAGTGCCAAACAGACCCTTGTGGGAGGGAAGAGAGTCTCTTCAAGCATATTTCTGGAAATGCAAAAGATAAACATTTATCTTGCACAATTATGCCTCTTGTATCTCAAGGGCAACCTAAACACTGAAAATTTCCTCTGACTCCTGTGCAAGTCCACATTCACTACTGGTACCAAGACTGAGAAGTGCAGCATTTGCCAATTTGGCAATTAAATTCTCAGTTCTTGGATATATCCAAAAGTGTATCCAGCTGCAGATATCCACACACATTTCCTACTGTTGTAGAGAACCCTTCAAATTGAGGTCAAGATTTGGCCCTAAACATCAGTGTATATTTATTACTATATTCCCTTTCTTTCCCACTATTTCCCTTTAGACTCTGACCTGGTTTAATCAAGTAATAACAAGGATCTTTGTGTGGGGAAAAATCACAAGTATCTGGTTATATGGGTGCATATTACTCTAGGGTTGCATAGTACTTGGATCATAATGAGGTTTGTCAGAAAACTCTATCCTCCTTCAGATTTAAAGGCCAGGTCATTGATTTTTAGTTTTATCCAGAGCCCAGTGGAACAGCCTGGGAGGAAAGTTGTGACTTGCTGAATCATTGTCTCTTCCTGATCTCCTCATTGCACTGGAGAAGGACAGAGGCATCTGCAGCAGTTCAGTTTCTCTAACAGCATCTTTTTGGTGTTGCACCAGTCGTAACACTTTGTGATTGCAGTGCTGTCTTTTCCCCAGCTCCTCACGTGAGACCAGGGTCCCTGGCACAGGAGACCCAGCCATGCAGCCCAGCGGGCAAGGGAGGAAGAGCCATTTGCAAATCAGTGTGATTTGCTTTCATGATCTCCTCCACAGGGAGAAATGAAGTGCAGAGGGAAAGGCTTATATTGAAAAGATCAAAGTGGATAGAGAGGAACGAGTTAACAGGCACGCTTTTTGAAAGAAATAATTCTCCTGACATCTCAAGGGATGGGTGAAGGGCATATTGCCTTGTCAGTTAAACACAGCCGTTAGTTTCAAGCCCATACTAATTAGCCAGCTTAGAAAAACACACTGCTCAGCATTTCTAAATGCGGACTGCAGCCTCTGCCACTCCTCAGCGTGGATATATTTGTCCACATCCTCTCAGTGTAACATGCTGGTACAGAGGCAGCTTGGTTAGCAGTTAAAAGAGAACCTAGGATTAAGTGAGGCTCCGTCCAGTATTTTTCTCACTTGCTACATCCAGGTCAGTCCAGGACAAGCCACTAACTGAATAGGGAGTGGGAAGCCTGCTGTGTACTGGGATCCCATTTGCACAACAGAACAAATCAAAGCACTGCCAAGACACAAGTCACTTCCCTGTGACTGCTCTGGTTTGCACCTGCATAAGCAGGAGTTGCGGTCCCTAATCTCTGCTGACCTTAACTGCAGCAGAGGACAAGAGGGAAAATCTCACTTCTGCCCTGCGCTGGAAAAGGCACGTGGGAAGAGATAGTAGTATTACACCAAGGGCCTGGGGAGCTAAGCCAGTGTGCAGAATGGATTGACAGGGAATCTGCTTTGCCTAAAATGGCTTTTTAAAAGTTTCACTTTTCCTCCTGTCCTTCACTTTCCCCAGTGTAATTCAGCGCTGCTAAGCCATCACTAAATTGAAAAGGCCTTGTAAACCTCAAGTCTCTTGTATTGCTTGGGTGCAGCAGTGATAGGTGACCATGGTGGTCCATAGATGTATAATTTTAACTTGATAGAAACGCTAAGTTAAGGAGTTTAACTGCACCCATTGTTTTCCCAGTAAACAGATAACTAAAACTACCCAGACAAAAGTCCATGAAGTTGTGACTCCAGACTCGTCATCTGCTTCAGAGGAGTTCAGAGGCCAGATATTACTTCAACCATGGAGTTGTCCCATGGAAGTGGTAAGGGCTGTAACTGTGCACCAGCATGAGGAGAGCAACAGGAATCCCTTCTCGCCTGACTGTACCCCCTCCATGGGCTGGGTGGGCACAAGGCTCATCTGACCTTCATTTCTCTTCCCATCCTTGCCCTGATATGCGCATTTGGACCAAATTTGGTCCTTTTTCAGGGCAGGAAATAGGTCTTATTATCTGCTCGTGTGTATGTTCAGCTCTGAGTCAAAGTAGACCTATGAGTGTCACTACGATAGCTGTAAATGCCCACTGTACTTGGGTTGCAGTTTCTTCTTAAATAACAGCACTGAACACATCCTGGAAAGCAGACCAAAGCATGTCCTTTCTTTGCAGCATTAGCTAACCCCTGCAGAATCCCTTCTTCTCTTTGCCTTTGTCTCACTGTCTTTTCTACCCACCCAATAAATGGATCCTGGAGTATCCACCTGCCCTGACTCCAGACTGTCTTAGTTGGAGCACATCTGTTCTACTGCCACAGATCTCTCCATGCCAGGATGGCTCAGCAGAAACACCTAGAGCTTTATCCACTCAACCTGCATCCAAAACCTGTAATAATGGTGTTTCTCATACCCCTTTTGTTGCCCCATGGGGAATCACTGGTTTTTCATTGTTTTTTTTTTCCTTTCTGTTTTGTTTTGTTTACTTTTGTTCTGGTTTTTTTAATTGATTTGGGTTTTTTAAGCAGAGGGGTTTTTTTATTGTTTGTTTTTTTATGGTTTGTTGTGTTTTGAGGTTTGGCTGGTTTCTTTGGGGGGTGGGGGGTTTTTTGTTTGTTTTATTTGTGTTTTGGTTTGTTTTGTTTTGCATTTTTCTGTCCCAAACACAGGGATTGGTTCATTGACCCCAATGACATGAGATGCTACTTCATGCAAATTGAAGCAGTGTTACAGAAGGGGGCAAGAGATGCTTGCAATGAACTTCCTGTAGTCAATTTCTGGGGATTTCCAGTATGTACTGGTCACTCTGTTGTCTGCTTAATTTTTACTAGGACAGTTTGCCTGGCATTGCTCTTACATTCTGCTGACAAGGGTCCCCCTCTCTGTCTGAGAAAACCAGCAATTGCTGCCATACATTCAGTACTTTTCTGTTGGAGAAGTATGTTGGGGACAGGTTCTTCACTGACTTGGGACACTCTCTAAGTCACTGGGCATCCATGAGTCATGTCCTATTGCTAACAGACTGTAGAAAGTGGGACGAGAATCAAGCTCTGTATCCTGAAGGTTATTCACCAGCATTACCCATCTCCACCTGCCTGGAAACCATCACTGTTCCTGGGACAAGGGTGCATCTGCTCCACTAGTGAGGCATGGTCCAGACCATTCTCCAGTCCAGAGCTGATGACCCTCTGCATGCCTGGCATATATGCAGACACCAGAGAGCCAACTCCGGCCTCAGGTTTAGTGAGTTTAGGCTTTTTCTTGATCCTGCTCTTTATTTTGCCACACAGAACTAGCTGCAGTGCCCAAAGCAGCTCACATAGTGCAGCCAGGCTACACAAAGCCATCATTCCTTCCTCTCAGGTGCTGTGCATGGTCATGGGTGCAGCTCCTGGCATGGCAAGCCAGGCTCTTTGGCAGTCCGGGGTCTCCTGCCATGCCTTCTGACACCAAGTGATCCTTGTGGGGGTGGAGCATGCTGCTTTCCCTTACATTTTTTTTACCAGTCCGATTAGACATTGCAATTCCAAATGGCTGTAAATGGCAAATCTCTACTGGATGTAAACCAGAACCATCCAGCTTACTGTCTCATATATGGAATCCACAGCTTTATGCCAGAAATGTATGATCTTATTTTGTGTATAAAAAGTTCCCTGTCAAGCCTTTATATGTACTCCATAGCCCTGCTCTCCGTGGAAACCCTTGGCATAATCTTTTCAGAGATAAATAAGCCTTCCACTGAAAGCTAAATGATGCCATTATTTTCTTGATATAGATGTCATCCTGCCGTGCTCCCATGCCTAGATTCCAGACAGCCTGAATCTTAGCTTCCCATTTCTGAAAGTGCTGGAGGACAGAAAGATGTCAGTGTAGGAGGGGCAGAGTGGCAGGCAGTCTGAGCTCATGTGGAACATTGGGTTCCAGATGAGTGGCAGGTGACAGACACCCCAGCTGTTTCCTTGGCCAGGCAAGGGTTTAGTCTATGCTCCTGCCCTGGACTGCAGCAGGTTGGGAAAGAAGGATGTCAGAGGGCTCCAAGGGGCACAGGCAGCAGGACCTGGACCTCAGCCACAGGGATGGAAACCTTCACCATGAAAGCCATCTGAGCATAGCTACACTCCTAAAAACCACTCAGTAAGAAGAGGTGCTGAGCGGCTCCACTGGTATTTAGTTGGATAGCCTGGGGACAGAGATGTCCTTCTGAGAGATTCAGCATTTTGAGGGGTGCTGGGAAAGGGAGCATTTCTGGTTCCCTGACCAAAGTGCCACGCTGAAAGGAAAATAAGCAGCTTGATGCCCTGAGACCTGATGTCTTTATTACAAGAAATCAGTCAAAGCAGTAGCTCATAAAGAGATCAAATTTGCACAGGAGCACAAGAAACACATATCTGGTCTCTCTTTATGAGTGCTAAATACTGTAAGTATAAGGTCCTAGTATAAGCTTCTGCTATATACTATCAACCATCCTTTCTTGTTTCAGGTTTAGGTAAATAAATGGCAGAAATAAATAAAAGAAAAACCAGTAAGATGCGGTGAGAACTGTAAATCATTGCAATGAGGGAAAATATGGCACCCTTGCTGTAAACT
>VZRL01005058.1:0-17052 GCA_013397895.1 Origma solitaria
TAATGTCCAAACTGGAGTTCCTCTCTTGGAATTCCCTCTACAGAACTCCAACATCCCTTGTGTTTATGTGTTCATCTTTTAATTCTTAATTTCTTAATTTTTTAATGTCCAAGACTGAATTCCTCCCTTGGAATTCCTGTTCTGAACCCCAACTTCCCTTGTGCTATGGGAGATCTCCAGCACCCTTATGTTCCCATTTCTTTAGAATATTTTTTTTTAGTGTGAGGATCCTTTTGGAGTCCATTATCGATTAATATTGCAATTATTAATTGCTATTTTAAAGTAATTTCACCCCTTTATACTCCAATAATTATGAAGAGGGTTGATTTTTTTTTTTTCAATTATCAGTGACAGTTGCAAGTCTGTTGATTCCTAGAATAGAAATGAGGAGTTGTATCCAAAAATACAAATATATTTCCTGTGCTGGGCAGGATTCCCTTCCCCAGTTCTGTTTTGGGAGAAGGAAATTATTGTAATCAGGCTGATGTGGCTGAGCAGGTGAGTTTGGGAAGCAAGAAAAGGATTTTTTAACTATTTGAGGACGGAGTGCACTTTCAGTGTCCTTGGAAGAGTTTTTTGATCTCTGAGGTTTCAGGCATAGGCTTAGAAATGAGGATTTAGAACATAGTGGCTCTCCACATATTTTCCCCGTAAATTGTGAATTAAATGATGCAAACCCAAACTGGTGAGTGTGGAACTGCTCTGAAATCATTCCCTGATCCATCAAAACCAGAGCAAATCAAAGATCCACTCCCTGATGGCAAATGGAATGATAGAAACCCAAACTGGTGAGTGTGGAACTGCTCTGAAATCATTCCCTGATCCATCAAAACCAGAGCAAATCAAAGATCCACTCCCTGATGGCAAATGGAATGATAGAAACCCAAACTGGTGAGTGTGGAACTGCTCTGAAATCATTCCCTGATCCATCAAAACCAGAGCAAATCAAAGATCCACTCCCTGATGCCGTTCCTGCTTCTCCCTGCAGATCACCCCACAATTTATCCATTGCCACACTCAGCATTTGATGCTTTTTAAACCGATTTTTCCAACCTTTCCTCACTTCTCCTTAGCAGAAAACCTCCGAGGATCATCCCCAAGGCCCAGGCCGTGGCTCTGCAGCCCCGCGGGAGCTCGGGGTGTGCTCGGGGGGCTCGGGTTTGTGTCACCCTCCCGGAGGCGATGGTGGCACTGCTGTCGAAGAGCTGGCCTGGCCCCAGCGCTGTCCCTGCTGGCCCCTGGCAGCCTGGCCTTGCTGGCAGCCCTGCTTTCCTGGCTCCCTGGCATCCCTGGGCACGTGCCAGGAGCCTGGCAGCTCCCGAGGATGGCTGTCCTGGCAGCTCCGGGAGAGCAGCTCCACTCGCCCGGCCTCGCATCGCTCCCACTGCGAAGCACAGCGGAGGAGAGGGTTCTAAACTCCTCCATTTTTGGCTGGATCAGACCAAAATGACAATATTTGTGTTGTTTATCTCTCCCCCCGATGAAGGGGAGGGTTCTAAAGTCCCCCATTTTTTTTTGGATCAGAACAAAATGATAATGTTTGTGTTGTTTATCCCTCCCCCCAACACAGGAGAGGGTTCTAAACTCCCCCATTTTTTTTGGATCAGAACAAAATCACAATATTTGTGTTGTTTTTCCCTCCCCCCTGCCGGGTGGGTCGCGGTGGATATTTCCTGCGCCGTCAGTAACGGAGCTCTTCCTGCGGAACCAGTTCTGCTTTTTCCATTGCCGAGGTGTTTGCTCTCGCAGCACCTCAGTGCCCTGTGATAAGGCTGGTTCCAGGATCTCTTATCTCATTCCCAGGGCTGGAGCCCAAACCAAGGCGGCAGAACCTGCTTTTCCCGGGCTGGAGGTGCCTGCGGTGTCTGCAGCTGCCGAGGCTGCTCTGCCTCTCCCAACTCTACCGACCTCACCACCCGTGCGTGGCCGGGAGCCAGGACACCCCACAGGGCTCTTCCTCTCGCCCTGATGCTCCTCACCCTGATTAATTAATTACAAATCACCTAACGAGCTCCCGCGCCATCGGCCGAGGCGTCTGCAGCGCCAGGCCGCTCGTTTTTGCAGGTTTGGGGAACCGCTCGTTTTTCCTGGTTTAAGGAACTGCTCATGTTTCCTCGTTTAGGGAACTGCTCAGGTTTTCCTAATTTAGGGAATCGCTTGTTTTTCGAGGTTTAGGGAGCCTCTCGTTTTTCCTAATTTAGGGAACTGCTCTGTTTTTCCAGGTTTAGGGAACCACTCGTTTTTCCTGGTTTAAGGCACCACTCGTTTTTCCTGGTTTAGGGAACCGCTCCTTTTCCTAATTTAGGGAACTGCTCGTTTTTCCTAATTTAGGGAACTGCTCGTTTTTCCAGGTTTAGGGAGCTGCTTGTTTCTCCTGGTTTAGGGAACTGCTTGTTTTTCCTGGTTTAGGGCACCGCTCGTTTTTCGTGGTTTCGGGAACTGCTAGTTTTTTGAGGTTCAGGGACCTGCTCGTTTTTCCTGGTTCAGGGACCCACTCATTTTTCCTAATTTAGGGAACTGCTCGTTTTTCCAGGTTTAGGGAGCTGCTTGTTTCTCCTGGTTTAGGGAACTGCTTGTTTTTCAAGGTTTAGGGAACCTCTCGTTTTTCCAGGTTTAGGGAACCATTCATTTTTCCTGGTTCAGGGAACCGCTCTTTTTTCCTGGTTTAAGGCACCGTTTGTTTTTTGAGGTTTAGGGAACTGCTCGTTTTTCCTGGTTTAGAGAACCGCCCGTTTTTCGAGGTCTAAGGAACCGCTCGTTTTTCCTAATTTAGGGAACCGCTCGCTTTTCCTGGTTTAGGGAACGTTTTGGGAATTTTTCTGTGTCCCTGCTGAGGGTGCTGTGCTGTTCCCGCAGGAATGACGACGACGCCGGCCCCGTCGCAGCACCGCCAGCCCAGCGTCAGCCCTCTGTCCCTGGGCGCGGACTCGCGGCGAGCGCAGCCCCAGCAAATGTCCCCCACGCTGTCCCCTCTGTCACCCATCACTCAGGTAGGAGCTCGTGGGCAGTTCAGGGGTTCTAATCACAGTTCATTTTAATCTGTTCAGGCTGGAGGTTTGGCTCAAAGAGCACAGGGGGGGTTGGATGGGATTTTGGGGAGGAATTCCTCCCTGGGAGGGTGGGGAGGGTGGGGATGGAATCCCCAGAGCAGCTGTGGCTGTCCCTGCATCCCGGGGAGTGTCCGAGGGGAGCTTGGAGCAGCCTGGGATAGTGGAAAATCTCTGAGCTTTGAGATCTCTTCCAACCCAAATCATTCCAGGATTCCACGAACTTCAGCTCTCGTTCTGTGATTTCCTCCTTTAAAGGTGTTCCTTAATTCAGAGCCTCAAAAAGGGGGAGGTTTGTAGAACTTAGAGATTTTCCTTCCTCTTTTCTAGAACTGTGGTAAAAACCACCTCTTTTTTTTGTGTTGTCCCAAAGTGAGCTGTGAAATTTGAAAGAACATTTCTCTAATACAGGAGAGAAGCTCAATTAACTTTTAAAACTGATTTTAGAAGGGTGAGTCTGTGACTGCGCAGGTTGGTGATTTCTGACCTCAAGATTTAAAAACCTTGAGAGTTTTTAAACTATTGCTTCATACACCAGAGGTGATGCTGAGGCTTTTGAAATACAAAAAAAGTGTTTGGTGCTTTGTTTTGGCACTCAGTGTTTGGTGTTTTGTTTCCAAATAAAATCCAGGGTGGTTTGGCACCTTAAACCTCATCCAGATCCACTCTGCCACGGGCAGGACACCTTCCCTCCGAGAAATTCCTGACTCCCTGAGCCGTTTGGAGCCATTTTTTAAGAACAAATGAGCACCAAGGGGGATTCCCTTGCTGAATCCTTCTGGTTTCCATGGCTGATCTGCTCCCTCTCTCGCAGGCCATGGACTGTGTTTGATGTTTTGTTTCCAAACAAAATCCAGGATGGTTTGGCACCTTAAACCTCACAGTTCCACCCTGCCACGGGCAGGACCACCTTCCCTCTGAGAAGTTCGTGACTCCCCGAACCTCTTTTTAACCTCAAATGAGCACCAGGGGGGATTCCCTTGCTGAATCCTGATTTCCCTGGCTGATCTGCTCCCTCTCTCGCAGGCCGTGGCCTGTGTTCGGTGTTTTGTTTCCAAACAAAATCCAGGATGGTTTGGCACCTTAAACCTCACAGTTCCACCCTGCCACGGGCAGGACCACCTTCCCTCTGAGAAGTTCGTGACTCCCCGAACCTCTTTTTAACCTCAAATGAGCACCAGGGGGGATTCCCTTGCTGAATCCTTCTGGTTTCCATGGCTGATCTGCTCCCTCTCTCGCAGGCCATGGACTGTGTTTGATGTTTTGTTTCCAAACAAAATCCAGCATGGTTTGGCACCTTAAACTTCATCCAGATCCACTCTGCCACGGGCAGGACACCTTCCCTCTGAGAAATTCTTGACTCCCCAAAATTTTGGGAGCCATTTTTTAACAACAAATCCCCCTGGAGCACATCCCCTTGCTGAACCCTGCTGATTTCCGTGGCTGAAATTTTCTCTGCTCCCTCTCTCGCAGGCCGTGGCCATGGATGCATTGTCCCTNTCGCAGGCCGTGGCCTGTGTTCGGTGTTTTGTTTCCAAACAAAATCCAGGATGGTTTGGCACCTTAAACTTCATCCAGATCCACTCTGCCACAGGCAGGACCACCTTCTCTCCAAGATGTTCCTGACTCCCCAAACTTTTAGGAGCCATTTTTTAACCACAAATGAGCACCAAGGGGGATTCCCTTGCTGAATCCTTCTGGTTTCCCTGGCTGATCTGCTCCCTCTCTCGCAGGCCGTGGCCTGTGTTCGGTGTTTTGTTTCCAAACAAAATCCAGGATGGTTTGGCACCTTAAACTTCATCCAGATCCACTCTGCCACGGGCAGGACACCTTCCCTCTGAGAAATTCTTGACTCCCCAAAATTTTGGGAGCCATTTTTTAACAACAAATCCCCCTGGAGCACATCCCCTTGCTGAACCCTGCTGATTTCCGTGGCTGAAATTTTCTCTGCTCCCTCTCTCGCAGGCCGTGGCCATGGATGCATTGTCCCTGGAGCAGCAGCTCCCCCCGTACCCCTTCTTCACCCAGACGGGCTCGCAGCAGCAGCAGCAGGCGCCGGTGGCCAGCTCCCTGCCGCAGCCGCCCCCTCTGCTGCAGAGCTCGGCGCTGCAGAGGGGCCCCCAGCTGCCCCCCCTGTCCGTCACCGTCCCTTCCAGCATCCCGCAGTCCCCGCCGGGCAGCCAGAGCCAGCCCTCCATGGGCATCGACATCAACTCGGTGAGTTTGGGAGAGCCTTTCCTCGGGAATGTGGTGGGGACAGCCCTGGGGTAACGATTGCAGCGAGGCTGAAGGAAACGCGGAGTGGTTTGGGTTGAATCTGCCTTTCTAGAGGAAAAGTTACGTTGAATTTTGTGCCAGGTTTGATCAGAGGTAGCTTGAATCGATCAGCATTTACTGGGATAAATTTCAGGGTGTTCAGTGCCCCCAACATTTTGTGTTCCACACTGGGGGAGCTCCCAGAGCCTTGACAGAAAATCCAACTGCAACGAGAGTTTTCCAATCAAAATACCATCTGCAAAATATATTTTCCAAAAGTTGTCTAGAACCGGGTGTTTTCTACAGTTTCTCCATTTAGAACCCTTTTGTTTGAAGGAATTTTCGAGCACGTATTCCAAAATGGGATTTGTGGCTGTCTCCAGTGCCCAGAAGAATGGGAATGTATCCGTGAGGATTTCTGGGCAGATCCCTTCCCTTTTCCTGCTGTTTGAACATGGAACTGTTAGGAAATGTTCTGTCTCGGCAGCTGAAAATCCCAAAGCAGGGAGGGAGGGATGTCCCAGCTCCTCCTGCTCCTCCTGCCCCGGGCAGGGCCCTGCTTGTCCCACCCGGGGTGTCCTGGCAGCGCTGCAGTGACAGGAATGGCCTTGGGAATGAGAAGAAATCATTCCTATTGATCTGCACTTGATTGTGGATGAAATTTTCAATAGTTTGTGCTCCTTGAGAGCAGCTGCTTCCCTCCAGGAGGGGAAGGGGAAGAGGGAAGGACAATCCAGCAGTGGAAAGGATCCCACCCCACTCAAAATGTGTCCCTGTTCTGATTCTAATCCTCATGTAGCACCAGTACAGACAATTCTGATCTCATCCTTTGCTTTCTGTGTTGCTTTCCTCATCCTAAACCTCTTTATGACCTGAACTTTTAGGCTGCTGTGCTTATCTTCTCAAGCAACTGAAGTAATTCCTAAATAAACAAATTCCAAGCCACTTTATCAAAAAGCCTTTGGAGCTGTCGCGGCCTCGCTGGCAACTTCTGCTTGGGTTCTGTAAAGCAGAATTGGAATTTAATTTCTAGTTTGGGTGGCTGCTGACAGGGTGTGAGTGGCAATGCAGAGCAAAAGGGGAAATTTTCTTGGGATTTACAGAATTTGGGGTCAAAAACATTGATAGTGCAAGGTTTTCCCACACTGCAAACCTGATGAAATTCACTGGATTGCAGATTTTCCTCAATCATCCCTTAATTTCTAAAGAAGTAGAACGAGAAGAGCTGGGCTATTATTTATGTTAATTAGTGCAACATGATTTAAATACCATCAATATTATTAATTTGTTCCAAACCAGGGCTCTTTACGATGGGAAAAAGAGTTAAATCTTTGCAAATAACTTCTCAAGACACCTGGGAGCAATGTGAAAACCCCAGCTCTGAACCTGCCGAGCGCAGTGTGAATTCCCAGAGGGTGTCAGCTCCACGTGTAGGGACTTTGGGGGGTCCCAGGCTGTGTGGGGACAGATTTCCAGCCCAGGTTTGTCACACAGGTGTTCTCACCTGCACCCAGGAGGCAGAGCAGGATCCCCGAGCGGTGCAAACCCCGACGCGGGGCTGGCGCTCGAAGAATGACATTCCTTTTGAATTATTCCCAGCTTCCCAGACTTCTCTGCCCTAAATCCTTGGCTGACCCGATTTTTTTTTTTTTTAAATATTTTGAATCGAGCAAACTGAGACCAGGCAGGAAACGCTCCCAGCCGTGCCTGTCCCTGACCCCACCACGCCGCCCCGGAGCTCTCCCAATTTGGGAACCTCATTCACATAACCCTGTCTTCCCACACAGAAACCGAAGAGGATGGTTCCTTCCCAGCTCCATCACTCCAGAAGTTTGTATTTTCCGAGCCTCCCTCAATGCCGTGGTGTTTATTCTGTGTTGTTCTGTAGGCCTCACTCCAGCAGTACCGCAGTAATGCTGGATCCCCAGCCAACCAGTCTCCCACCTCTCCTGTCTCCAATCAAGGCTTCTCTCCTGGCAGCTCCCCTCAAGTAAGGGACTCTGTGCTTCCACAGGCCTTGCTTCTCGTGTGTGTTTCTAGCTGGATTTCTCCATCACTGCCCCATAGTTGTCTCACTGTGACTCCGTGTGTCCCTCATGCATCACCGACGCCCCATCTCCGCCATCCGCCCCCGCAGGGTCTCGCCGCTGCCGGATTGCCTTTTTCAGGTGGCAGAGGAGCGCAGGGTCAGGCTGAGCGCTGGGTGGGGTTTGTTTGGGGGGCAGAACCTCCGGGGAGAACCCTCTCCATTCCTGATATCCCAGGGGAGCTGATGGGTGTGGAGTTGGCAGGGCGAGAAAGGAATTGCAGTGCCTCCTGCAACAGGAGGGGCACTCAGTATTTGAATATTTACACTAAATATCCCCAACTTGCTTAGATCAGGGTGTTTTTATGTGGGAGCACACCCTGTGAGAGAAAGCACTGCAGAAAATGCTCTTAAAATGAGCGGGGCTGGCAGGGAATGGGCTCCCAGCACTGTGTGCCAGCTGCTTCTCCTTGCTCTGGGTGAATCTCCTCAACATCCACGTGTCCTGGATGGAAATCACACCTTGGGAGAGCGTGTGATCCTCTGAAGGGGGGGATTTTCACCTGCCAGCAGCAAGAAATGAAAAAGGAGCAGACTTGGAGGGTGTCCCAGTGTAGGAAAGTGCATTTTCAGTGCCTGGTGCTGCTAAAAGAGCCCCTGTGCTGCTCTGCAGAATCCCACCTGGAGAAAAAAAGTACAGGGAATTCTTCCAGAGCATCACAAGAGTCTGAAAATCCATTTTCTGTTCCATCACTGAACGTTGAAGGCTGTAAGGAGGATCCTTTCTAAAAAAGTGCTGCCCCTGCATGGTTCCAGGTCTCCTTAGCGAGGTCACGGTGAGCTCAGCCCTGGATCCGAGTGGCAGGAATTGTCTGGATTTCCTTTCTTAACCTCTCTCTCTCTGCCTGCTTCTGTGAGCTCTGCTGTGCTCTGTGTGCCTCCAAAAACCAGCACTTGCTGCAAGCTCTCAGTTCTCACTGCAGCACGTCCAAATTTGGGTTTTATGTTGATTTTTTTTCCCCCCCTTTGATTTCTCAATAGCTCTCGCTTGGTTTTGTCCCCAGACTCATCCGCACTGGTCAGCCCAGAGTGCAGCAGGTGGAGCACACAGTGGGCGGTGATTTTTCCTGCTGGTTTTGTGCTGTAAAACCTTCCTTAAGTTTTGGTTTATTCGAGAGGGACACCACAACTCTTGAGTGGAAGGCAGAGGATTTATTAATTCTGCTCTCTGTAGTATTGGCTTCTTAAATTCCCACAGAATTCCTCATTTTTGCTAAATGAAAACCGAGGTGGATCCGCTGCCTCCAGGAGTGTCCCAATAGCTGGAAGTGGTGCTGGTCACGAATATTAAAGGTGGAAAGAAGAAAAACCAACCTGGAGGGGAAATTGGGGTTGGTTGTGCAGATGAGGCAGCCCCCAGGTAGCAGAACCCCTCAGTGTGCCCAGAGCTCCCTCCCAAGAGCAGAATATTCCTGTCTGGAGGGCTCTGGCAGGTGCCTCCACGTGCTCCCCGTTCTCCCCTGGATTCGGGGTGAACCCTCCGAGCGACAAAGGACATTCCCCGAACCACAGACCCGAGCTCGGATTTGTGTCCCACGCGGTTCATTCACCACAGGGTCTCCTCCTCCATGCTCCCACCCCTCCCAGTCCCCTGTCCCCCCGACCCACCGGGGTGGGAAAGCTCTGCCTGCCCCCAGCTCTGTGTTTGCATGGCTTCCACCCCATGCCTTGGCTGTGCCTCCCTGCTCTCCCCCGGCTCTGTTATTCCAAATATTCCTGCTCTAGTGCCTCTGACCTGCAGGACCTGGTAGGTATTCCGAGATGGATGATTCCAGCCAGGGATTGCTGCTTTGGGGTTGGTTTTTCCTCGCGGTCACTCCACGAATCCCAGAAGATCTCTGGTGCCAAGCCAGGCCTGGCCCGTGGCTCTGGAGATGGAGTTTTGCTGATGTTTGCCTGGAGCTGTTGATGAATTAATTATCCTAAAGCTGTGAAATGTTGAAGGAATGACACTTCCAGAGGGTTTCCTTTGGGAATTTTGGTGCCTGCGGCTGTAGGGAGAAGCACATTTCACAGGAGGGAAAAACCCAGGCTGGGTTTTGGTGGGAGGCACTGACCTGGACTTCACAAACACATTCTGCTCTCCTGTTGATTATTGCTCATGTTCCCCAAAGTTCTTGGGATGGGAACAGTACTTAGTGAAACACAAAGATTTTAGGGATTCTCCTCATTGTGGGAATTATCCTTTCATTCCCATTTTGTGGAATGAAATGACAGGAGTTAAAGGGAAAAAATACCTCGATCCTCTTAGGAGTTAAAGGGAAAAAATACCTCGATCCTTTTAGAGTAAAAGGGAAAAAAATACCTCGATCCTCTTTAGAGTAAAAGGGAAAAAAATAACCTCGATACCTCTCCCACATCAAAGTGAAATCGGATTTTAGTGCTGGCTTTGCTTCCCATCGAGTCTGTGCCATCCCAAAATTCAAATTTATCCCTAGAAATAGTTATAGACCATAGGTTGGACTGGATTTAGGTTGGAATCAGTGATCTCAGAGGTCTTTTCCTACCTGATTGATCCTGTGATCAACCCAGTGCTGACCCCTGGGATTTATTTTCCATCGTGCAGTTGGGCTCACTCAAGCAACTCCTGATCCACTTGTTTGAGTGAGCTCTGGGTTCTGCCTCCAGGATTTTTGGGAGCAGCTTGGATAGTGTGGATCAAAGCGTGGCAGGGCAGCAAATCTCAGTGGTTAAAAAACCCTGAATTTTCCTTTAAATTGCTGGAAATCGTGCTGTGTTTTTCTCTTATCAGTGTCTTATCAGTGGCTCTCGTGGAGTTTGATCCCTCCTGTGTTTGATCCCATTTTCCCAAGGTCCTGCAGGTGATAAATTGGAAAACTGGGCAGTTCAGGTGTTTTTTGAGTTGTTTTTTAATACAAGGCATTTTTTGGAGTGTCTGAAATCTGTGCCTGTTCTCATTCTTCCTAAGCTTTTCCTTACTTTCCCATGCTTAGGTTTTTAAGGAGGAAATTTGTAACTTTCTGCTTTTAACATGTAGATAAACCAACAATTCAAATTTTTTCCAAGACTGAGACAATGACTCTGTGGCAATTGTCTTTTGTAGATGTTCTTTTTGTCAGTCAATGGGTTTTATTCAGCTGGAATATCAGAGTTTTGGAATTTTAAATCAGGAGTGAGGTCACCGATTTCTATCTGGCATTTTTTGGGACAGGATTAAAACACAGACCTCAAGTTCTTGATTGATCAGTGATGGAGAATAACTGAGGCGGGGGACAGGGATTTAGCAAGGCTGAGGAATTCCTCCTGGAACTCTTCACTGGGCTTCCCCCTGACCTTTCCTGCTCTGCAGCTCCCATGGAATGACTTTAAACCAAGAATTTTGCCATTTGGGGCTGCAGAGGCAGAGCCAGAACAGCCCTTCCCCTCAGTGTGGGATTCCTCCCACCCAAAATTCAAACAAAGTGGGAATTGCAGTTACGTTGTCCCTCCCTGTGTTTCCCAGCGCGGTGTCCGTGTCCATAAATCCCAATTTTCTGTGTCGTCCGTGCTCTGGGAGAAACCTGTGGGGTTCTGTGGTGTCTGTGCCCACGGCCTGTGCAGGGTCTGGGGGATTCCTGCCTGCTCCGGGAGGGTCCTGGGGGATTGTGAGGGTCCCGAGAGATTCCTGCCTGCTCTGTGAGGATCCCAGGGGATCGTGAGGGTCCCAGGGGATTCCTGCCTACTCCAGGTGGATCCTCTGGGCCCTCTGGGATTCCTGCCTGCTCCGTGAGGGTCCCGGGGAATTGTGAGGGTCCCAGGGAATTCCTGCCTGCTCCCTGTGGATCCTCCTGGTCCCAGGGGATTCCCACCTGCTCCAGGTGGATCCTCTGGGCCCTGTAGGATTCCCACCTGCTCTGTGAGGGTCCCGGGCTATCATGAGGGTCCCAGGGAATTCCCGTCTGCTCCCTGTGGATCCTCTGGGCCCTGTGGGATTCCTGTCCACTCCATGAGGATCCTCTGGGATCCTCAAGGCCCTGTGGGATTCCCACCCGCTCTATGAGGGCTCTGAGCAATTCCCGCCTGCTCCATGAGGGTTCTCTGGGCCCTGTGGGATTCCCTTTGGCTCCATGAGGATCCTCTGGGATCCTCTAGGTCCTGTGGGATTCCTGACCTCTCCATGAGGATCCTCTGGGCCCTGTGGGATTTCTGACCTCTCCGTGAGGGCTCTGGACGATTCCCACTCTCGCCATGAGGATCCTCTGGGCTCTGTGGGATTCTGGCCCGCTCCATGAGGGTCCCAGGGAATCGTGAGGGTCCCAAAGGGTTCCCACCCACTCCCTGGGGATCCTCTGGGATCATCTGGGCCCTGTGGGATTCCTGACCTCTCCCTGTGGATCCTCTGGGCCCTGTAGGATTCCTGTCCGCTCCGTGAGGATCCTCTGGGCCCTGGGGGATTCCTGACTGCTCTGGGTGATCCTCTGGGATCCTCTGGGCCCTGGGGGATTCCTGCCTGCTCTGTGAGGGTCCCAGAGGATTCCTGCCTGTTCCCTGTGGATCCTTTGGGATCCTCTGGGATTCTCCGGGCCCTGTGGGATTCCCGCTCGCTCCATGAGGGTTCTGGGTGATTCCCGCTCACTCCATGAGGGCTTTGAGCGATTCCCGCCCGCTCGGTGCGGATTTCTCAGGAATTGCCGGTGCCGGGAGAGCCGGGGAAGAGCCAGAATTTGGGATTTTGCACCATAAAGCCTCTGTTTTGTTTTCAGCATTCTTCCATGCTGGGCAGTGTTTTTGGGGACTCCTATTATGAGCAGCAGATGACAGCTAGGCAGGCTAATGCCCTCTCCCACCAGGTGAGCAAATTCATCTCGGGCCTGCCTCGGCCTCTCCCGCATCAAATTAATGCCAATTAATTCCCAATTAATTTTCTGTCACGTCCCCGTTTTGTCCATGTAGTTTTTCTTCTTTTTGTTTGTGTTACTCAGCAGTTTCTTGTTCGGTTTGGTTTTCCTCCTTCCCTTCCCTCTTCGTCCACCCCCCATCCCACGCAGGTGTTTAAGATGTTCTGCCAAAAAAAAAAAAAAAGAGGAAAATTGATTTAAAAAATTATAATAATGAAGCTTTTAAAATGAAAATATGCCAGGCAACTGTGAAAAGGAAAAGGAGTGAAAAGAAAATGATAAAGCAGGGAAAATTGGCTTGAAAAAGGAAAAATAAGGAAGTTTGGAAGAGGCAAAATAGTGAGGATTTTAAAAAGAGGATCTGGTTTGAAAGGGAAAAATAAGGAAAAGAAATTTTTTTAAATAATGGAAAATTTTAAAAGGAAAAAGAGTGAAATTTAAAAGGGAAAGTGCTGAAAAGAAATTTTAAGTAGTGAAAATTCATTTTAAAGAGCATGAAAAATGAAAATAAACTCCCAAAGTAATGAAAGGTTTAAAAGGAAAGATAATGACATTTGACAGGGGAAAATACTGAAAATCTTTAAGTAATGAAAATTCATTTTTGAAAGGAAAAATAACAAAAATGTATTTTAAAATAATGAAAATCAACTTTAAAAAGGAAAAAGGAAAAAATTTTTTTAAATAATGAATTTTTTAAAGGAAAATTTTAAAAGAAAAATAATGCACATAAATATTAAAACGACAAAAATCTTTAAAATAATGAAAATAAATTTCACTAAATTTAAAATACAAAAAAAATTTAAAAATTAAACATCATGGAAATACATGGAAAAATTAAAATAATTAATATTTCAAGGTCCACATTTCTGGCCATAGTTACTATTGGGAAGGATTCCCTTGTAGGTGATGACAATATTGACTCCGGAATTTGGGACTAACCCGTACTTGGTGCAGAGCCTCCCTTGGTTTGGCCATCCACAGCATGGATCCATTAAATGATGGAATCTTTAAACTTGGGAGGGAATTCTGATGGGCAGAGACCTCAGGGACAGCCTGAATTCCCTTCATTTTCCTTTGAGAGCTCCTCTTTCGTTCTCCCGATTCCCCTCACCCGTTTGATTTGTGCATCCCTCACCCCCTCCTCCCAATTCGGCAGGAAATATCCCCCAAAGCTCGGGGCAAAAGCCCCTTTTTGGAGCAAAGAAACCTCAAGATGAATTTGTTTGCCTGTCTCTCGTCCCGTCCTCGAGCCGTGTCAGTTGTCCTGCAGTCACTCCTTGCTGAGGTGGGGAATTAACAGAAATTGATTAACAAATTAATTGATCCGCAGCTGGAGCAGTTCAACATGATCGAGAACGCCATCAGCTCCAACAGCCTCTACAGCCCCTGCTCCACCCTCAACTACTCCCAGGCTGCCATGATGGGACTGACGGGCAGCCACGGCAGCCTGCAGGACTCGCAGCAGCTCAACTACTCCAGCCACGGCAACATCCCCAACATCATCCTGACAGGTAAATCTGAGCTGGGAGCGCCGTGCTGGGGAGCCAGCGGGGCCACCATGGCCTGGGGGTGCTGGGCTGGGCACTGTTGGGGAGCCAGTGGGGCCGCTGTGCCCTGGGGACACTGGGCCAGGCACACCTGGGGAGCCAGCGGGGTCACTGTGGCCTGGGGACACCGGGCAGGCATTGTTGGCAGGAGAGGGCCGGGACTGTCCACCTGAGGGGTGGCCTCACCTCAGCCCTGGGGTGATTTGCGCACCTCGGATGCTGTTGGAGCATCCAGAGTTGGGATAAGAGCATGGGAAAAGGCCTGAGGAATAACTGAGGGCACTTGGGAGGATACTGAGGGGGACCCGTTGGGTTCTGCAGCTCTCTGGGATCCCCGGGAGCAGGGACAGGACCCCGGGATCGGCTGGAGCTGTGCCAGGGCAGGTTCAGGTTGGATCTCAGGGAAAGTTCTTTCCCAGAGAGCACTGACCAGGCTCCCCAGGGAACGGTCCCGGTCGCGAGGCCGCCAGGAGCATTTGGCCACCGCTCTGGCCAGGGTGGGACTGTTGGGGTGTCTGCAGGGATTGCACCGATGATCCTGTGATCCCTCCCAGCTCAGGATATTCCATGATTCCATAGTCCCAGCCCTGGGATTTCTCTCTGTGGAGAAAGAAGGATTTCTATTGAGGATTTGTTTCTCCGGGGCCGTGGCGCGTGTCCCAGTGTCCAGCTCCCCTGAAATCCCACCGCCAATTTTCCTACAGACTTTTCCTGCCCTGAATTCCCTCCTCAATGATCCTCTCCTCAGTGAGGAAATCTGTGAGAGCCAAACTGCTTCCTGTGCTCGGCCTGAGCTGGCCCGCAGAGGGGTGGGGTGTCACATATGGTGGCCAATCTGGTCACAGTTGGATTTTGGAAACAGTCCTTGCCCAGGGATGCTGTGGCTGCAGGCAGGGATCGCTCATTGGAATGGTGGAAATTCAGGTTATTCCTCCTAAACCTGAGCGGGGGAAAAGGGACTCGAGTGACACCAAACATCCAGCCATGAATTTTGCTTTATGTTTGTTGGTTTGGAGATGCTGCTAAAATTCTGAAATGTGAAGGAGGGTTGGCTATTCCTCATTGTAAAACTCAGGAATTTTTCCAGGGTTTTTGGGAGCTGTTTTAGGACCTCCAGCCCAAGCCACCCCTGTGTGTTGTGTCCCCGCAGTGACAGGAGAATCCCCCCCAGCTTATCAAAAGGGTGTATGTTCCTCCTCTGAGAGCTCAGGAATTTTTCTAGGGTTTTTGGGAGCTGTTTTAGGACCTCCAGCCCAAGCCACCCCTGTGTGTTGTGTCCCCGCAGTGACAGGAGAACCCCCCCCAGCTTATCAAAAGGGACTTGTGTGACACCAAACATCCAGGCATCAATTTTGCTTTGTGTTTGTTGGTTTGGAGGTGCTGTGAGGCATCTGAAATGTGAAGGAGGGTTGGCTATTCCTCACTGGAGAGCTCAGGAATTTTTCCAGGGTTTTTGGGAGCTGTTTTAGGACTCGCAGCCCACCTCTGTGTGTTGTGTCCCCGCAGTGACAGGAGAATCCCCCCCCAGCTTATCAAAAGAACTGACCAGCTCCTTGGCGGGAGTGGGGGACGTCAGCTTCGACACGGATTCCCAGTTCCCTCTGGATGAACTCAAAATTGACCCTTTGACCCTGGATGGACTGCACATGCTCAACGACCCCGACATGGTCCTCACCGACCCCGCCACAGAGGACACGTTCCGGATGGACCGGCTGTGAGCGCGGCGTCGCCGCCGCGTCGCCGAGGCCGCGGAGCCGCCGTGTCCCTGTACAATCAAAGCTTGTTGTTCTGAGCTTGCCGCGCTGCAGAGCCCCCGTCCCCACCGTGGCGCCAGCGATGTCACCCCCGAGCCGCTCGTTGCCGTAAGGATTGTCCGGTGTCCCGTCGGCCTTGTCCTCTCCAGAGCCCCCTTCCCCCACCAAAGCTCCAGCGGGACCTTGGCCGTGGCTCCTGTGCGCTCGGGAAGGGTTCGGGGGGACGCGGGGTGGATTTTGGGGTGAAGGGGGAGCCCTGGCAGTGCCCCTTCCTCTCTCCCTGCGTTGCCACCCCCGGAATTGTGACTGCTTTGTGACACTTTGCCTCCCTCGAGGTGCCGTGGTTGTCCCCAGGTGTGTCCCCACCCTCCTGTCCCTCCCTCCCAGCGATCCCGGCAAAGCGGAGCCGCCGCCGGCCACCAATCCCAAAAATCCACTTCAAACACTATTTTTTTCCAAGCTTTTTATGTTTTGGAGGTTTTTTTTTGTTTTTTTAAAAAATATATATGTAATATATATCTATTTCTATATATGGCTACATATATAGAGAGCATTTCTGAGCACACATGAAAGTACTATAATTCATTACTTGATTAGACAGAGGATCAGAACATCTTAAAGCAGCTAAAAATAATAGAGACTAACCTGCATAATCCTAATTTTTACTTTGTGAGAGATTCCTGGGCAACAGGAAGGGCATTTCCATAGCAATGCCAGGCTCATAGAATCATGATTTTTTTTATTTTTTATTCTTATTCATTACTTATTCTGTTACTTATTTATGATTTTTTTTTGTCGTCGTCGTAATTTCTTTTTTTTTTTTAATTTAAATATTTGGATATTAGGAAAGTAGCTCAACTACATACAGCCAATGGAAGCACTCTACATAATACTTGTACAGTACTTTTTTTGTGGTTTTATTCCAGAAATATATTATATATATTATATATATAGGTATTTTTAAACTAACTGGAATTTTAAACAGATGTTAAGCAGGAATAAGGAAGCCTAAGGCAAGTTTAGATGTTTTCCTTTGGAATAGGCAAAATGGGGTGGCTGGAACTTAAAAATTCCTTCATTCACCCGGGGGAAAAATCACTTGCTCCACAATGGCCAGGATTGAATCCTCCAAAATTCTGTTTAATTAGATCGAGAACTGATTATTTCCGGTGGTTCTTGTGAATATTCTGTGCTGCAAATTCAAATTCAAATTCAAAAACCCACCCCGGATCCCTTCAGCTGGGAATTGGGGTTTCACTCTGGACCGATGGCCATTCCCAGATTTTTGGGATTTGGGATTTGGGGCTGATATTCCCTGCCAGCCCCCGGTGGAACACCCTCATTCCCTCGAGATCTGCACGGGACCAGCGCAGGAAAAGTCAACAATTAGTCAGCAATTAGCATGATTGGAGTCTTATTAACGAATTCCGAAGGTGACCCCCAGGGCTGAGCTGGTGCTGGACAGGGAAACCCTTCCAGTGCAGATCGGGAGCAGCACAAGGATTTTGTCCTACAAAATCTCCA
>VZRL01005058.1:43871-55354 GCA_013397895.1 Origma solitaria
AAAAAAACCCCAAACCAAACCCTTGAAATCCCTCCACCCTAATTATTTCCAAATTTTCAGATCCCACATCCCATAATTTCCCCACTATCATGGGGATTTCCATGATATTTCCACAGTCGTATGGAATTTCCATCATCATTCCAATTCCTAATCATCGAATTAAATAATTATTATTTATTATTACAATTGGCCAAACGAACTCACCCAAACCGCACCAACCACTGAGAAATCAGAGGATTTCCTTTGGGGTTTTCTGCCAAAAAGAAACTCCAGGAATTTACTGAAGAAATCTCAATAATTGTCGATAAATGCAATTAACACACCTGTGGATCAAAGATTTTTTTTTTTTTTTCTTTTTTTTTTATTCCAAAAGGATTTTTTCCTGAGGCTGAGGAAGATTTTGGAATCAGCAAAGAGCAGATTTTGGGGTCAGCAAATCGCATATTTTGGGGTCAGTAAATCACATATTTTGGGGTCAGCAAATTGTAGATTTTGGGGTCAGGAAATCACAGATTTTGGGGTCAGGAAATCACAGATTTTGGGGTCAGCAAATTGCAGATTTTGGGATCAGCTCTGGCCCAGAGCAGATTTTTGGGATCAGCAAAATCCCAAATTCAGGAGGAATTTGATGAGAGATCTCATGGGGAAACATCTCCAAGACTGGGCCAGAATAATTTGATTATTTTCCTTTATTTTATTATTTATTATTTCACTTCACTAATATTAAAAAAAAAAATCAAATGGGGATCAGGAAATGTTTTTTTTCTCAGTGTTTTTTGGGCCGTTCCATCCCAAACGAGAGGAGCTCACAAACAAACAACAAAAACGGAGCTCCTGCTGCCTCGGAGCCGAAATATTTTCCATTTCTCTGTTTTGGAGCGGCCCCTGCCAAGTGAAGGACAAAAGTCAGAAGAAGGAAAATGTTATTTTTCAGAATTGGAAGGTCAGGTTCTAAAAATAAGTGGAAAACATCTCCGGGCTGGGATGGGGTGAGGAGGGTTTTGTGGGAGTTCTGGGGGGGTAAAAAAGTGAATTACGGAGGGGAAGACATCGAAAAAATTCTGATTTTCATCAAAATTTGGGATTAATTGCTCCTTCCAAAGGTTTCTCTTCCCTGTTTTTAAAAGGGAAAAACTACTGATTTTCATCAAAATTTGGGATTAATGGCTCCGGGATCTGCAGCCGCCCCAGGATTGGGCCGAGGAGAAATTCCCTTTGTTTTAAGGGATGGAATTGAAGGCAAATCTTTCTTTTTTTGATTCCCTGCGGACTCCAGGAGAAGATTTTTCCTTTCTCTGAAATCTCAACGGAGTTTGGAGAGCTCCGTGCTCTCATAAGATCCTGGAATCCCAAAAAATCCCAATAAAATTCTAATAAATCCCAATAAAATCCTGATAAATCCTAATAAAATCCCAAATAAAAATGAGGCTTGAAAGGCCAACCTCACTTGACGGAACTCTCCTCGTCCCAAGGTGCAAAAATTACAGGTAAAGTTAAAAAAACTTAGGGATAAAGTTAAAAAATGAAGGACGAAGTTGAAAAATTAAAGGTAAAGTTAAAAAATAATTAAAGTTTAAAAAATTAAGGATAAAATTAAAAAATTGAGGATAAATTTAAAAATTAATGACAGAGTGGACAACGGATCTGCCTCCAGGTTCAGTTCCCTCTCACTGCACTTTGCCATGGATTAAACGAAAGACAAAGCATTGAAATGATTTTTTAAAGGACTCGAATGCTGACCCCAAAATCTGCAATTTGCTGACCCCAAAATCTGTGCTCTGCTGACCCCAAAATCAGCACTTTCCTGACCCCAAAATTAGCTCTTCCCTGACCCCAAATCTGCTCTTTNTAGCTCTT
The DNA here is from genome assembly GCA_013397895.1 of Origma solitaria. NCBI lineage: Eukaryota > Metazoa > Chordata > Aves > Passeriformes > Acanthizidae > Origma > Origma solitaria. The sequence continues at coordinate 45,729 of VZRL01005058.1, forward strand.
CCCTGACCCCAAATCTGCTCTTTGCTGACCCCAAATTCTGCTCTTTGCTGACCTCATAATCTACAATTTCCTGAGCCCAAATTCTCCTCTTTGCTGACCCCAAAATCTGCGCTCTGCTGACCCCAAAATCAGCACTTTCCTGACCCCAAAATCAGCTCTTTGCTGACCCTAAAATCTGCGCTTTGCTGACCCCAAACTCTGCTCTTTGCTGACCCCAAAATCTGCGCTTTGCTGACCCCAAAATCTGCAATTTGCTGACCCAAAAATCTGCTCTTTGCTGACCCCAAATTCTGCTCTTTGCTGACCTCAAAATCTACAATTTCCTGAGCCCAAATTCTCCTCTTTGCTGACCCCAAAATCTGCAATTTGCTGACCCCAAATTCTCCTCTTTCCTGACCCCAAAATCAGCTCTTTGCTGACCCTAAAATCTGCAATTTGCTGACCCCAAACTCTGCTCTTTGCTGACCCCAAAATCTGTGCTCTGCTGACCCCAAGATCAGAGCTTTGCTAATGCCAAAAATCTGCTCTTGGCCAGAGCTGACCCCAAACTCTGCTCTTTCCTGACCCCTAAGTCTGTGCTTTGCTGACCCCAAAATCTGCTCCTTCCTGACCCCAAAATCTGCACTTTCCTGACCCCAAAATCAGCACTTTCCTGACCCCAAAATCTGCACTTTCCTGACCCCAAGCTCTTCTCTTTGCTGACAAACCCCGTCCCGTCCCGGATCATTCCGAGGCAGGGCCTCTCTTCCCGCGGATTCACAGAATTATTTATAATTTCCGCATCGCTCCGAGTGTTTATCCCAAATCCTGACCCCGAGCCCTGCCGCTACCGCTCCACCTCGTTAATTAATTAATTATCAATCCCAAAATGTCGTTCCCCGGGCGCAGCTCCGAGCGGATCCTTTGGGAATTCTGTTTGTTGGGATTGTGCTGTAGCAACAGAAAATATTGGGATTTGTGTAGGGTCGGGCTGGAAATTCCTGGTTTTGGAGGATTTTTGTTTTGTCTGCGAGCGCAGACAAGGCTGAGCATCCTCCAGCTGCAGAGTCCAGCTGTTCCCAGGGCGCTTTTTGGGATGGCAGACGGGAGAATTCCAAGGGAGAAAAAACCCCTGTGGAATTGGGATTTCTGTGGGGTCCCGGTGCAGTGGGGCAGATGTGAAATTGGGATTTCTCTGTGGGGTCCTGGTGCAGTGGGTGAGGGGGGAAATTGGGATTTTTTTGTGGGGTGCCTGATGGAGTGGGTCAGATGTGAAATTGGGATTTCTTTGCGGGGCTCTGCAGTAGGTGAGATGTGAAACTGGGATTTTTGTGGGGTCCTGGTGCAGTGGGGCAGGTGTGAAATTGGGATTTCTTTGCGGGGCTCTGCAGTAGGTGAGATGTGAAACTGGGATTTTTGTGGGGGCCTGGTGCAGTGGGGCAGGTGTGAAATTGGGATTTCTTTGCGGGGCTCTGCAGTAGGTGAGATGTGAAACTGGGATTTTTGTGGGGGCCTGGTGCAGTGGGGCAGGTGTGAAATTGGGATTTCTTTGCGGGGCTCTGCAGTAGGTGAGATGTGAAACTGGGATTTTTGTGGGGGCCTGGTGCAGTGGGGCAGGTGTGAAATTGGGGTTTCTGTGGGGTCCTGGTGCAGTGGGTGAGGGGGGAAATTGGGATTTTTTTGTGGGGTGCCTGATGGAGTGGGTCAGATGTGAAATTGGGATTTGGGCAGTTCCATATAGGGGATTTGGGCACTCCATACAGGGATTTACACAGCTCCATATATGGATTTGGGAACTCCATATAGGGGATTTGGGCAGATCCATTTAGGGGATTTGTCAGCTCCATTTAAGGGATTTGGGTGGCTCCATATAGGGATTTGCATGGCTCCATATAGGGATTTGTCGGATCCACATAGGGATTTACACAGCTCCATATAGGGATTTGAGCAATTCCATATAGGGATTTGGGCACTCCATATAGGGATATGAGCACTCCATATAGGGATTTGGGCACTCCATACAGGGATTTGGGCACTCCATATAGGGATTTGGGCAACTCCATATAGGGATTTGGGCACTCCATATAGGGATTTGGGCACTCCATATAGGGATTTGAGCAATTCCATATAGGGATTTGGGCACTCCATATAGGGATATGAGCACTCCATATAGGGATTTGGGCACTCCATACAGGGATTTGGGCACTCCATATAGGGATTTGGGCACTCCATATAGGGATTTGGGCACTCCATACAGGGATTTGGGCACTCCATATAGGGATTTGGGCAAAGCCATATAGGGATTTCCCAGCTCCATATAGGGATTTGGGTGGCTCCATGCAGGGAATCTGCTCAGAACAGCAGGAGGGGATACCAGGGACAGGGCTGGTGACAAAGCCACATCCAGGTCCAAGGTCCATCCAGGAACAGGGATCCAGGATTGCCCTGGATATGATTCTGCACTAAAACAGATCCAGGATCACCCTGGACATGATCCCACATGGATCCAGGATCACCCCGGACACAATCCCACATTAAACACGATCCAGGAGCTCTGCTGGACCCAGAACCTCCTCTGTTCCTGTGGGAAGGCCCCAGCACCGTCAGCCATTCCTCACGACCCCAACCCTTCCCAAAGCCCCGAGCAGATCCCGTGATCCCAACCCTTCGCAAACCCCTGAGCAGATCCTGTGACCCCAATCCTTCCCAAATTCCTGAGCAGATCCCATGACCCCAACCCTTCCCAAACCCCTGAGCACCATCCTCTGATCCCAATCCTTCCCAAACCCCCAAGCAAATCCCATGATCCCAACCCTTCCCACACCTCTGAACAGATCCCTGTGCCAGCACCATCCTGTCCCAGGAGCAGCTGGAATCAATCCCGATTTTCCAACGCCAAGGGCAGGAAGCCAAGGCAGGTCCCACCGAGCTCTGGGGCCGAGGCAGATCCCACCGAGCTTTGGGGCCGAGGCAGATCCCACCGAGCTCTGGGGCCGAGGCAGATCCCACCGAGCTTTGGGGCCGAGGCAGATCCTACAGAGCTTTGGGGCCGAGGCAGATCCTACAGAGCTTTGGGGCCGAGGCAGATCCCACCGAGCTTTGGGGCCGAGGCAGATCCCACCGAGCTTTGGGGCCGAGGCAGATCCCACCGAGCTTTGGGGCCGAGGCAGATCCCACCGAGCTTTGGGGCCGAGGCAGATCCCACCGAGCTTTGGGGCCGAGGCAGATCCCACCGAGCTTTGGGGCCGAGGCAGATCCCACCGAGCTTTGGGGCCGAGGCAGATCCCACCGAGCTTTGGGGCCGAGGCAGATCCCACCGAGCTTTGGGGCCGAGGCAGATCCCACCGAGCTTTGGGGCCGAGGCAGATCCCACCGAGCTTTGGGGCCGAGGCAGATCCCACCGAGCTTTGGGGCCGAGGCAGATCCCACCGAGCTTTGGGGCCGAGGCAGATCCCACCGAGCTTTGGGGCCGAGGCAGATCCCACCGAGCTTTGGGGCCGAGGCAGATCCCACCGAGCTTTGGGGCCGAGGCAGATCCCACAGAGCTTTGGGGCCGAGGCAGATCCCACAGAGCTTTGGGGCCGAGGCAGATCCCACCGAGCTTTGGGGCCGAGGCAGATCCCACCGAGCTTTGGGGCCGAGGCAGATCCCACCGAGCTTTGGGGCCGAGGCAGATCCCACAGAGCTTTGGGGCCGAGGCAGATCCCACAGAGCTTTGGGGCCGAGGCAGATCCCACCGAGCTTTGGGGCCGAGGCAGATCCCACCGAGCTTTGGGGCCGAGGCAGATCCCACCGAGCTTTGGGGCCGAGGCAGATCCCACCGAGCTTTGGGGCCGAGGCAGATCCTACAGAGCTTTGGGGCCGAGGCAGATCCCACCGAGCTTTGGGGCTGAGGCAGATCCCACCGAGCTTTGGGGCCGAGGCAGATCCTACAGAGCTTTGGGGCCGAGGCAGATCCCACCGAGCTTTGGGGCTGAGGCAGATCCCACCGAGCTTTGGGGCCGAGGCAGATCCCACCGAGCTTTGGGGCCGAGGCAGGTCCCACCGAGCTTTGGGGCCAGCAGGGACCGAGGGTTCCAAAGCCCATGGGAAGGTCGGGATCGGGAGGAGCTGTGTCCCATCCTTCCTGCAGCTGGGGGTGGGAATGTCGCCAGAGCCACCCTGCTCCAGGCCATTCCCAGCCCGTGGCGCAATCCCACAGCCCGGAGGGTCCTGGAAACCCCACAGGAAACGTCCCGCATTTTTTCCTTGGCTATTCATGACAATAAAGATTTCGAGCTGGTTTGTAACAATGAGCTCCTCTTCCTCCAGCAGCCAGCGGGAGCTCGGGAAACTGGGAATCGTTAACTGGAATTGTCCTGGAAGAGAGGCGATGTTTTGACTGAGAGATGCAGTGAGGAGGTGGCGAAGCCATCACGGCTTGCTGGGAATGATTATTGGGGCTTTCAATAATGCTCAGAGCATTCAGGTTTTCCCAGTAAAAATCCTTTGGCTGCAGGCTCCTTTTTTTTTTTTTGGGATTTTGCTCCTGAAAAACACCTCGCAGAGCCATAATGACAATAACACAGATCCGCGTTCCCAGAACTCCTCGGGATGGCAGAGCTGGAAAACAAAACCTCCTCTGAGCGGCCTGGCTTGTCCTTTTCCCCTAAATGATGCACCCCACTGATCCCTGCGGTCAAACCTCCCCTTTTTGGAACGCAGGGGTCTCCGGGCAGCGAGTAAACAGGAATTGGCTCTCGCGGGCAGGACTGGAAGTGCTCGGGGCTCTGAGATCACGGGGGAGGTGGGCAGGCCGCACGTCCACGATTTAACAGCTCCAGGACCTCTCTGAGGGAGCATTGAGCTGCCTTTGGACTCATCCCAAGGTTGTGAGCTCCAGAGGAACATCTGGCACGGCCCCGGGCAGGCAGGGATCCTGGGAATCTCCTCGCTCCCATCGGGAGGATTCCAAAACTGCTGAGAAATTGGGATTTCATTGTGGGGCTCCTGGGGGAGTGGGTCAGATGTGAAATTGGGATTTCTCTGTGGGCTCCCAGTGGGTCAGGTGTGAAATTGGGATTTCTCTGTGGGCTCCCAGTGGGTCAGATGTGAAATTGGGATTTCTCTGTGGGCTCCCAGTGGAGTGGGACAGATGTGAAATTGGGATTTCTTTGCAGGGTCCTGGTGCAGTGGGTCAGATGTGAAATTGGGATTTCTTTGCAGGGTCCTGGTGCAGTGGGTCAGGCTGTGAAACTGGGATTTCTGTGTGGGGCTCCTGGTGGAGCAGGTCAGGTGTGAAATTGGGATTTCTTTTCGGGACTCCTGGTGGAGCAGGTGAGGCGGTGAAATTGGGATTGCTGTGTGGGGCTCTGCAGTGGGTCAGATGTGAAATTGGGATTTCTCTGTGGGGTCCCGGGGCAGTGGGTGAGATGTGAAATTGGGATTTCTCTGTGGGGTCCCGGGGCAGTGGGTGAGATGTGAAATTGGGATTTCTTGTCGGAGCTCCCGGTGGAGAGGGTCAGGTGTGAAATTGGGATTTCTTTTCAGGGCTCCCAGTGGAGTGGGTCAGATGTGAAATTCAGATTTCTCTGGGGGGCTCCTGGTGGAGCAGGTCAGGCTGTGAAATTGGGATTTGTGGGGCTCCTGGTGGAGTGGGTCAGATGTGAAATTCAGATTTCTCTGGGGGGCTCCTGGTGGAGCAGGTCAGGCTGATTCCACTTGGGATCACACAATTCCAGGGTGCTCTGAGCTGCAAGGACCTTCAATGCCATCGGTGCCACCCCAGGGACACCTCCAGCACCGCAGGGACAGTCCCAGGGACGGCTGCATGCAGAGGGCACGGAAATGCACATTTTGGGAGGGAATTCCGGGAAATGCACATTTTGGGAGGGAATTCCAGCATTTCTGCATTCCCAGGGATGGCCCAGGTGAGGGTTGGTGTCCTCGGGCTGCTCCTCCAGGCCTGGTGACATCCAGGCCCCAAGGAACAGGACAAAATTCCCTCTAAAACCACCGTCACCCCGGCACAGGGAGCGCAGCCAAATCCGGGAAAAATGGGTTTGGAGCCTCAGAGAAAATCTTGTTTTTTCCAAGGAATGGAGGCCTCATCCCTCTGGAGACACAGCTGGGCACATCCCACAGGGAAATTGCATTTCCCAGCCCGTCCTGCCCCACAGGGAGCGATTTGGGATTTGGGATTTGGGATTTGGGAGTGCCTTCCGCAGGAGCTGCAGCCAGGCTGCCCACGGAGCTGCCCTTTCCCGAGGGATCCTTTCCACGCCAGGGGTTTTATGAAGGAAATAAATTAAGGAAATAAATGAAGGAAAACCTGTCCAGGTCTCCCGAACACACCCAGCAAAAAGCAGCCTCTAATTAATTATCGATTCAAGATTAACGACGCTTCTCCTGCCTCTGACTGCAACGGGGGCTGAGTTTCCCCTCCTGTTTTCTCGGTTTTTTTTCCGTTAAAATCCCCCAGAAAATCCTGCAGGAGGATGTCTGGGATGGCTCAGCAGCTGGAGGGGAACAAACGGAGCGATCAGGTCTTTTCAGGACAGCGGTGATCAAAGAGGAGCTCTGTACAAACGGTTTTGCAGCCAGCCCTCGGCGGCAGCCAGGAACCTTCTCCCGGCTGGAAATGAGATTTTGGTTGTAAGGAGAGGAAGAAAGGATCGATCCCTGAGAATGAACTCCCTTTTTCCCAACTCAAAATATCGAGTGGGACAGAGAAAAAAGGGGGATAAATTAGTTATTAAATGCAATATTCTCTGTCTCGTCTCAGGAAGAGATTAAATTCATTTAAATTCAGTTTTAAGAGGAGTTATTTAACATTTGTGTGCAGAAAAAGGGCTTTTTCTTGTATAGGAAAATGGGGGGAAAAGCCTTTCTGAACCACAATGAAAATTCTCCAGGATAAGAGCTTTTTGGGGTTTTTTTGCAGTGGAATCAGGAGATTGTGGAGGGCACAAGGAACAGAGGGGTGGAGGAAGCACCAGAGGTTGTTCTCTGAGTGCTCTCATTATCTATGGGTTAAAGGAGAATCTTGAATTTAAAAAATGGATTTATTACAAAATTTCTCCTCCTCTGGGGGTGGCAGAGCAGAGCTTTGCCTCAATCCTTTTTCCCTGTCCCCCACCTCAGCCGATCTTTAACCTCCAGCAAACGTTTCTTCCTAAAAACCGCCTGGAATTCCTTCAGGAACCGCTCCCAAAATCCTGAGCAGGGAGGGCCAATCCTGGGACAGACCCTCCTGGGTCACTGTCCCCTTCCCCAGGGATGCGCTGAGCAATTCCAGAGGTTTTCCAGCAAGGAAAATGATGGCTGTGATCAAAATTCATCCCTGGAGGTGCTCTGGGCATGGGGAAGGACCAGCAGGACTTTGTCTCTCTCCAAAGAGGGATTTCCTCCGATAAAAAGATGGATTTCCGAATCCGAAAAAAGAGGAATTTCCAGAAATAAAAGCCTGGAGCAGCTGTAGGGAACAGTGGGAAAGAATTCCATGCAGGAGCATCTCCCCTCTGAGCCCCGAAATGTTCCTGAGGGGATCTGTGCTCCTTCCTGCAGGTAATTAACAGCCACAAATCGAAATAATTCATTAACGAGGTTCAAACCATCATCTGCACTCGTGGAAGGGTTTTTTCACCACCTCAGGGCTTTTGGGAATGAGCCCTGGCTCCCAAATCCATCCTTTTCCTGGCTGCCACCCCCTCAGCTCCCTCATCCCCCATCCCTCCCCACCCACACGTTTTATTTTGCTCGGATTTGAGACATTACAGATTTTTGGCCCCGTCCGAAACGGTGCTTCTTCGGACACGGGCGATGAGCTCAGAGGAAAATCCAGCATCATCCAGGCCGTGGGGTTGTTTTGGGGTTTTTGTCACTTCCAGGGGAATGGAAAAACGGCGTGGGCAGGCTCACAAGGGGCGGGAAGCTCTCCAGAAGGATGGAGGTCGATCCAAACCTCTGGAGTTTTCCAGAAAATATCAGCCCCGGCGATCTCAGAGGAATGAAATGGCCCTGGAGAGTGCTGGCAGTGCCTTCTCCCGACCCCACCCTGAGCTGAAAAACATCTTTTCCTTCTCCACGATATTTTTCAGGATCACGGAGAGATCCAGAGCGAGGCCTTGCTCCATCCCAAGCGCTCTTCCCACCCCAAAATCCACAGCTTGGGCCTAAAGGTGACGGTCCCAGACCCCTTTAATTTGAATTCCACAGCTTTTTTTCTGCAGAATTTCCTTCCATAAAATCCCAGCTTTTGGCCAGCGCAGGGTCAGGTTTTTCCACGAGCTCTGCCTCGAGCCAGAGCACGTCGGGTGTGACATCAACACCCCCAGAAATGCCCACCGGGATCCCAGAGCTCTCCCTGAAATTCCAGCTGCCTCCTGGACGTTGTTTTCCAGCCCTGGAGCGCTTTCTGCACAATCCCAGCGCTTCTTCCAGGAAAAGCACACACAATTCCAGGAACCCCACGCCTCAGGTGGAGGGGTGGGAATGACAAAAGCCATTTTTCTGCTTGGCAGAGTTGAGAGTCCGGACGCGAAACGCTCAGAGGGCTGAGATTTCCAAGGAAAATCAAATATCCAGGCATGGCTTGGAGAGAGGAACTTCTGGAAAAGAGGAATGAAGGAGCCCAGCCCTGTGCACTCAGCAAAATCTGATCTCCCAGGCTGAGCTCATTCCCTGGCTCCCCACACCGCTGGGGGAGAGACGTTCTGGGGAGATCCAAGTCCTAAATCTGCTCCCAAACCAGGAGATTTTGGCTATTTCCACCTGCAGGTGCCCTTTTTGGGCTTTTTTGGTGGTTTTTTCCCCCAGCTGAGGTTTGGGGTGGGAACAAAAAAAGGAGAAAAGGTGCAAGGCACGCGAAGCTTTATCCAAAGCTGACCGAACCTGGAACTTTTTATGGCTGAATTAGTGGGAATTTGTGTAAAATTCCGTGGAAAAAGGCTGATCCTACAGCTTGGCCTGGGGGGAGCCCAAGGGTTTCTAGGGTTCAGCCACCCTAGAAAGGAAAACCCCACAGAGCCATTTTCAGGTGATGTTTTTGGTGTTTCCTGATGCTCTCAAACCCACGGGAACAGCATCCCTTGGCTGTCGCAGCCTTTTGGCCTCCTCAGGCAGGAGCTGGGTGCAGATTTTTGCTGGATTTGGGTAAAATCCCAGGAGAACAGCCCGGGATCACTCTGGGATCACACTCTGGGATCACTCTGGGATCACTCTCTGGGATCACAATGTGGAATCACACTCTGGGATCACAGCCTGGGATCACAGTCTGGGATCACTCTGGGATCACTTTGGGATCACAGTCTGGGATCACTCTGGGATCACAGTCTGGAATCACTCTGGGATCACTCTGGGATCACACTCTGGGATCACTTTGGGATCACAGTCTGGGATCACAGTCTGGGATCACAGTCTGGAATCACTCTGGGACCACTCTGGGATCACTCTGGGATCACACTCTGGGATCACTTTGGGATCACACTCTGGGATCACAGTCTGGGATCACTCTGGGATCACTCTGGGATCACTCTGGGATCACACTCTGGGATCACTCTCTGGGATCACAATGTGGAATCACACTCTGGGATCACAGCCTGGGATCACAGTCTGGGATCACTCTGGGATCACTTTGGGATCACAGTCTGGGATCACTCTGGGATCAC